>OY288287.1:28942331-29283899 GCA_958450335.1 Hibiscus tridactylites
ATTTGAACTCCTAAAATTTGATTAAAACTTGTTTTGCAGTCCTTTTTGTAGAGGTTTCGGACGAACGGGATGAAATGGGCCTTTCAATGGACCCGTTGGAATTTTAACTGCATAAAAAGTATAAAAATTGCGGTTTTGCAATATAATTGTGTTGAAAAGATCCTAATCAATTATTTGAACTCCTAATATTTGATTAAAACTTGTTTTGCGGTCCTTTTTGTAGAGGTTTCGGACGAGCAGGTCTAAATGGGCCTTTTAATGGACCCGTTGGAATTTTAACTGAGTAAAGAGTACAAAAATTGCGGTTTTGCAATATAATTGTGTTGAAAAGCTCCTAATCCATTATTTGAACTCCTAATATTTGACTAAAACTTGTTTTGCGGTCCTTTTTGTAGAGGTTTCAGACGAGCAGGTCGAAATGGGCCTTTCAATGGACCCGTTGGAATTTTAACTAAGTAAAAAGTACAGAAATTGAGGTTTTGCAATATAATTGTGTTGAAAAGCTCCTAATAAATTATTTGAACTCCTAATATTTGAATAAAACATTTTTGCGGTCCTTTTTGTAGAGGTTTCGGACGAGCAGGTCTAAATGGGCCTTTTAATGGACTCGTTGAAATTTTAACTGAGTAAAAAGTACAGAAATTGAGGTTTTGCAATATAATTGTGTTGAAAAGCTCCTAATCAATTACATGAACTCCTAAAATTTGATTAAAACTTGTTTTGCAGTCCTTTTTGTAGAGGTTTCGGACGAGCGGGTCGAAATGGTTCTTTCAATGGACCCGTTGGAATTTTAACTAAATAAAAAGTACAGAAATTGCGGTTTTGCAATATAATTGTGTTGAAAAGCTCCTAATCAATTATTTGAACTCCTAAAATTTGATTAAAACTTGTTTTGCAGTCCTTTTTGTAGAGGTTTCGGACGAACGGGATGAAATGGGCCTTTCAATGGACCCGTTGGAATTTTAACTGCATAAAAAGTATAAAAATTGCGGTTTTGCAATATAATTGTGTTGAAAAGATCCTAATCAATTATTTGAACTCCTAATATTTGACTAAAACTTGTTTTGCGGTCCTTTTTGTAGAGGTTTCAGACGAGCAGGTTGAAATGGGCCTTTCAATGGACCCGTTGGAATTTTAACTAAGTAAAAAGTACAGAAATTGAGGTTTTGCAATATAATTGTGTTGAAAAGATCCTAATCAATTATTTGAACTCCTAATATTTGATTAAAACTTGTTTTGCGGTCCTTTTTGTAGAGGTTTCGGACGAGCAGGTCTAAATGGGCCTTTTAATGGACCCGTTGGAATTTTAACTGAGTAAAAAGTACAGAAATTGAGGTTTTGCAATATAATTGTGTTGAAAAGCTCCTAATAAATTATTTGAACTCCTAATATTTGAATAAAACATTTTTGCGGTCCTTTTTGTAGAGGTTTCGGACGAGCAGGTCTAAATGGGCCTTTTAATGGACTCGTTGAAATTTTAACTGAGTAAAAAGTACAGAAATTGAGGTTTTGCAATATAATTGTGTTGAAAAGCTCCTAATCAATTACATGAACTCCTAAAATTTGATTAAAACTTGTTTTGCAGTCCTTTTTGTAGAGGTTTCGGACGAGCGGGTCGAAATGGACCTTTCAATGGACCCGTTGGAATTTTAACTGCATAAAAAGTACAGAAATTGCGGTTTTGCAATATAATTGTGTTGAAAAGCTCCTAATCAATTATTTGAACTCCTAATATTTGATTAAAACTTGTTTTGCGGTCCTTTTTGTAGAGGTTTCGGACGAGCATGTCTTAATGGGCCTTTCAATGGACCCGTTGGAATTTTAACTGAGTAAAAAGTACAGAAATTGAGGTTTTGCAATATAATTGTGTTGAAAAGCTCCTAATCAATTAAATGAACTCCTAAAATTTGATTAAAACTTGTTTTGCAGTCCTTTTTGTAGAGGTTTCGGACGAGCGGGTCGAAATGGTTCTTTCAATGGACCCGTTGGAATTTTAACTAAATAAAAAGTACAAAAATTGCGGTTTTGCAATATAATTGTGTTGAAAAGCTCCTAATCAATTATTTGAACTCCTAAAATTTGATTAAAACTTGTTTTGCAGTCCTTTTTGTAGAGGTTTCGGACGAACGGGATGAAATGGGCCTTTTAATGGACCCGTTGGAATTTTAACTGCATAAAAAGTACAAAAATTGCGGTTTTGCAATATAATTGGGTTGAAAAGATCCTAATCAATTATTTGAACTCCTAATATTTAATTAAAACTTGTTTTGCGGTCCTTTTTGTAGAGGTTTCGGACGAGCAGGTTTAAATGGGCCTTTTAATGGACCCGTTGGAATTTTAACTGAGTAAAGAGTACAAAAATTGCGGTTTTGCAATATAATTGTGTTGAAAAGCTCCTAATCCATTATTTGAACTCCTAATATTTGACTAAAACTTGTTTTGCGGTCCTTTTTGTAGAGGTTTCAGACGAGCAGGTCGAAATGGGCCTTTCAATGGACCCGTTGGAATTTTAACTAAGTAAAAAGTACAGAAATTGAGGTTTTGCAATATAATTGTGTTGAAAAGCTCCTAATAAATTATTTGAACTCCTAATATTTGAATAAAACATTTTTGCGGTCCTTTTTGTAGAGGTTTCGGACGAGCAGGTCTAAATGGGCCTTTTAATGGACTCGTTGAAATTTTAACTGAGTAAAAAGTACAGAAATTGAGGTTTTGCAATATAATTGTGTTGAAAAGCTCCTAATCAATTACATGAACTCCTAAAATTTGATTAAAACTTGTTTTGCAGTCCTTTTTGTAGAGGTTTCGGACGAGCGGGTCGAAATGGTTCTTTCAATGGACCCGTTGGAATTTTAACTAAATAAAAAGTACAGAAATTGCGGTTTTGCAATATAATTGTGTTGAAAAGCTCCTAATCAATTATTTGAACTCCTAAAATTTGATTAAAACTTGTTTTGCAGTCCTTTTTGTAGAGGTTTCGGACGAACGGGATGAAATGGGCCTTTCAATGGACCCGTTGGAATTTTAACTGCATAAAAAGTATAAAAATTGCGGTTTTGCAATATAATTGTGTTGAAAAGATCCTAATCAATTATTTGAACTCCTAATATTTGATTAAAACTTGTTTTGCGGTCCTTTTTGTAGAGGTTTCGGACGAGCAGGTCTAAATGGGCCTTTTAATGGACCCGTTGGAATTTTAACTGAGTAAAAAGTACAGAAATTGAGGTTTTGCAATATAATTGTGTTGAAAAGCTCCTAATAAATTATTTGAACTCCTAATATTTGAATAAAACATTTTTGCGGTCCTTTTTGTAGAGGTTTCGGACGAGCAGGTCTAAATGGGCCTTTTAATGGACTCGTTGAAATTTTAACTGAGTAAAAAGTACAGAAATTGAGGTTTTGCAATATAATTGTGTTGAAAAGCTCCTAATCAATTACATGAACTCCTAAAATTTGATTAAAACTTGTTTTGCAGTCCTTTTTGTAGAGGTTTCGGACGAGCGGGTCGAAATGGACCTTTCAATGGACCCGTTGGAATTTTAACTGCATAAAAAGTACAGAAATTGCGGTTTTGCAATATAATTGTGTTGAAAAGCTCCTAATCAATTATTTGAACTCCTAATATTTGATTAAAACTTGTTTTGCGGTCCTTTTTGTAGAGGTTTCGGACGAGCATGTCTTAATGGGCCTTTCAATGGACCCGTTGGAATTTTAACTGAGTAAAAAGTACAGAAATTGAGGTTTTGCAATATAATTGTGTTGAAAAGCTCCTAATCAATTATTTGAACTCCTAATATTTGACTAAAACTTTTTTTGCGGTCCTTTTTGTAGAGGTTTCAGACGAGCAGGTCGCAATGGGCCTTTCAATGGACACGTTGGAATTTTAACTGAGTAAAAAGTACAGAAATTGAGGTTTTGCAATATAATTGTGTTGAAAAGCTCCTATTCAATTACATGAACTCCTAAAATTTGAATAAAACATTTTTGCGTTACTTTTTGTAGAGGTTTCGGACGAGCGGGTCGAAATAGGCCTTTCAATGGACCCGTTGGAATTTTAACTGAGTAAAAAGTACAGAAATTGAAGTTTTGCAATACAATTGTGTTGAAAAGCTCCTAATCAATTATTTGAAATCGATTTGCATGCTTTGCATGGGGATAGTGCACGTGCATGAGGCTTAGGCTCCCATGCATGCTGGTGACGTGGAATTTTTAATTCCAAGAGAATAATTGAAAATATTTCCACTAACTTACAATATCGGATGCTCCGATAATTGTGGAGCAGAAAAGCTGCTGCCGTTCGGAGGCTTGCAGCTGCAGCATCTCCGGTCGGTTGGTTTGGTTTAGGGGGGAACGATAATAATATGGAACCCTGACGGTGCTCATGCACATGAATAATCATTAGAGCCCTTGTCCTTGGAAACAGGATAATGAAATAGACATAGTACAATATGCTAACATTCTGTTGTAGAAACCGAAATGGATAATCAAATGAACAAACTTTCTGCATTGTTGTTCGCATGCAGGCAGTTTCATTCACAAATAATAATGAATTCCCCAGCGTGTCGTTGTTGTTTAGGGATTGGATACAAGGTCGTGGAGACCAGGAAAATTCCTGTACTCTATGAAAGGAGACAAGGTAGTCGAATGGTATCAAAAATGATGTCCCAGCACGTGTGTGATGTAGGTAAAATACATCAATTGCCTTCTCAGCAGTTTTTGGCCATTGCCAGAACCAAAATGTCACCCTTGATAGACACAAAAGTGATTGGCAGATAAAGTTCCTCCGGGCTAGGTGTGTGGTTGACACTTTCCTCGTGTTTGTGCTAAGCAAGCACCACCATGAAAGTGTGAGGGGGGTGGAGGAGGCATGGATGGCGGCGGAGGAGGAGGAGGACGTGGCGGAAGAGGGTGGATAAGAGGAGGAGGAGGCGGAAGAGGGTGGATAGAAGGAGGAGGGGGGAAGAGAGAAAGGAAATTTTGAGAGAAGAGTTGAGAGAGAATTTGAGAGAATTTTCATCACACCCACGCTCGTTGACCCGTTACCCGTTGGAATTTTAACTGAGTAAAAAGTACAGAAATTGAGGTTTTGCAATATAATTGTGTTGAAAAGCTCATAATAAATTATTTGAACTCCTAATATTTGAATAAAACCTTTTTGCGGTCCTTTTTGTAGGGGTTTCGGACGAGCAGGTCTAAATGGGCATTTCAATGGACCCGTTGGAATTTTAACTGAGTAAAAACTACAGAAATTTTTGTTTTGCAATATAATTGTGTTGAAAAGCTCCTAATCAATTACATGAACTCCTAAAATTTGATTAAAACTTGTTTTGCAGTCCTTTTTGTAGAGGTTTCGGACGAGCGGGTCGAAATGGGCCTTTCAATGGACCCGTTGGAATTTTAACTGCATAAAAAGTACAGAAATTGCGGTTTTGCAATATAATTGTGTTGAAAAGCTCCTAATCAATTATTTGAACTCCTAATATTTAATTAAAACTTGTTTTGCGGTCCTTTTTGTAGAGGTTTCGGACGAGCAGGTCTAAATGGGCCTTTCAATGGACCCGCTGGAATTTTAACTGAGTAAAAAGTACAAAAATAGAGGTTTTGCAATATAATTGATTTGAAAAGCTCCTAATCAATTATTTGAACTTCTAATATTTGAATAAAACATTTTTGCGGTCCTTTTTGTACAGGTTTCGGACCAGCAGGTCTAAATGGGCCTTTTAATGGACCCGTTGGAATTTTAACTGAGTAAAAAGTACAGAAATTGAGGTTTTGCAATATAATTTTGTTGAAAAGCTCCTAATCCATTACATGAACTCCTAAAATTTGATTAAAACTTGTTTTGTAGTCCTTTTGTAGAGGTTTCGGACGAGCGGGTCGAAATGGGCCTTTCAATGGACCCGTTGGAATTTTAACTGAGTAAAAAGTACAGAAATTGAGGTTTTGCAATATAATTGTGTTGAAAAGCTCCTAATCAATTACATGAACTCCTAAAATTTGATTAAAACTTGTTTTGCAATCCGTTTTGTAGAGGTTTCGGATGAGCGGGTTGAAATGGGCCTTTCAATGGACCCGTTTGAATTTTAACTGAGTAAAAAGTAAAGAAATTGAGGTTTTGCAATAAAATTGTGTTAAAAGCTTCTAATCAATTATTTGAACTCCTAATATTTGAATAAAACATTTTTGCGGTCCTTTTTGTAGAGGTTTCGGACGAACATGTCTAAATGGGCCTTTCAATGGACCCGTTGGAATTTTAACTGAGTAAAAAGTACAGAAATTGAGGTTTTGCAATACAATTGTGTTGAAAAGCTCCTAATCAATTATTTGAACTCCTAATATTTGAATAAAACCTTTTTGCGGTCCTTTTTGTAGAGGTTTCGGACGAGCAGGTCTTAATGGGCCTTTCAATGGACCCGTTGGAATTTTAACGGAGTAAAAAGTACATAAATTGAAATTTTGCAAAATAATTGTGTTGAAAAGCTCCTAATCAATTACATGAATTCCTAAAATTTGACGAAAACTTGTTTTGCAGTCCTTTTTGTAGAGGTTTCGGACGAGCGGGTCGAAATGTGCCTTTCAATGGACTCGTTGGAATTTTAACTGAATAAAAAGTACAGAAAATGCGGTTTTGCAATATAATTGTGTTGAAAATCTCCTAATCAATTACATGACTCCTAAAATTTTATTAAAACTTGTTTTGTAGTCCTTTTTGTAGAGCTTTCGGACGAGCGGGTCGAAATGGGCCTTTCAATGGACTCGTTGGAATTTTAACTGAATAAAAAGTACAGAAATTTTGGTTTTGTAATAAAATTGTGTTGAAAATCTCCTAATCAATTACATGACTCCTAAAATTTGATTAAAACTTGTTTTGCAGTCCTTTTTGTAGAGGTTTCGGACGAGCGGGTCGAAATGGGCCTTTCAATGGACCCGTTGGAATTTTAACTGCATAAAAAGTACAGAAATTGCGGTTTTGCAATATAATTGTGTTGAAAAGCTCCTAATCAATTATTTGAACTCCTAATATTTAATTAAAACTTGTTTTGCGGTCCTTTTTGTAGAGGTTTCGGACGAGCAGGTCTAAATGGGCCTTTCAATGGACCCGTTGGAATTTTAACTGAGTAAAAAGTACAAAAATAGAGGTTTTGCAATATAATTGATTTGAAAAGCTCCTAATCAATTATTTGAACTTCTAATATTTGAATAAAACATTTTTGCGGTCCTTTTTGTACAGGTTTCGGACCAGCAGGTCTAAATGGGCCTTTTAATGGACCCGTTGGAATTTTAACTGAGTAAAAAGTACAGAAATTGAGGTTTTGCAATATAATTTTGTTGAAAAGCTCCTAATCCATTACATGAACTCCTAAAATTTGATTAAAACTTGTTTTGTAGTCCTTTTGTAGAGGTTTCGGACGAGCGGGTCGAAATGGGCCTTTCAATGGACCCGTTGGAATTTTAACTGAGTAAAAAGTACAGAAATTGAGGTTTTGCAATATAATTGTGTTGAAAAGCTCCTAATCAATTATTTGAACTCCTAATATTTGATTAAAACTTGTTTTGCGGTCCTTTTTGTAGAGTTTTCGGACGAGCAGGTCTAAATGGGCCTTTCAATGGACCCGTTGGAATTTTAACTGAGTAAAAAGTACATAAATTGAGGTTTTGCAATATAATTGTGTTGAAAAGCTCCTAATCAATTATTTGAACTCCTAATATTTGAATAAAAAATTTTGCGGTCCTTTTTGTAGAGGTTTCAGACGAGCAGGTCTAAATGGGCCTTTCAATGGACCCATTGGAATTTTAACTGAGTAAAAAGTACAGAAATTGAGGTTTTGCAATATAATTGATTTGAAAAGCTCCTAATCAATTATTTGAACTCCTAATATTTGATTAAAACTTGTTTTGCAGTCCTTTTTGTAGAGGTTTCGGACGAGCGGGTCGAAATGGGCCTTTTAAAGGACCCGTTGGAATTTTAAATGAGTAAAAAGTACATAAATTGAAGTTTTGCAATATAATTGTGTTGATAAGCTGCTAATCAATTATTTGAGCTCCTAATATTTGAATAAAACATTTTTGCGGTCCTTTTTGTAGAGGTTTCGGACGAGCAGGTCTAAATGGGCCTTTCAATGGACCCGTTGGAATTTTTTTTTAAGAAAGGGCCTCATTAAAAACCCCACTAATCCTTACTGGGCTAGCCCAGCAAGGCCCTAGGAGGGGAAAAGAGTGCCCAAAATATATTATAAATCAAGGTGGTTGGTTAACAACCTGTACAAAAGTTCGTAGAGCATCGGGCAAGCCCGGCCCGAAATACATGGATGAATTAAAATGAAGAGCCCAATTGGCTACAGAGTGAGCTAAAATGTTAGCTCCACGCGGTACATAATGTAAGCTAAGACCTGATACAGTGTCAATGAAAGATCTAGTATCCTGCAAATGACGCCGGAAAGTGGAGGCATCCTCGCCTGCGCTACACAGCCGATTGATCAGCAGGGCCGCATCCGATTCAAGAAGAAAACCTGTCCAACCCGCCTCCACACCTAGTTGGACACCATCTGAGATAGCCCGTAGCTCCGCCGATGTAGAATCTGCAATAGTGTCCAAGTAAATTGCTCGTCCAAGCAGTATAGCACCAATAGCATCACGAGCCACGATGCCAATTCCAGCCGATCCTGTAGAGGGGTGAAAAGCACCATCAACATTGATTTTGATTGATCCAGCCGGCGGCGGCCTCCATACAGGTGGGGAAAGTGTTGTCGTCGTCTGCTGCGTCATCGTGGGAATGTCTGATGTGGCTGATAGGTAGTCGCGAAGTAGATCCTGTGAGTTCATCAAGGTGAGCCAAGGGGGCTGCAAACGCTGAGAATGGACCCATTCATTTCTCCTATTCCAAAGATTCCACAATGTAGTTAGGAGGAGATCAAATTGTGCGCAAGAGAGGAGCCTAGCTCCTTGTTCCAGCCAAAGTGATATCGAGGTTGCGATGCTATCACGAAGTTCGCTCGGGAAGCCTACTAGGCGGAGTGTCTCAGCAGCGCCTGGACAGTCCCTGAAAGCATGAAGTGCAGATTCGAGAATCGAGGGGCAGAATGGGCACATGCCGGTGCCCAATCCAATAATCGCAAGTCGGTCACCTGTGGGTAGTGCACCCCGTCCTACCCGCCATCCAAAGGTGCGGACCTTCGGTAGAGTGTTGGATTTAGCAATAATCTTCCATAGAGGGTTCGGACGCTCAAGAGGTCGAGGGGGCCTACGTAAGAAAAGGTAACCGGAACGTACTGAATATATATTGGTATCATGAAACCCCATAGCAAGGTATCGCGATGGACATTAGATATTGGGACGTGCAAGATGTTGGCTGCGTCATCTTCGTCAAAATATTGACGTACTTTATGTTCATCCCATGCATTATGATGACGAATCATAAAATCGCCGCATCGCAAGGGTATTTCCTCATTATCTTGATAATTACCAAAAAAGGAGATCCCATCGGACCCACCCCAATTATCACGATGGATGCGAAGTCGACTATCAATTCCAGGTCTCCAGAAGAAACCCGGTTGTAATTGCTGCAAAGCCTGCCATATACCTCGCCAAGCATAGGAGGCGCGGTTGTCAACTTTTGCCTCCATAATATTCCCGGAGGGATAATAGCGTGATTTGAGGACTCGAGCGAGTAAGGAGTCGGGCGAGTGGATTAGTCGCCATATTTGTTTCCCAAGGAGAGCAATATTGAAGTCCCGTAGATCGCGGAAACCCATGCCCCTTGCAGCTTTGGGGGTGCACATAGTATCCCAGGAGAGCATTGGCCATCCTTTTTTGTTACTCCTGCTTGTCCACCAGTAACGGCGGATTGATCGTGTCGCATCATCCACAATGTTTTGTGGGAGCAAATAACATGACATGACGTATTGAGGCAAAGCTTGCGCCACTGATTTTATGAGAACTTCCCGCCCACTGTACGACAGCAAGTTAGTATCCCATTTAGTCATGCGAGAGTTGACCTTGTCTCTGACTAAACCAAGACTGGCCGTTCGATTCCTCCCGATGAGAAGAGGGACTCCTAGATAGGTTCCAGGGTCATCAACCAATCGGATACCAAGAGTATGTTGTAGCGCATGTGTGAAGTCCCTCGAGCAGAAGGAGCTACAAAAGGCAGTCGATTTAGAAAAACTGACTGACTGGCCTGAGGATGCCGCATACAGACGGAGAATCTCCTTCAACCGGTCTATTTCCCCTGGGCAATTACGGACAAAGGCAATGCTATCATCCGAAAAGAGCAGGTGATTAATTCTTGGGCCACGCCTATTGGCCTGTAACCCAATTAGACGTCCCGATTGCTGTTCAGCCTCAAGGGCCGCTGAAAGCCCTTGGGAGCATATTAAAAAGAGGAAAGGCGAGAGAGGATCCCCTTGCCGAATTCCCCTAGTCGGAAAGAACTCATTGGATAGAGCGCCGTTAAGACGGACTGAAAAAGACACAGTGGAAACACATCGGAGTAGTAATTGTACCCAGTCAGATGCAAATCCCATACGTCACATCACGTCTTTAAGAAAAGACCATTCAACCTTATCAAATGCTTTTTCCATATCAAGCTTCAATGCAGCCCCCTGATAAATCGAGGCGTTATTAGTATGGAGGGTATGCACAAGTTCATGTGCAATCAAAATATTGTCAGTAATGTTCCTGCCACTAACAAAAGCAGCTTGCGCATCACTGATACAATATGGCAATATAGGTTTAAGTCTATTCACAAGAACCTTAGTTATGGTCTTGTAAATTACAGTGCATAAGCTGATCGGCCGAAATTGACGCATGTTGGAAGCGTCAGGCACCTTTGGAATGAGGACAATGATAGCTTTGTTCACCGTTGCCATATCCCCTTCTCCTCGTAACAGGTGCAAACAAAGTTGTATAAACTCAGGCCCTATGACTTCCCAGTATTGTCTGTAGAAACTACTAGGGAAGCCGTCAAAACCTGGGGCTTTCCTGGGGCCTATATCCCTGAAAGCTGCGGTTACCTCTTCTTCAGTGAAGGGTCGTAGCAATGATGCATTCATTTCAGCGCTAATCACCGGGGTAATATGTTCCAAGAGCACTGGAGAGGAGCTCGGATTAGACGATGTGAACAGATCCTGGAAGTACTCGGATGCAATCCGCAGAAGCTCCGGTTTCTCTGTATGCCAAGTTTGGTCCACATCGAATAGACCATGTATGGTGTTCTTTTTCCTTCGTTTAGAAGCTCGGGCATGGAAGAAGGAAGTGTTCTTATCACCTTGAGAAAGCCAGGTAACACGAGAACGTTGTGCCCAGTAGGCTTCCTTGGCATCCAGAAGGCGTTTAAGTTCCAATTTTGCGTCATGGAGATTGAGTAACATGTTTTGTGGCAGTCTTCTCCGACGCATATAGGAATTAATCTTACGCTGAAGTTCAGCGATGCGATTGTTGGAAGTGGAGCGTCGAGTCCCTTGCCAGTCATGTAAACGGTTCCCAACAGCGGTCAATTTGTCGAGTAGAGTGCCCGATGCGTTGGACCATGCTTGGTTAACCGCGGAGATGCATGACGGGTGCTTTGCCCAACAAGCCTCGAAACGAAAATGGTCACCATCATGATCATCATGTTGGCCGCGATGCGCATGAGGTGTAGTATGTGTAGTGTCCATAATAATGATATAGTGATCAGAACTCGGAGAAAAAATATTCCTACTTTGGAACGTTAAGTGGGCATTGAGCCATGCATTGCATGCTAGATATCTATCCAGACGTTCACAAACAGTTGTAACGTTTGGCCCTGTACGCGACCAAGTGAACCAACCCAAACATGGTTTGCAATCAAAAATCCCATTACGTGCAAGGCACTCTCGAAAGTTGGTGATTTGCGATTGCGGTCTACGACCTCCGCCTTGTTTTTCGGAGTCCGATAAGATATCGTTTAGGTCCCCTCCAATTAACCAAGGTAGAGGTGAATTTTTGCAAAGAGAGTCAATGAGTTCCCACGTTTTATATTTCATGCTAGTATCGACGTACCCATAGATACCCGTAAATCTAAAGCAATCATCGGAAGATGTAACAATGGAATCAATATGACGATCAGAATACGATAAAAGATCCACATTCAAAGTATTATTCCAAAGTAAAATCAATCCCGAGCAAGTTGGGCTGTTTTCACATGGAAGCAGCCCTCCATATCTAAAGAAAGTTTCAAGCGTTCAAAATTAAAATTACATAACCGAGTTTCAGATAAAAAAATAATCATAGGTTCTAATTTTCGGACCATTGAAATAAGCCCTCGAACTGCCTCTGGTGAACCAAGCCCACGGCAGTTCCAGCACATGAGCCTCATTTCTCTCGGCGGGGTTGAATATCAACCGCCGCCGAAGAGACTTTGCTGCTCTTCCCAGCTTTAGAGTGTTTAGTTTTTTCTGTAGGTGCTGTTGCATGCTTTGCCGGTCGTAATGGAACCTTTGGAGAGGTACGTGGATGTTTCGCCATCGTAGGAGCAGTCAATGGAGGGCTGCGTTTTGCCTTGCGCGGTTCGACGACATTCTTTGGTGGGCTGGAGGAAGTAGCGAGCCAATCCTCAAAGTCAGGGTTGACATAGGCATTACTTCCATGTCCAGCGGTAGTAGACTTAGCCGGCACTGCAGTGGGCACCGGGAAGCCTTCATTGTCGATCAAAACGAACCTCTTGTTGGGTGGAGTGGAAGATACATCCTCAACCATTGTGGCTGCCTGGGCAGCATCGGGGGCTCCCGTATTTGCTGATTCTGCATCGGCCGGGATGACAGCAATGGGGACTACATCAAGGGCTTCTACCGAAAGCTGTCCCATGGGATCACCATCCGTATCCGCCATTAGCTCCTCAGGGGCAGCTGCAGGCGCGACTGGAACTGGCTGCTCCTGCAGCATTTCCGCACCCAGGGGTGCTGTAGCATCAGCGACCTTGGCAACTAGCTGCTCCTGCAGCGTTTCCGCACCCAGGGGTGCTGCAGCATCAGCGCTCTTGGCAGCAGCAGTGGCTGGCTGCCCTGGATTGCGTTCCTTCCTCGAAGTCGAGGCTGCCGCTTCTGAATTTTTCGTGGCTGAGACGGCATCAGCTACCGCCACTGACTTTCCTTTACGTTCTGGTCCTGAGGAGCAGAATCGACAAAGGGAATAGTAAATATAAATAGTAGGAAAAATTCCTACTAAGTAGAAAAAAACCACAACAATCGCAAGATAATTTATAAATGATACCTACATTGATATGTTTTCCTTTGGATGATCCTTCACCTGCAATGAGGCAAAAGGGTGATGTAAATCATCGTTCAATGGAAAGCAAAAATAATAAAACATAATCCAATTCCAAAATGAGTACATATTGTGGAATAGAAGTGTACCATTGTTAGCCATCGAAGGCTTAGCAGGCTCAAAATAACTAACCATTCCTCTGGTTGTTATTTTAGATTTCTTCTTTGGTGCCGGGGCACGTAACCAATCTCCATATTGTTGGGGCACAGTTTTGTCATCCTTAAAATCCACACAAGTGGCTTTAAGATGGCACAAAATACCACATCCATGACAGAAAGATGGTAAATTCTCATATTGTATAGGCAGCATTTGGGGGCTTTCATCTTCCTCAAGCTGAACAAACACAAACCGTCTCAGCGGCTGGTGTACATCAATTATGACCAGGACACAGAGGAATTCAGTCATATTCCCCTCCTCCGATTGACGGGAGTCAGTCCCTATTACTGCACCTATCCCACCGCCAATAGCTCGGCCGGTGGCATTTGCTACCACAACACTAGTCATCATAGCGATCGGTACTCTATGTATTCTTACCCAGATTCGCATCTGGTCGTATCGGTATCCCTTAATGGTGAGCTTTGGCTGCACAGGTAGGACTGCTAGCCAATCTTTCTTAAAAGTCCAGGGCCCTCCTTTTAGTACATCATCCCTGCAAGCTTTAGTTTCAAACTTAAAGAGAAAATGTCCAGAGCCGAGAGACGTTACCGATGAGAGCTTGTACTCTCTCCAAATAGCAGTGAAGAGTCGCATCACATCATTCTCTTCATAATCTTTGGTGTTGAACAGTTTTCCGATGAGTGACGATTTGTAGTCGTCAAGGGGAATGGCCTTTGTTGAGGCAGGAGCACAGATTACATGTTTCTCTTCTGCTGTAAACTGAAGGTTATCAAAGCGAGAGAGAAAGGAATCGGTAGAAGCCATGAGTGCTTGTTTGTACTCAACGATTGAAAGGGGTTTCACACAACTGGAGTGTAGCGCAGGAAGAGGGAGAAGATGCCTAGTGAGCAATATACTTAGGCGAGAAATCTCAATGAAAGGAAAATAATATTCAAAACATTGAGTAAGTGGATAGCCTCGATAAGGATAGGATAATGGGGAAAGAAATTTAAAATTCCATATAGATTTTAAAATGTATATGAATTTAAGTAATATCCAAATAATCTGAAGATTAAAAATTAGAATTAATTTAAATTCACATAGATTATCCCAAATAAAAAAATAAATGGAATTTGTATAATTTCCTGCTATTCGTAGGAATGCAAGATAGGGAGAAGGAAATTTGAATTTAAATAATCTCTTGATAATCATTAGATTAGAAGAGAATATTAAATTAAATTCAAAATTATTATTAAGATAATAGTCAAAAGAATTGAATTTAGTTACTATCCAAATAATCCTGAGATTAAAAGGTAATAGTAATTTTAATTCAAATAAATGACTAGGATTATAAGATATTATTAAATCCCAACCAAGTAGAATCTTATCCCAGAATAAAAGTAAATTGAATTTATACAATATCATAACCAACTTGTGATTAACAGATAATGTAATCAAGAATTTGAATTTAAATAGAGTCTTTATAATCATGGGATTATAAGAGGATATGAATTTAAATTCAAAGAGATTATTAAGGAAGTAGGGAAAGGATTTGAATTTAAATAATATCTTTTGAATCCTAAGATTTAAAGATAAATTTATTTTAAACTCAAATAGAGCCCTATAGGGGATGGACTTGTCTAGATAATAAATATGAAAATACATTTGTATTTTAATATCTATAATCTGTAAATAAAGCATCATTTTAAATTTATTATGTACGATATTAAAATCGTAGTAAGATATTTAATCCCTTAGAATTAGGAATAAGTTAAAATGTGATAGTTTTTGGTGGGATTCCACCGGTTTGCATGCCTTGCATGGTACACGTGCATGGGCCAAAGTCTTCCATGCAGACTTGTGACGTGGCAGTTCACCATTCCAAAAAATGAGTGAAACATATCTGAAGCTCCAACAGTTGTGGAGCATTAAGGCTGCTGCCGTCCGGCGGCTTGCAGCCACCCTTTCCCCGGTCGTTCGGTTTAGTTGACGGTGCTCATGCACCGTGGTAAATCTTAAAATCCATATCTTTGTAGACATGATGATGAAATAAACATAAAGCAATATATTATCATTTTGTTGTAGTAACAAAATTGTAGAAGCAAATGAATGAATTCTCTACATTAACAGCTGCTGACAGATAGTTTCATTCAAAAATAATAAGTTTCCCAGCGTTATGTTGCTGTGAAAGGATTGGATACAAGGTCGTTTAGACCAGGAAAATTCCTGTACTCGGTAAACGGAGACAGGGTCTACGAAGGGAATCAAAAATGATGTCCCAGCATATGTGTGATGTACATAAAATACATCAGTTGCTTTAACGTCAGGATGTGGCCATTGCCAGAGCCAAAGTTGCACCAATGATGAAAACAGAATTGATGGGCAGAAAAAATTCCGTCGGGCGAGGTGAGTGGTGACCACTTTCATCATATTTGTGCTAAGCAAGCACCATGATGAAAGTAAAGGGGGAGGGTGGAGGCATGGTTGACGGCGGAGATTGGGGCGGAAGAGGGTTGATAAGAGGAGGAGGAGGAGGAGGCGGAGAAGGGTGAAAATAAGGAGAAGAGGGAGAAAAGAGAAGGGAGAGTTTGAGAGAAAATTTGAGAGAGAATTTGAGAGAATTTTCATCACCCGTTACCCGTTACATGAACTCCTAAAATTTGATTAAAACTTATTTTGCAGTCCTTTTTGTAGAGGTTTCGGACGAGCGGGTCGAAATGGGCCTTTCAACAGACCCGTTGGAATTTTAACTGAGTAAAAAGTACAGAAATTGAGGTTTTGCAATATACTTGTGTTGAAAAGCTCCTAATCAATTACATGAACTCCTAAAATTTGATTAAAACTTGTTTTGCGGTCCTTTTTGTAGAGGTTTCGGACGAGCGGGTCGAAATGGGCCTTTAATTGGACCCGTTGGAATTTTAAATGAGTAAAAAGTACAGAAATTGAGGTTTTGCAATATACTTGTGTTGAAAAGCTCCTAATCAATTACATGAACTCCTAAAATTTGATTAAAACTTATTTTGCAGTCCTTTTTGTAGAGGTTTCGGACGAGCGGGTCGAAATGGGCCTTTCAACAGACCCGTTGGAATTTTAAATGAGTAAAAAGTACAGAAATTGAGGTTTTGAAATATAATTGTGTTTAAAAGCTCCTAATCAATTATTTGAACTCCTAATATTTGAATAAAACATTTTTGTGGTCCTTTTTGTAGAGGTTTCGGACAAGCAGGTCTAAATGGGCCTTTCAATGGACCCGTTGGAATTTTACTGAGTAAAAAGTACATAAATTGAGGTTTTCCAATATACTTGTGTTGAAAAGCTCCTAATCAATTACATGAACTCCTAAAATTTGATTAAAACTTTTTTTGTAGTCCTTTTTGTAGAGGTTTCGGACGAGCGGGTTGAAATGGGCCTTTCAATGGACCCGTTGGAATTTTAAATGAGTAAAAAGTACTTCAATTGAGGTTTTGCAATATAATTGTGTTGAAAAGCTCCTAATCAATTATTTGAACTCCTAAAATTTGATTAAAACTTGTTTTGCAGTCCTTTTTGTAGAGGTTTCGACGAGCGGGTCGAAATGGGCCTTTCAATGGACCCATTGGAATTTTAACTGAGTAAAAAGTACAGAAATTGAGGTTTTGCAATATACTTGTGTTGAAAAGCTCCTAATCAATTACATGAACTCCTAAAATTTGATTAAAACTTATTTTGCAGTCCTTTTTGTAGAGGTTTCGGACGAGCGGGTCGAAATGGGCCTTTCAACAGACCCGTTGGAATTTTAAATGAGTAAAAAGTACAGAAATTGAGGTTTTGAAATATAATTGTGTTTAAAAGCTCCTAATCAATTATTTGAACTCCTAATATTTGAATAAAACATTTTTGTGGTCCTTTTTGTAGAGGTTTCGGACAAGCAGGTCTAAATGGGCCTTTCAATGGACCCGTTGGAATTTTAACTGAGTAAAAAGTACAGAAATTGAGGTTTTGCAATATACTTGTGTTGAAAAGCTCCTAATCAATTACATGAACTCCTAAAATTTGATTAAAACTTATTTTGCAGTCCTTTTTGTAGAGGTTTCGGACGAGCGGGTCAAAATGGGCCTTTCAACAGACCCGTTGGAATTTTAAATGAGTTAAAAGTACAGAAATTGAGGTTTTGCAATATAATTGTGTTTAAAAGCTCCTAATCAATTATTTGAACTCCTAATATTTGAATAAAACATTTTTGTGGTCCTTTTTGTAGAGGTTTCGGACAAGCAGGTCTAAATGGGCCTTTCAATGGACCCGTTGGAATTTTAACTGAGTAAAAAGTACAGAAATTGAGGTTTTGCAATATACTTGTGTTGAAAAGCTCCTAATCAATTACATGAACTCCTAAAATTTGATTAAAACTTGTTTTGCAGTCCTTTTTGTAGAGGTTTCGAGGAGCGGGTCGAAATGGGCCTTTCAATGGACCCGTTGGAATTTTAACTGAGTAAAAAGTACAAAATTGAGGTTTTGCAATATACTTGTGTTGAAAAGCTCCTAATCAATTACATGAACTCCTAAAATTTGATTAAAACTTATTTTGCAGTCCTTTTTGTAGAGGTTTCGGACGAGCGGGTCGAAATGGGCCTTTCAACAGACCCGTTGGAATTTTAAATGAGTAAAAAGTACAGAAATTGAGGTTTTGAAATATAATTGTGTTTAAAAGCTCCTAATCAATTATTTGAACTCCTAATATTTGAATAAAACATTTTTGTGGTCCTTTTTGTAGAGGTTTCGGACAAGCAGGTCTAAATGGGCCTTTCAATGGACCCGTTGGAATTTTAACTGAGTAAAAAGTACAGAAATTGAGGTTTTGCAATATACTTGTGTTGAAAAGCTCCTAATCAATTACATGAACTCCTAAAATTTGATTAAAACTTGTTTTGCAGTCCTTTTTGTAGAGGTTTCGAGGAGCGGGTCGAAATGGGCCTTTCAATGGACCCATTGGAATTTTAACTGAGTAAAAAGTACAGAAATTGAGGTTTTGCAATATACTTGTGTTGAAAAGCTCCTAATCAATTACATGAACTCCTAAAATTTGATTAAAACTTATTTTGCAGTCCTTTTTGTAGAGGTTTCGGACGAGCGGGTCGAAATGGGCCTTTCAACAGACCCGTTGGAATTTTAAATGAGTAAAAAGTACAGAAATTGAGGTTTTGAAATATAATTGTGTTTAAAATCTCCTAATCAATTATTTGAACTCCTAATATTTGAATAAAACATTTTTGTGGTCCTTTTTGTAGAGGTTTCGGACAAGCAGGTCTAAATGGGCCTTTCAATGGACCCGTTGGAATTTTAACTGAGTAAAAAGTACAGAAATTGAGGTTTTGCAATATACTTGTGTTGAAAAGCTCCTAATCAATTACATGAACTCCTAAAATTTGATTAAAACTTGTTTTTCGGTCCTTTTTGTAGAGGTTTCGGACGAGCGGGTCGAAATGGGCCTTTCAATGGACCCGTTGGAATTTTAACTGAGTAAAAAGTACAGAAATTGAGGTTTTGCAATATACTTGTGTTGAAAAGCTCCTAATCAATTACATGAACTCCTAAAATTTGATTAAAACTTATTTTGTAGTCCTTTTTGTAGAGGTTTCGGACGAGCGGGTCAAAATGGGCCTTTCAACAGACCCGTTGGAATTTTAAATGAGTAAAAAGTACAGAAATTGAGGTTTTGAAATATAATTGTGTTTAAAAGCTCCTAATCAATTATTTGAACTCCTAATATTTGAATAAAACATTTTTGTGGTCCTTTTTGTAGAGGTTTCGGACAAGCAGGTCTAAATGGGCCTTTCAATGGACCCGTTGGAATTTTAACTGAGTAAAAAGTACAAAATTGAGGTTTTGCAATATACTTGTGTTGAAAAGCTCCTAATCAATTACATGAACTCTTAAAATTTGATTAAAACTTGTTTTGCAGTCCTTTTTGTAGCGGTTTCGACGAGCGGGTCGAAATGGGCCTTTCAATGGACCCATTGGAATTTTAAATGAGTAAAAAGTACAGAAATTGAGGTTTTGCAATATAATTGTGTTGAAAAGCTCTTAATCAATCTTTTAAACTCGTAATATTTGAATAAAACATTTTTGCGGTCCTTTTTGTAGAGGTTTCGGACGAGAAGGTCTAAATGGGCCTTTCAATGGATCCGTTGGATTTTGTTTTTTGAAGAAAGGGCCTCATTAAAAACCCCACTAATCCTTACTGGGCTAGCCCAGCAAGGCCCTAGGAGGGGAAAAGAGTGCCCAAAATATATTATAAATCAAGGTGGTTGGTTAACAACCGGTACAAAAGTTCGTAGAGCATCGGGCAAGCCCGGCCCGAAATACATGGAAGAATTAAAAGGAAGAGCCCAATTGGCTACAGAGTGAGCTAAAATGTTAGCTCCACGCGGTACATAATGTAAGCTAAGACCTGATACAGTGTCAATGAAAGATCTAGTATCCTGCAACTGACGAATGAAAGTGGAGGCATCCTCGCCTGCGCTACACAGCCGATTGATCAGCAAGGCCGCATCCGATTCAAGAAGAAAACCTGTCCAACCCGCCTCCACACCTAGTTGGACACCATCTGAGATAGCCTGTAGCTCCGTCGACGTAGAATCTGCAATAGTGTCCAAGTAAATTGCTCGTCCAAGCAGTATAGCACCAGTAGCGTCACGAGCCACGATGCCAATTCCAGCCGATCCTGTAGAGGGGTGAAAAGAACCATCAACATTGATTTTGATTGATCCAGCCGGCGGCAGCCTCCATACAGGTGGGGAAAGTGCTGTCGCCGTCTGCTGCCTCGTCGTGGGAATGTCTGATGTGGCTGATAGGTAGTCGCGAAGTAGATCCTGTGAGTTCATCAAGGTGAGCCAAGGGGGCTGCAAACGCTGAGAATGGACCCATTCATTTCTCCTATTCCAAAGATTCCACAATGTAGTTAGGAGGAGATCAAATTGTGCGCAAGAGAGGAGCCTAGCTCCTTGTTCCAGCCAAAGTGATATCGAGGTTGCGATGCTATCACGAAGTTCGCTCGGGAAGCCTGCTAGGCGGAGTGTCTCAGCAGCGCCTGGACAGTCCCTGAAAGCATGAAGTGCAGATTCGAGAATCGAGGGGCAGAATGGGCACATGCCGGTGCCCAATCCAATAATCGCAAGTCGGTCACCTGTGGGTAGTGCACCCCGTCCTACCCGCCGTCCAAAGGTGCGGACCTTCGGTAGAGTGTTGGATTTAGCAATAATCTTCCATACAGGGTTTGGACGCTCAAGAGGTCGAGGGGGCCTACGTAAGAAAAGGTAACCGGAACGTACTGAATATATATTGGTATCATGAAAACCCCATAGCAAGGTATCGCGATGGACATCAGATATTGGGACGTGCAAGATGTTGGTTGCGTCATCTTCGTCAAAATATTGACGTTTTGCAATATACTTGTGTTGAAAAGCTCCTAATCAATTACATGAACTCCTAAAATTTGATTAAAACTTATTGAAAAGTACAGAAATTGAGGTTTTGCAATATACTTGTGTTGAAAAGCTCCTAATCAATTACATGAACTCCTAAAATTTGATTAAAACTTATTTTGCAGTCCTTTTTGTAGAGGTTTCGGACGAGCGGGTCGAAATGGGCCTTTCAACAGACCCGTTGGAATTTTAAATGAGTAAAAAGTACAGAAATTGAGGTTTTGAAATATAATTGTGTTTAAAAGCTCCTAATCAATTATTTGAACTCCTAATATTTGAATAAAACATTTTTGTGGTCCTTTTTGTAGAGGTTTCGGACAAGCAGGTCTAAATGGGCCTTTCAATGGACCCGTTGGAATTTTACTGAGTAAAAAGTACATAAATTGAGGTTTTCCAATATACTTGTGTTGAAAAGCTCCTAATCAATTACATGAACTCCTAAAATTTGATTAAAACTTTTTTTGTAGTCCTTTTTGTAGAGGTTTCGGACGAGCGGGTTGAAATGGGCCTTTCAATGGACCCGTTGGAATTTTAAATGAGTAAAAAGTACTTCAATTGAGGTTTTGCAATATAATTGTGTTGAAAAGCTCCTAATCAATTATTTGAACTCCTAATATTTGATTAAAACTTGTTTTGCAGTCCTTTTTGTAGAGGTTTCGGACGAGCAGGTCTAAATGGGCCTCTCAATGGACCCGTTGGAATTTTAACTGAGTAAAAAGTACATAAATTGAGGTTTTGAAATATAATTGTGTTGAAAAGCTCCTAATCAATTATTTGAACTCCTAATATTTGAATAAAACATTTTTGCGGTCCTTTTTGTAGAGGTTTCGGACGAGCAGGTCTAAATGGACCTTTCAATGGACCCGTTGGAATTTTAACTGAGTAAAAAGTACAGAAATTGAGGTTTTGCAATATACTTGTGTTGAAAAGCTCCTAATCAATTACATGAACTCCTAAAATTTGATTAAAACTTGTTTTGCAGTCCTATTTGTAGAGGTTTCGGACGAGCGGGTCGAAATGGGCCTTTCAACGGACCCGTTGGAATTTTAAATGAGTAAAAAGTACAGAAATTGAGGTTTTGCAATATAATTGTGTTGAAAAGCTCCTAATCAATTATTTGAACTCCTAATATTTGAATAAAACATTTTTGCGGTCCTTGTTGTAGAGGTTTCGGACGAGCAGGTCTAAATGGGCCTTTCAATGGACCCGTTGGAATTTTAACTGAGTAAAAAGTACAGAAATTGAGGTTTTGCAATATACTTGTGTTGAAAAGCTCCTAATCAATTACATGAACTCCTAAAATTTGATTAAAACTTGTTTTGCAGTCCTTTTTGTAGAGGTTTCGGACGAGCGGGTCGAAATGGGCCTTTCAACGGACCCGTTGGAATTTTAAATGAGTAAAAAGTACAAAAATTGAGGTTTTGCAATATAATTGTGTTGAAAAGTTCCTAATCAATTATTTGAACTCCTAATATTTGATTAAAACTTGTTTTGCGGTCCTTTTTGTAGACGTTTCAGACGAGCAGGTCTAAATGGGCCTTTCAATGGACCCGTTGGAATTTTAACTGAGTAAAAAGTACAGAAATTGCAGTTTTGCAATATACTTGTGTTGAAAAGCTCCTAATCAATTACATGAATTCCTAAAATTTGATTAAAACTTGTTTTGCAGTCCTTTTTGTAGAGGTTTCAGACGAGCGGGTCGAAATGGGCCTTTCAATGGACCCGTTGGAATTAAAATGAGTAAAAAGTACATAAATTGAGGTTTTGCAATATAATTGTGTTGAAAAGCTCCTAATCAATTATTTGAACTCCTAATTTTTGAATAAAACATTTTTGCGGTCCTTTTTGTAGAGGTTTCGGACGAGCAGGTCTGAATGGACCTTTCAATGGACCCGTTGGAATTTTAACTGAGTAAAAAGTACAGAAATTGAGGTTTTGCAATATAATTGTGTTGAAAAGCTCCTAATCAATTACATGAACTCCTAAAATTTGATTAAAACTTTTTTTGCAGTCCTTTTTGTAGAGGTTTCGGACGAGCGATCGAAATGGGCCTTTCTATGGACCCGTTGGAATTTTCAATGAGTAAAAAGTACAGAAATTGCGTTTTTGCAATATAATTGTGTTTAAAAGCTCCTAATCAATTACATGAACTCCTAAAATTTGATTAAAACTTGTTTTTGCAGTCCTTATTGTAGAGGTTTCGGACGAGTGGGACGAAATGGGACTTTCTATGGACCCGTTGGAATTTAAATGAGTAAAAAGTACTTAAATTGAGGTTTGTTGCGTGTAAAAGAGTCTATCGCAATTGTAGTGCAAGTGTACACGACGCAAGTAGTAAGTGATAATAAGTATCGGATATCGTCTCCACAGGGATTGGGCTAATGACTTCACCTTAGTTTACTGCACGAAGTAAAGGAAATAGTTTAGAAGATTGTCACGAGAATAATAAGGAAAATCGCAAATAAAATAATTGAGATATCAAGAATGAGAGAATGGGCTGGTATTGAATTGCTCGGTAGTGTAGGTATTGAATTGCTTAGGATCTCCAGTTCTGTCGTCGCTCCCGTCGCCGACAGCACCTGTCGCGGCGGCTGTCCGTTAGCTGTCGCGGCAGCGAACACCAACTCCGTACTTCAAGCTTGGCAAGAATCCCAGATCTGCCTTGTCCTATCCCTAGGTCCAAGTCTGTCGATGATCATGTCTTTGATGATACCTCCCGGCGTGAATCGAAGGATGAACACCGATGTGTATGAATTCTTCTTTAGCCACTTAACCTTGCCCTATCCCTAGGCACAAGATAGTTCAACTATAAACTAGAGAAACCCCTCTTATTTCTTTCGTATACTTAACTCTCCCGATGCTAAGTAAATGGATAACCTCACAATGCTCTCCCGATGCTCTTGCAAGATGTTAAAACCAAAATAAGAGAACTTGAAGTTTATTTTATTGAACTGAAAAAATCCTAAAACAAAACTACCCTCTCAACTACTTTACAAAACAACCCGTAGCCCTAGGGGGAATTTAGAACATGTCGGTGACGGGTGGACGACAGGGGTTTTTGGTTTCGGTTATGGGGTAATCGGTTGTGCCGCCTAGGTTAAATCTATGCCCTTATATAAGCTTTGGGCTCAAGTCTTCTAAAGTAACAAGGATTACAACTTTAATTAAAAGTAAGATTCTAATAAAGACTAAATCTCTAAAGACTCCTACTTTCCAGCCGCATCCTTGTTTCTAGGAATTTCCTCTCCTTGAGCTTTGGCTTGACATATCTTTTGATCCGGGGCTTGGAAAAATATGTGGCTTTCAAACGACAGACGAGCAGATTTTTCTCTATCTATCGAGGTCCACTTTGCTTTTCCTCTTCATAAGTCTGCTGTCACCATGCTGTCACGACAGGTCCATGGCAGCTTCGTCTTCTTCGTCTGCTTGTCCAGTTCAGCTCTCCTGCTTCTCTGCCCTGCGCCTGCCTTCAACGTCTACTATGGCAGATACCTGTAAAAATAGCCATCTTTTAGTATAATCCGTGCTTTTAATCCTTGTGTGATGTTTTACTAAAAACTAACCTAAATGCAATGCAATGATGCTTGAATGCAGCAGAAATATGGGTTAAAAAGGGTGTAAATAATAGAACTTTTACACACTCAACACACCCCCAAACTCAAGTTTTTGCTTGCCCTCAAGCAATTAAACCTAAAAGAAAAATGAAAATTTTTGTGTTGGCCTTCAAACAGTGAACTGTCCCTTACCCGTCGCTCATTCTCTATGGCGGCAGCAACCTGTCGAAAAGGTTAGGATCTGTCCGGAATCTCCCTATAGCTCTCGTGCAGTGTGTGCATGCTTGTGAACAGTTATATGCTAAGATTCTCTTAGTTTCACTAGAATATTCAACTTCTTAACTCGAATTTTTATGCCAAAGTTTATTTTTAGAAGGCACATTTTCATGCTTCTTTTTCTTCTATTTTCAAGCTAAATTTTTCTAGAGCCAGTTTCGGGCACCTCTAGTTAGCTTCCTAGAGCCGGTTTCGGGCACCTCTATGTTTTTGATTTTCTTTTGCTAAACTTCTTTCCTTGAGCCAGTGTTAGGCACCTCTAGGGGCTATTCAAGTTCTAAGCTTCCTATTCTAGTTTGGCTAAAAGAAATCTAAGCAATATAACAGTCACAAAGGTGTTTAAATTTTCAGAACTATAGAAATGCTCTAAACTTCTCCTTAACCTGTCCTAAAGATGCTGCCACGACAGAGCCGTCATGACAGGTAAGCTAACTTCACAGTTTTAAGCCAACAGTTTTAAGTTTTCTGATTTTTTTTAAGAGAACTTAAATAAATAATAAGACACAACAAATAATAAAAAAGATGTGCATAAGACTCCATTAATGATGGAGGGTTGCCACCCCCAAACTCGAGGGTTGCATTGCCCTCAATGCAAAATGACATGAAAAATGAAAAAATGAAAAATACATCACAAAAGATAAAAGCAGGCAGCAATAAGAGGAAAATAAGAACTTAAATTTTCAGTCGCTGTCCTCGCTGCTGCTGCTGACACGAATCTGACGGTGGCGCCTGGGCTGTGGAGGAGGCTGGGCAGGTTCAGGGGCAGATGTAGGGGCAGGTTGCTCCACAAGTTGGACATCGGAACTACTGCCACTGTCCCATGAGCTGCTTGTGGTGGTGCTAGCTTTGGGCAGCCTTTTCTTGTCTGCCACATGTTTAATTCGCTTGACCGGTGTAAACTCTCTCTCTAAGTTTCTCCGGATCAACGGGCTGTCATCGGAGGCAGGTCTCTTTGTTCCTCGGGGAGAGTTGTCTGCCGGTGGGCTGCCTGCTGCCGTCGGGGCAGGTGATGTGGTGGAGGCGGTAGAGTGGGAATGTGGAGAGCCGGGTGGGGTGGGTGTGTGAACAGGGGTGTGGACAGGAGTGGGGATATAGAAATAATGGGCAGGAAAAGTAGGGAATTGAATATCGGGAAAATTTAAAGTCTGGGTAATAAAATTTACCGTGGAGTTCGTGAAGTCCCGAATAAATGTCATCAATCCCATTTGGCGTTCCTCTACCCGTTGTAACGTAGCAAGGAGGAGGGCAGACTGGTCTGTCGGAGCGGTGGCAGCAGCAGGTTCTGGGCAGGCTCCTCTGATGATTCTGCGGGGGAGCCGGCAGGGTTGAAGGAGGAGACAGGTGTAGCCACGATCAACTCCATGAGGCTGTTGATGTTATTGTCTGTCCATCCTCTGCCCTTCCTTATTTTGTCGGATGGATCCTCGGGTACAGCAGCACATCGGCAGAGGGAAGTGATGGTGAACGGCAGCAAAGGCGAGAGTCGGAGCGGAAAGCGCAATCCAGGATGCTGTCCCTCATATATCGGCCCACATTGATGGGCCTGTTGTGCATGATGGAGTGAATAAGGGCCAGCCGCTGTCGGTTGACTGTCGTGTGGTGGGAAGACGGCAGGATACGCTTTTTGATGAAAGCGTTCCACAGTTTTGCCTCCGGTAGGAGCTTCCCCCTGTTGACGGAGTGGGGGTTCTTCTTGCTGGTTGTCCATGATGTTCCCTCCTCTGTCAACTCCACCATGACAGCATCATAAGCGGCAGCATCGAGGGTGTCGAGAAATTTCTGGTGAGCATCATCATCGGGGCCAAAGAAAAGGCCAAACATGTGATTGATGCTGTCGGCAGTGAAAGGCACTTGCACTCCCCTAATGGTGACGGATGTCGCCGTTCTGCTGTCTATGGCCGCGTAAAACTCCCGGACCAAGGTGTCGTTTAGCTCTGCCGGTTGTTCGGCAAAGTGCTCCCATAGCAAATTCTGGATAGCTCTAGCAATGAAGGGCCGGAGTCCCATGTTGGGTGCTTTGCGGATGTAAACGAACCCACGTTCTTCCCATAACTCCTTGTTGGCAAAGGGCGTTGCTGCTGCTGAGGAGGATGCTGAGGCAGCACTACGACGGGTCTGTCTAGTAGACATGTTAGTTGCAAGGGTTGAAAAATCTGAAGAAAGCAAATAAAACTAGAGGAGAAAGCAAAGAAGAATAAGCAGAAGTGAGGAAAAATGAAAATGAGAATGGGTTTATATAGCGGTCGAGTAGCTGCCCATTTAATGTCGCAACGACAGGCGTGAAGAACGGAGCGGCAGATTGGATTTAGCGTGTCTGACGCGTCTGACACGCATTTATGCATCTGTTACGCGTCTGCCGCACGCTTCTGCGTCTGCCATGTCAGTCTGTTGACAGCCTGTCATATCCGTCCGCGGCGGCAGCCGAAACGACAAGTTTCCATAAATGGGGTTTAATGGGCTGACGGATGGGCGGTGGGCTTGGGTCACTTCTCCTTTTCTTCTTGACTCATTTATTTCCTAAAAACTGAAATTAGAAAAACAAAACATTATTCAAATAAAATAAACCTAATTCCTAATTAAATAATAATAATAATAATAATAAAATAAAAATTAGGTTAAATTAGGGGTGCCTTGTGGGGCATCTCCTAAAGTAACCACTTCCTGTATTCCTGGGGCTTAATTCCCCTGATAATGCTTGAGGCGTTGTCCATTGACTTTGAATTGGTGCCCGTCTTTTAATGATTGAATTGTGATGGCACCATGGGGAAAAACGTGTATCACTTGGAATGGGCCAGACCATCTAGACTTTAGCTTTCCTGGGAAGAGTTTGAGTCTAGAATTAAATAACAACACAAGCTGCCCTGGGCAGAACTGTCGTGGCAGCAGTTTCTTATCGTGCCACTTTTTAGTCTTTTCCTTGTAGATTTTTGCGTTGTCGTAGGCCATTGTCCGTAATTCTTCAATCTCGTTCAGATCTAATAACCTTTTCTAGCCGGCCTTGTCCAAGTCCATATTCACTGCCTTGATTGCCCAATATGCCTTGTGCTCAATCTCGACAGGCAAGTGACAGGTTTTCCCATAAATCAGTCGGTATGGAGACATGCCCAATGGAGTCTTGAAAGTTGTCCTATATGCCCATAATGCATCATTCAGAAGTAAAGACCAATCTTTCCTAGTTGGTTTAACCATCTTTTCAAGAATGTTCTTCACTTCCCTATTGGATATCTCAGCCTGTCCATTGGTCTGTGGGTGGTATGCTGTCGCGATCCTGTGCTTGACACCATATTTCTTCAAGGCGGCAGCAATTACCCTATTATCAAAATGCCTCCCTTCATCACTGATAATCGCCCTAGGGATGCCAAATCTAGAAAAAAATGTTTTTGTGCAAAAACTTTTGGACCGTCTTGGCATCATTCTTTTGAGTGGCGATTGCTTCAACCCACTTGGAGACATAATCCACTGCTAGGAGGATGTACAAATTTCCACACGAAGATGGAAAAGGTCCCATAAAATCAATCCCCCAAACGTCGAAGATCTCGACTTCTAAAATGTTATGTAGTGGCATCTCGTTTCTTCTCGAGATGTTACCTGTCTGCTGGCACCTGTCACAGTTTTTGTAAAATTCCTGTGCATCTTTATATAATGTCGGCCAGTAGAATCCCAACTACAGCACCTTGGCAGCAGTCTTATTTCCTCCTAAGTGTCCTCCATATTGTGAAGCATGACAGTGATGGAGAATGTCTTCTTGCTCTTCTTGTGGTATACACCTCCTTATAACCTGATCTGCGCACATTTTGAAAAGAAGAGGTTCGTCCCAATAATAATGCTTAACATCATTTTGGAACCTCTTCCTGGCTTGATAATTGAGATCAGAAGGTAATATTCCGCTAACTATAAAATTAACGAAATCAGCATACCAGGGAAGGTTAGAAGACTTACCTGCCGCCATGGCTGTCGCGATAGCGATTGCGGCAGCAAAGAGCTGCTCATCAGGGAAGGTCTCCAGTATGTTTGTCTCATCTATGGGTAGACTCTGTCCCTTTTCCAACCTCGACAAGTGGTCTGCCACCTGATTTTCTGTCCCCTTTTTGTCCTTGATTTCAAGGTCGAACTCTTGTAATAGCAATATCCATCGTATCAACCTAGGCTTTGCATCATTCTTTGCAAACAAATATTTTAGGGCAGAATGGTCGGTGTGTATTATTACTTTCGTTCCAAGTATGTAAGAATGAAACTTGTCGATGGAGAACACCACAGCTAACAGCTCCTTTTCTGTGGTGGTGTAATTTACTTGGGCGTCATTTAACGTCTTGCTGGCATAGTATATGACGTGAAACAGCTTATCTCTGCGCTGCCCAAGTGCTGCCCCGACAGCATAGTCACTAGCATCACACATGATCTCGAATGGCTGTGTCCAGTCTGGTGGCTGTACTATGGGGGCTGTCACTAGCTTTTCTTTCAGAACCTTGAATGCTTCAGTACATTCCTCATTAAAGTCAAAGGGTCGGTTCTGCTCTAAGAGGTGGCATAGGGGCTTCGTGATTTTCGAGAAATTTGCAATGAATCTCCGATAGAAACCCGCATGCCCTAAAAAACTCCTAATGCCCTTGACTGTGGTTGGCGGCGGCAGCTTCTCTATGACTTCTATCTTGGCCCTGTCGACTTCTATCCCACGGCAGCTAATCTTATGGCCAAGGACTATCCCTTCGTCCACCATAAAATGGCATTTTTCCCAATTTAGAACAAGATTAGCTTTTTCACATCTTTCAAGTACCTTTTGAAGATTGCCGAGGCAGCTTTCAAAATCGTCTCCAAAGACGGAAAAATCATCCATGAAAATCTCAAGGAAGTCCTCTACCATGTCGGAGAATATAGCCATCATGCACCTTTGGAAGGTGGCAGGTGCGTTACAGAGGCCGAACGACATCCTCCTAAATGTGTATGTTCCATAGGGGCATGTGAAAGTCGTTTTCTCTTGATCCTCTGGTGCAATAGCAATTTGATTGTAACCTGAATAACCATCAAGAAAACAATAGTAAGGTTTACCCGCTAATCTATCAAGCATTTGATCAATAAAGGGTAAAGGAAAGTGGTCTTTTCGGGTAGCTTTATTAAGCTTCCGATAGTCCATACAAACCCTCCAACCGGTCACAGTCCTGGTTGGGATTAACTCATTGTTTTCGTTGGTTATCACGGTCATTCCTCCTTTCTTGAGAACACATTGCACCGGGCTTACCCATTTGCTGTCGGAGATGGCGTAAATAATACCAGCATCTAACCATTTAATTATCTCTTTACGCACTACCTCCTTCATCGCAAGGTTTAACCGCCTTTGGGCATCAATTGTCGGCTTATGATCTTCCTCTAGGAGGATTTTGTGCATGCATATCGCCGGACTAATGCCTTGTATGTCTGCTATCGTCCATCCAATCGCCTTTTTGTGCTGCCTTAACATGTCGATCAGCTGTCGTTCCTGTTCCTGCGGAAGCTTAGCAGAGATGATTACGGGCAGTGTGTCATTGCAACCAAGATAAGCATATTTAAGCTGCCCTGGTAGGGGCTTAAGTTCTAAGACAGGTGGTTCAACAGTAGATGGCTTTTGGATTAAATGGTTATCCGAAGTGTAATTCAAAGGTTCGAATAACTTACCTGGACGATGGCCTAACCAGTTTACCTCCTCCTGACTGTCAGTATCAGATGTATCGGATTCAGAGGAGTCACTGTCGTCGGTGCTGTCATCGTTGCTGTCGTCATTGCTGTCGTGACAGGCCTGTAGATGGTTGTCGCAGCAGTGACCAAATTTTATATCACGGCAGCCCGACCTGATGCAGGGTTGATCAAAGGTCACCTCTATGATGGCCTTGCATTCCTCATCCACATCAGCATGTTTCATTGCTTGGAGAACATTCAACTTAATCTCTTGATCGTTCACACGCATGGTGAGTTCTCCTTTCTCCACATCAATCAATGATCTTCCCGTGGCTAAGAAGGGTCGCCCAAGGATGACTGGTGCGTTCTCATCTGCCTCACAGTCTAAAATAAGAAAGTCAGCAGGAAAAATAAGCTTATCAACTCTTACCAAAATATCTTCAATTTTTCCCTCGGGGTGAACGTAAGAGCGGTCGGCTAGCTGTAGGGTAACTGTCGTGGGCCGCGCCTTGCCAATACCTAGTTTCTGAAAAACAGATTTGGGCATTAGATTAACACTGGCACCAAGATCACAAAGTGCCTTACCCACAAATCTGTCGCCGATTACGCAAGGTATGATGAAGCTCCCCGGATCCTTCTTTTTCTGGGGTGGCTGCCGATGAAGAATACTCATGCAACCTTCTGTCATCTTTACCGTTTAAAATTCCCCAAGTTTAGTTTTTTTGACATAACATCTTTGAGAAATTTAGCATAACCGGGCATCTCCCTAACATCATCTAACAACGGAATGTTAATATGAACCTGTTTAAAAATATCATAAATCTTTTTAAGTTGTGATTCATGCTTAACTTGATGTATCCGTTGAGGAAAAGGTGGTGGAGGACGATAATCAGCAATGCGTCCTTCCCACTGCATGCGAATCTGAGGACGATAATTATCTTTTTTCTCCTCTGTCGCTTCTGCTGTCGTGACAGGCTCATCGGCAGCAGTCTGTTTATCACCTGTCGGGGCAGCTTCCTCGGCAGGTGTATCCAAGGCAGGTTCCTTTTCTGTTTCAGCTTCTTTTTCTGGCCCTGGTAGCTTTTTCCCACTCCTAGTAGTAATTGCCTTACATTGCTCATGTGGGGGCGGTCTAGCATTTTCAGTATTGCTAGGGAAACCTCCATTCTGCCTCGGCTTAATATGTTGCGACACCTGACCCATTTGTGTCTCTAGAGATTTCAAGGTAGCTTCATGGTTTGTCATCCTCATCTCGGTTTTATCTATAAAATTTTCCGTCTTCTTGACAAACTGACTTATATTCTCCATATACGTACCGGTCTGAGACATAAAGGTGGCCAGAGCCTGCTCCAATACACTACTCGTGGCAGGTGGTGGCTGCTGTTGCTGCTGTGGCGGCAGGTGCTGCGGCAGGTTCTGCGGCGGCAGTTGCTGTCGCGTCAACAATCTAGGACCCCCCTGATTCTGATTATAAGCTTGCGGATTAAGGGCATTGTTAGGGTTACTCCAGGAAAATTTAGGATCTTTCCTCCAATTGGGATTATAGTTGTTGGAATTGTAATTCGGCTTGTAATTTCCAACATATTTTCCTTCTTCTATATTTATTGGGCACTCATCCCTACTATGATTTCCCTCACAAATAGCACAAACTTCCTCGACAGCAAATCCCCGTAATTCTTCTTCATTTAATAAGTGTTTCATTGCTTTAGTAGGGAATGCTACATGTGATTTCATAGTCCTGTCGGCCTCATAGTCCTTGACAGCAAGTACCCGTTTACCCCCTCTTCTAGCTGTCGGAAACTGCTCCTCATTTTTGGCCAGGTTTTTCAAAACTTGCAAAGCCTCGTCTGGATCTTTATCCAATAATAGTCCATTTGCTGCAGAATCAATCTGAATGCGAGTTTGTAAGTTAGCAGCATTATAGAACTTAGTTACCTGATTCCAGACAGGGAATCCATGCATTGGGCAGTTCCGAAGAAGAGTAGTAAATCTGTCCCAGGCCTCGTGCATCGGCTCGTCATCTTCCTGTTGAAAAGTAGCAATTTCATTACGTAATCGCTCAGATAAATGCGAAGGATTAAAACGAGATAAAAATTCACGAGTTAGATTTGCCCAAGTCATAATAGAACCCGGTGTAAGTTTTTCCACCAAGTTTTAGCTCTGTCCCTCAATGAATGGGGGAATAACCGAAGCCTCAGTATCTCCGGACTAACTCCTAGTAGTCTAAACGAACCACAGATCTCCTGGAACGTTTTGAGATGCTCCCTAGCATCTTCTGTCGCAGAACCACTGAACTGCCCGGCGTTGTTGATCATACTTAACATGACAGGTTTAAGCTCGAAGTTGTCAACATCAATATCCGGCAGTGTGGTCTCCAGCTCTACATGATCGTTCAGCATGTAGTCACGATATGACCGTCGTCCATCTGCCCTCGGCGGGTCATCGACAGGTGGTACACCGTCACCAACAGGCTAGTTACGTGCCATCTGCTCTAGCTGTTCCTCGAGGTATTTGTTCCGGTCTAAACGGCGGCGAAGTTGTTTCTTGAGATTGAAAGAACGTTCGATCTCCGAGTCTAATTTATACTCAGGATCTTCACCTCTTTTGGATCTGCGCATAAACAAGAAAACCTCGTGAAAAGCGAGAGTTGAAAGCACAAAAGAAAAATTAAAGAAAACTAAAAATAAAAACAAAAATAAAAATAAAAATAAAAGCGAAAAGTGCAATAAAAGAAAGATGTAGTTATGTTGCCAATCCCCGGCAACGGCGCCAAAAACTTGTTGCGTGTAAAAGAGTCTATCGCAATTGTAGTGCAAGTGTACACGACGCAAGTAGTAAGTGATACGAAGTATCGGATATCGTCTCCACAGGGATTGGGCTAATGACTTCACCTTAGTTTATTGCACGAAGTAAAGGAAATAGTTTAGAAAATCGCAAATAAAATAATTGAGATATCAAGAATGAGAGAATGGGCTAGTATTGAATTGCTCGGTAGTGTAGGTATTGAATTGCTTAGGATCTCCAGTTCTGTCGTCGCTCCCGTCGCCGACAGCACCTGTCGCGGTGGCTGTTCGTTAGCTGTCGCGGCAGCGAACACCAACTCCGTACTTCAAGCTTGGCAAGAATCCCAGATCTGCCTTGTCCTATCCCTAGGTCCAAGTCTGTCGATGATCACGTCTTTGATGATACCTCCCGGCGTGAATCGAAGGATGAACACCGATGTGTATGAATTCTTCTTTAGCCACTTAACCTTGCCCTATCCCTAGGCACAAGATAGTTCAACTATAAACTAGAGAACTCGCTCTTATTTCTTTCGTATACTTAACTCTCCCGATGCTAAGTAAATGGATAACCTCACAATGCTCTCCCGATGCTCTTGCAAGATGTTAAAACCAAAATAAGAGAACTTGAAGTTTATTTTATTGAACTGAAAAAATCCTAAAACAAAACAACCCTTGCAACTACTTTACAAAACAACCCGTAGCCCTAGAGGGAATTTAGAACATGTCGGTGACGGGTGGACGACAGGGGTTTTTGGTTTCGGTTATGGGGTAATCGGTTGTGCCGCCTAGGTTAAATCTATGCCCTTATATAAGCTTTGGGCTCAAGTCTTCTAAGGTAACAAGGATTACAACTTTAATTAAAAGTAAGATTCTAATAAAGACTAAATCTCTAAAGACTCCTACTTTCCAGCCGCATCCTTGTTTCTAGGAATTTCCTCTCCTTGAGCTTTGGCTTGACATATCTTTTGATCCGGGGCTTGGAAAAATATGTGGCTTTCACACGACAGACGAGCAGATTTTTCTCTATCTATCGAGGTCCACTTTGCTTTTCCTCTTCATAAGTCTGCTGTCACCATGCTGTCACGACAGGTCCATGGCAGCTTCGTCTTCTTCGTCTGCTTGTCCAGTTCAGCTCTCCTGCTTCTCTGCCCTGCGCCTGCCTTCAACGTCTACTATGGCAGATACCTGTAAAAATAGCCATCTTTTAGTAGAATCCGTGCTTTTAATCCTTGTGTGATGTTTTACTAAAAACTAACCTAAATGCAATGCAATGATGCCTGAATGCAGCAGAAATATGGGTTAAAAAGGGTGTAAATAATAGAACTTTTACACACCTAACAAGGTTTTGCAATATAATTGTGTTGAAAAGCTACTAATCAATTATTTGAACTCCTAATATTTGAATAAAACATTTTTGCGGTCCTTTTTGTAGAGGTTTCGGACGAGCGGGTCGAAATGGGCCTTTCAATGGACTCGTTGGAATTTTAACTTAGTAAAAAGTATAGAAATTGAGGTTTTGCAATATAATTGTGTTCAAAAGCTCCTAATCAATTATTTGAAATCCTAATATTTGAATAAAACATTTTTGCGGTCCTTTTTGTAGAGGTTTCGGACGAGGAGGTCTAAATGGGCCTTTCAATGGACCCGTTGGAATTTTAACTGAGTAAAAAGTACATAAATTGAGGTTTTGCAATATAATTGTGTTGAAAATCTCCTAATCAATTATTTAAACTCCTAATATTTGAATTAAATATTTTTGCGGTCCTTTTTGTAGAGGTTTCGGATTAGCAGGTCTAAATGGGTCTTTCAATGGACCCGTTGGAATTTTAACTAAGTAAAAAGTACAGAAATTGAGGTTTTGCAATATAATTCTGTTCAAAAGCTCCTAATCAATTATTTGAACTCCTAATATTTGAATAAAACTTGTTTTGCGGTCCTTTTTGTAGAGGTTTCGGACGAGCGGGTCGAAATGGGCTGTTGAGTGTGTAAAATTTCTATTATTTACACCCTTTTAACCCATATTTCTGCTGCATTCAAGCATCATTGCATTGCATTTAGGATAGTTTTCAGTTAAATATCACAATTATATAAAAGGCACGGATTCTACTAAAAGATGGTGTATTTTGCAGGTAACTGTCAAGGTTGACGATGAAGGCAGGCGAAGGGCAGATAAGCAGGAAGGCTGAACTGAACAAGCAGCTGAAGAAGACGAACCTGTCATGGACCCGTCACGACAGCATGGTGACAGCAGATTATTGAAGAGGAAAAATGAAGTGGACATCGATAGATAGAGAAAAATCTGCTCGTCTGTCGTGTGGAAGCCAAATAATTTTCCAAGCCCCAGATCAAAAGATATGTCAAGCCAAAGCTCAAAGGAGAGGAAATCCCTAAAAGCAAGGAGGCGGCTAGAAAGTAGGATACTTTAGAGATTTAATCTTTATTAGAATCTTACTTTTAATTAAAGTTGTAATCCTTGTTACCTTAGATAACTTGAGCCCAAAGCTTATATAAAGGGCATAGATTAAACCTAGGGCATAGCGGACTACCCCATAACCGAAACCAAAAACCCTGCCGTCCACCCGTCACCGACATGTTCTAAATTCCCCTAGGGCCACGGGTTGTTTTGTAAAGTAGTTGCAAGGGTTGCTTTGTTTTAGGATTTTTTCAAGTTCAATAAAATAAACTTCAAGTTCTTTTATCTTGGTTTTAACATCTTGCAAGAGCATCGGGAGAGCATTGTAAGGTTATCTATTTACTTAGCATCGGGAGAGTTAAGTATACGAAAGAGATAGAAGCGAGTTCTCTAGTTTATAGTTGAACGATCTCGTGCTTAGGGATAAGGCGAGGTTAAGTGGCTAAGGAAGAATTCATACACATCGGTGTTCATCCTTCGATTCACGCCGGGAGGTATCATCAAAGACGTGTTCATCGACAGACTTGTGCCTAGGGATAGGGCAAGGCAGATCTGGGATTCTTGCCAAGCTTGAAGTACTGAGTTAGTGTCTGCTGCCGCGACAACTAACGGACAGACGCCGCGACAGGTGCTGTCGGCGACGGGAGCGACGACAGAACTGGAGATCCTAAGCAATTCAATACCTACACTACCGAGCAATTCAATACCGGCCCATTCTCTCTATCTTGATTTCTCAATCCTTTTATTTACGTTTTGCTTTATTATTCGTGACAACTTTCTAAAATATTTCCTTTACTTTGTGCAGTAAATCAAGGTGAAGTCATTAGCCCAATCCCTGTGGAGACGATATCCGATACTTCGTATCACTTTACTACTTGCGTCGTGTACACTTGCACTACAATTGCGATAGTCTATTTTACACGCAACAAGTTTTTGGCGTCGTTGCCGGGGATTGGCAACATAACTACATCTTTATTTTATTGCACTTTTTGTTTTCGTTTTTTTTTCTTTAATTTTTATTTTTGGTTTTCAACTCTTGCTTTTCACAAGGTTCTCTTGTTTATGCGCAGATCGAAAAGAGGCGAAGATCCTGAGTATAAGTTAGATCCGGAAATAGAACGATCATTCAATCTCAAGAAACAGATTCGCCATCTTTTAGACAGGAACGAATACCTTGAAGAACAGCTAGAGCAGATGGCCCGTAACCAGCCTGCTGGAGGAGACATACCGCCTGTCGGCGATCCGCCTGGGGCAGGTGGACGACGGTCATGTCGTGACTACATGCTGAATGACCATGTAGAGCTGGAGACCACACTGCCGGATATTGATGTTGATAACTTTGAACTTAAACCTGTCATGTTTAGTATGATCAACAACGCCGGACAGTTTAGTGGTTCTGCGACAGAAGATGCTAGGGAGCATCTCAAAACGTTCCAGGAGATCTGTGGTTCGTTTAGGCTACCAGGAGTTAGTCCGGAGATACTGAGGCTTCGGTTATTCCCTCATTCATTAAGGGATAGAGCTAAAACTTGGTGGAATAAACTTACACCGGGTTCTATTATGACTTGGGCAGATCTAACTCGTGAATTCTTATCTCGTTTTAATCCTTCACATTTATCTGAGCGATTACGTAACGAAATTGCTACTTTTCAACAGGAAGATGACGAGCCGATGCACGAGGCCTGGGACAGATTTACTACTCTTCTACGGAACTGCCCAATGCATGGATTCCCCGTCTGGAATCAGGTAACTAAGTTTTATAATGCTGCTAACTTACAAACTCGTATTCGCATTGATTCTGCAGCAAATGGATTATTATTGGATAAAGATCCGGACGAGGCATTACAAGTTCTGAAGAATCTAGCTAAGAATGAGGAGCAGTTTCCGACAGCTAGAAGAGGGGGTAAACGGGTATTTGCTGTCAAAGACTATGAGGCTGACAGCACTATGAAATCACAGGTAGCATTCCTCACTAAAGCCATGAAACACTTATTGAGTGAAGAGGAAGTACGAGGGTTTGCTGTCGAGGAAATTTGTGCCACTTGTGAGGGAAATCATAGTAGGGATGAGTGCCCTATAAACATAGAAGAAGGGAAATATGTTGGAAATTACAAGCCAAATTATAATGCCAACAATTACAACCCTAATTGGAGAAAGGATCCCAAATTTTCCTGGAGTAATCCTAACAATGCCCTGAATCCGCAAGCATATAATCAGAATCAGGGGGGTCCTAGATTGTTGACGCGACAGCAACTGCAGCCGCAGAACCTGCCGCAGAACCTGCCGCCTCAGCAACAACAGCAGCCACCACCTGCCACGAGTAGTGTATTGGAGCAGACTTTGGCTACCTTTATGTCTCAGACTGGCACATATATGGATAATATTAATCAGTTTGTCAAAAAGACGGAAAATTTTATGGACGAGACTAAGATGAGAATGACAAACCATGAGGCCACCTTGAAATCTCTAGAGACACAAATGGGTCAGGTATCGCAGCATATTAAACCGAGGCAGAATGGAGGTTTCCCTAGCAATACTGAAAATGCTAGACCACCCCCACATGAGCAATGTAAGGCAATTACTACTAGGAGTGGGAAAAAGCTACCGGGGCCGGAAAAAGAAGTTGATACATAAAAGGACCCTGCTTTGAACAAACCTGCCGAGGAAGCTGCCCCGACAGGTGACAAACAGACTGCTGCCGATGATCCTGTCACGACAGCAGAAGCGACAGAGGAGACAAAGGAAGATTATCGTCCTCAGATTCGCATGCAGTGGGAAGGACGCATTGCTGATTATCGTCCTCCACCACCTTTTCCTCAACGGATACAACAAGCTAAGAATGAATCTCAACTCAAAAAAATTTATGATATTTTTAAACAGGTTCATATTAACATACCGTTGTTAGATGCTGTTAGGGAGATGCCAGGTTATGCTAAATTTCTCAAGGATGTAATCTAAACTTGGGGAATTTGAAACGGTAAGGATGCAAGAGGGTTGCATGAGTATTCTTCATCGACAACCACCCCAGAAAAAGAAGGATCCAGGGAGCTTCCTCATACCTTGCGTAATCGGTGACAAATTTGTGGGTAAGGCACTTTGTGATCTTGGTGCTAGTGTTAATCTAATGCCCAAATCTGTTTTTCAGAAACTAGGTATTGGCAAGGCGCGACCCACGACAGTTACCCTACAACTAGCCGACCGCTCTTACGTTCACCCCGAGGGAAAAATTGAAGATATTTTGGTAAGAGTGGATAAACTTATTTTTCCTGCTGACTTTCTTATTTTAGATTGTGAGGCAGATGAGAACGCACCAGTCATCCTAGGGCGACCTTTCTTAGCCACGGGAAGATTGTTGATTGATGTAGAGAAAGGAGAACTCACCATGCGCGTGAATGATCAAGAAATCAAGTTGAATGTTCTCCAAGCAATGAAACATGCCGATGTGGACGAGGAATGCAAAGCCATCATCGAGGTGACCTTTGATTACCCCTGCATCAGGTCAGGCTGCCGAGATATAAAATTTGGTCACTGCAGCGACAGCCATCTAAAGACCTGTCACGACAGTGACGACGACAGCACCGACGACAGTAACTCCTCTGAATCCGATACATCTGATACTGAAGGTCATGAGGAGGTAAACTGGTTAGACCATCGTCCAGGTAAGTTATTCGAACCCTTGAATTACACTTCGGATAACCATTTAATCCAAAAGCCCTCCACTGTTGAACCACCTGTCTTAGAACTTAAGCCCCTGCCAGGGCAGCTTAAATATGCTTATCTTGGTTGTGATAACACACTGCCCGTAATCATCTCTGCTAAGCTGCCGCAGGAACAGGAACGACAGCTGATCGACATGTTGAGGCAGCATAAAAGGGCGATAGGATGGACGATAGCAGACATCCAGGGCATTAGTCCGGCAATCTGTATGCACAAAATCCTCCTAGAGGAAGATCATAAGCCGACTATTGATGCCCAAAGGCGGTTAAACCTTGCGATGAAGGAGGTAGTGCGTAAAGAAATAATTAAATGGTTAGATGCTGGTATTATTTACGCCATCTCCGACAGCAAATGGGTAAGCCCGGTGCAATGTGTTCCCAAGAAAGGAGGCATGACTGTAATAACCAACGAAAACAACGAGTTAATCCCAACCAGGACTGTGACCGGTTGGAGGGTTTGTATGGACTATCGGAAGCTTAACAAAGCTACCCGAAAGGACCACTTTCCTTTACCCTTTATTGATCAAATGCTTGATAGATTAGCGGGTAAACCTTACTATTGTTTTCTTGATGGTTATTCAGGATATAATCAAATTGCTATTGCACCAGAAGACCAAGAGAAAACGACTTTCACATGCCCTTACGGTACGTACGCATTTAGGAGGATGCCATTTGGACTCTGTAACGCACCTGCCACCTTCCAAAGGTGCATGATGGCAATATTCTCCGATATGGTTGAGGACTTCCTAGAAATCTTTATGGACGATTTTTCTGTCTTTGGAGACGATTTTGAGAGTTGTCTAGGCAATTTACAAAAGGTGCTCGAAAGATGCGAAAAAGCTAACTTGGTTTTAAATTGGGAAAAATGCCACTTTATGGTGGATGAAGGGATAGTCTTAGGCCATAAGATTAGCTGCCGTGGGATAGAAGTCGACAGGGCAAAAATAGAGGTCATAGAGAAGCTGCCGCCGCCAACAACAGTCAAGGGCATTAGGAGTTTTTTAGGGCATGCTGGTTTTTATAGGAGATTTATTGCCAATTTCTCAAAAATCACGAAACCCCTATATCATCTCCTAGAGCAGAACCGACCCTTTGACTTTAATGAAGAATGTACTGAAGCATTCATGGTTCTGAAGGAAAAGTTAGTGACAGCCCCCATAGTGCAGCCACCAGACTGGACGCAGCCGTTTGAAATTATGTGTGATGCTAGTGACTATGCTGTCGGGGCAGCACTTGGGCAGCGCAAGGACAGGCTATTTCATGTCATATATTATGCCAGCAAAACATTGAATGATGCCCAAGTGAATTATACCACCACGGAAAAGGAGCTGTTAGCTGTGGTGTTTTCCATCGACAAGTTTCGTTCTTACATACTTGGAACGAAGGTTATAATACACACCGACCACTCTGCCCTCAAGTATCTATTTGCAAAAAAAGATGCAAAACCTAGGTTGATACGATGGATATTACTATTACAAGAGTTCGACCTTGAGATAAAAGATAAAAAGGGGACAGAAAATCAGGTGGCAGATCACTTGTCGAGGTTGGAAACGGGACAGAGTCTACCGCCAGATGAGACACACATATTGGAGACCTTCCCAGATGAGCAGCTCTTTGCTGCCGCACTAGCTGTCGCGACAGCCATGGCGGCAGGTAAGTCTTCTAACCTTCCCTGGTATGCTGATTTCGTTAATTTTATAGTTAGCGGAATATTACCTTCTGATCTTACTTACCAAGCCAGGAAGAGGTTTCAAAATGATGTTAAACATTATTATTGGGACGAACCTCTTCTTTTCAAAATGTGCGCAGATCAGGTTATAAGGAGATGCATACCACAAGAAGAACAAGAAGACATTCTCCATCACTGTCATGCTTCACAATATGGAGGACACTTAGGAGGCAATAAAACTGCTGCCAAGGTGCTGCAGTCTGGGTTCTACTGGCCGACACTGTATAAGGACGCACAGGAATTTTACAAAAACTGTGACAGGTGCCAGCGGACAGGTAACATCTCGAGGAGAAACGAGATGCCACTGCAGAATATTTTAGAAGTCGAAATCTTCGATGTTTGGGGGATTGATTTTATGGGACCTTTTCCATCTTCTTGTGGAAATCTTTACATCCTCCTAGCAGTGGATTATGTCTCCAAGTGGGTAGAAGCAATCGCAACTCAAAAGAATGATGCCAAAACAGTCCAAAAATTTTTGCACAAAAACATCTTTTCTAGATTCGGCATCCCTAGAGCGATTATCAGTGATGAAGGGAGACATTTTGACAACAAGGTAATTGCTGCCGCCTTGAGAAAATATGGTGTCAAGCACAGGATCGCGACAGCATACCACCCACAGACCAATGGACAGGCTGAGATATCCAATAGGGAAGTAAAGAACATTCTTGAAAAAATGGTTAAACCAACTAGGAAAGATTGGTCTTTACTTCTGAATGATGCATTATGGGCATACAGAACAGCTTTCAAGACTCCATTGGGCATGTCTCCATACCGTTTGATTTATGGGAAAACCTGTCATCTGCCTGTCGAGATAGAACACAAGGCATATTGGGCGATCAAGGCAGTAAACATGGACTTGGACAAGGCAGGCCAGAAAAGGCTGTTGGATTTGAATGAGATCGATGAAATACGGACAATGGCCTACGACAATGCAAGGATTTACAAGGAAAAAACTAAAAAGTGGCATGACAAGAAGTTGCTACCACGACAGTTCTGCCCAGGGCAGCTTGTGTTGTTGTTCAATTCTAGATTGAAACTCTTTCCAGGGAAGCTCAAATCTAGATGGTCTGGCCCATTCCAAGTAGTTCAAGTTTTTCCCCATGGTGCCATTACAATTCAATCACTAAAGGACGGGCACCAATTCAAAGTCAATGGACAACGCCTCAAGCACTATCAAGGGACTGAAGCCCCAGGAATACAGGAAGTGGTTACTTTAGGTGATGCCCCACAAGGCATCCCTAATTTAACCTAATTCTTTTATTTTTATTTTTATTATTATTAATATTATTTATTAGGAATTAGATTTATTTTATTCGAATAATGTTTTGTTTTTAATTTCAGCTTTTAGGAAATAAAGGAGGCAAGTGAGAAAGAAGAAGTGGCCCAAGCCCACCGCCCATCCATCAGCCCAAATAAAGTCCATTTATGATAACCTGTCGTTTCGGCTGCCGGCGCAGACGGAGTTGACAGGCTGTCAACAGAACGCACAGCAGACGAAGAATCGTGCGGCAGACGCAGCATTAATGTCCGTCAGACGTGTCAGACGCAACATTCAATCTGCCGCCCCGTTATTCCCGCCTGCCGTTGCGGCATTAAATGGGCAGCCCCCGACAGCTATATAAACCCCTTCTCCTTTTCATTTTTCATCACTTCAGATTTTCTCTCTTGCTATTCTCTTCTAGTTTGATCTCTTTTCTTTCATTTTCAGCCCTTGCAACCAAATATGTCTTCACGAAAAACCCGACAGAACGCTGCTGCCGCTTCCTCTTCCGCAGCAGCATCTCCGTTCACTAACAAAGAACTTTGGGAGGAATGAAGCTTCATCTACAACAGAGATGCCCCTCTGTTTGGACTCCGCCCGTTCATCATGCAGGCCATAACAGCTCAATTGTGGGAAGACTTCGCCGAGCAGCCGGCAGAACTTAACGACACCCTAGTAAGGGAGTTTTATGCGGCGATCGAGAGCAAGACGGCGACATCTGTCACCGTCCGAGGAGTGACAGTCCCTTTTACCGCCAGCAGCATCAACCATGTCTTCGGCCTCTTCTTCGGCCCCAACGATGATGCTCATCAACAGTTTTGGGACACCCTCGACGCTGCCGGCCATGATGCTGTCATGAGGGAGTTGACAGAAGCGGGAACGACGTGGAGCACAAGTAAGAAGAACCCCCATTCTGTCAATAGGGGGCAGCTCCTACCTGAGGCAAAGTTATGGAACGCTTTTATCAAAAAGCGTATCCTGCCCTCGTCCCACCATACGATAGTCAACCGACAGCGGCTGGCCCTCATCCACTCTATCATGCACAACAGGCCCATCAATGTGGGCAGGTACATGAGGGACAACATTCTTGATTGCGCTTTCCGCTCGGACTCACGGCTCTGCCTGCCCTGCACCATAACTGCCCTCTGCCGCTGTGCTGCCGTACCGGAGGAAGAATCAGACAAAATCTAGAAGGGCAGCGTCTGGACAGACAGCAACATCTCCAGCCTCATGGAGCTGGTAGTCGTATCGCCTCTCAACGCCTTCGATCCAAACGCCCCTCCTGCTGAGTCTGATGACGAGCCTGCCACCGAGCCTGCCCCAGAAGCTGCCACCAACACCGCTCCGGCAGATCAGAACGCCCACATCCTTGCTGCCGTCCTGCGGATCGAGGAACGTCAGATGGGCTTAATGACATTCATCCGAGACTTCTCCAATGCCACGGTAAACTTCATTACCAATACTTTGAATTTTTCGGATGTCTTTTTCCCCACCTTCCCCGCCCATTATTTCAATATCCCATCCCCTACTCCCACACCACCTGTCTCTCCCCATGGAGAATCTGCCTCCTCCACACCTTCCCCGACAGCAGCCGGCAGCCCACCGGCAGACACCTCCCCTCGAGGAACAAAGCGAGCTGCCACTGACGACAGCCCCCTTGTCCGGAGGAATTTGGACAGCGCCTTCACACGGGTGAAGCGTATCAAGCATGTGGCAGACAAGAGAAAGCTGTCCAAGGCCATCATGTCCACCAGCTGGGACAGCAGCAGCAGCAGTTCTGATGTCAGGCTAGTGGAGCCACCTGCCCTTCCACCTGCTGACGACCCTGTCCCCCAACCGGAGGAAGACCCTGCCCCTCAACAGGCTGACGAATCTGTCGATCAACCTGCTCCGGAACCTGCCCAGCCACCTCCCCAACGCAGACGCTACCATCAGATCCGCGTCAGCAGCAGCAGCGAGGACAGCGCATAAAATTTAAGTTTTTATTTCTTTTTTTTCTCTTATTGCTGCCTGCCCTTATATAATTGTGATGTACTTTTTTTTTATCTTGTTTTTCTTTATCTATTTTTATGTTATTTTGCATTGAGGGCAATGCAACCCTTGAGTTTGGGGGTGGCAACCCTCCATATTTAATGGCATCTTTAGCACATCTTTTGTTTAACTGTTGTGTCTTTTTATTTGCCTTTATCTTTTAAAAAAAAAATTTAGAAAATTAAACTGTTGGCTTAAAACTGTGAAGTTAGCTTACCTGTCATGACGGCTCTGTCGTGGCAGCATCTTTAGGACAGGTTAAGGAAAAGTTTAGAGCCTTTCTATAGTTCTGAAAAACTTAAACACTTTTGTGACTGTTATATTGCTTAGATTTCTTTTAGCCAAACTAGAATAGGAAGCTTAGAACTTGAATAGCCCCTAGAGGTGCCTAACACTGGCTCTAGGAAAGAAGTTTAGTAAAAGAAAAATCAAAAACCTAGAGGTGCCCGAAACCGGCTCTAGGAAGCTAACTAGAGGTGCCCAAAACTGGCTCTAGAAAAATTTCAGCTTGAAAATAGAAGAAAAAGAAGCATGAAAATGCGCTTTCTAAAAAAAATAAACTTTGGCATAAAAATTCGAGTTAAGGAGTTGAATATTCTAGTGAAACTAAGAGAGTCTTAGCATATAACTGTTCACAAGCATGCACACACTGCACGAGAGCTATAGGGAGATTCCGGACAGATCCTAATCTTTCCGACAGGTTGCTGCCGCCATAGAGAATGAGCGACGGGTAAGGGACAGTTCACTGTTTGAAGGCCAACACAAAAATTTTCATTTTTCTTTAGGTTTAATTGCTTGAGGGCAAGCAAAGACTTGAGTTTGGGGGTGTGTTGAGTGTGTAAAAGTTCTATTATTTACACCCTTTTAACCCATATTTCTGCTGCATTCAAGCATCATTGCATTGCATTTAGGATAGTTTTCAGTTAAATATCACAATTATATAAAAGGCACGGATTCTACTAAAAGATGGTGTATTTTGCAGGTAACTGTCAAGGTTGACGATGAAGGCAGGCGAAGGGCAGATAAGCAGGAAGGCTGAACTGAACAAGCAGCTGAAGAAGACGAACCTGTCATGGACCCGTCACGATAGCATGGTGACAGCAGATTATTGAAGAGGAAAAATGAAGTGGACATCGATAGATAGAGAAAAATCTGCTCGTCTGTCGTGTGGAAGCCAAATAATTTTCCAAGCCCCGGATCAAAAGATATGTCAAGCCAAAGCTCAAAGGAGAGGAAATCCCTAAAAGCAAGGAGGCGGCTAGAAAGTAGGATACTTTAGAGATTTAATCTTTATTAGAATCTTACTTTTAATTAAAGTTGTAATCCTTGTTACCTTAGATAACTTGAGCCCAAAGCTTATATAAAGGGCATAGATTAAACCTAGGGCATAGCGGACTACCCCATAACCGAAACCAAAAACCCTGCCGTCCACCCGTCACCGACATGTTCTAAATTCCCCTAGGGCCACGGGTTGTTTTGTAAAGTAGTTGCAAGGGTTGCTTTGTTTTAGGATTTTTTCAAGTTCAATAAAATAAACTTCAAGTTCTTTTATCTTGGTTTTAACATCTTGCAAGAGCATCGGGAGAGCATTGTAAGGTTATCTATTTACTTAGCATCGGGAGAGTTAAGTATACGAAAGAGATAGAAGCGAGTTCTCTAGTTTATAGTTGAACGATCTCGTGCTTAGGGATAAGGCGAGGTTAAGTGGCTAAGGAAGAATTCATACACATCGGTGTTCATCCTTCGATTCACGCCGGGAGGTATCATCAAAGACGTGTTCATCGACAGACTTGTGCCTAGGGATAGGGCAAGGCAGATCTGGGATTCTTGCCAAGCTTGAAGTACTGAGTTAGTGTCTGCTGCCGCGACAACTAACGGACAGACGCCGCGACAGGTGCTGTCGACGACGGGAGCGACGACAGAACTGGAGATCCTAAGCAATTCAATACCTACACTACCGAGCAATTCAATACCGGCCCATTCTCTCTATCTTGATTTCTCAATCCTTTTATTTACGTTTTGCTTTATTATTCGTGACAACTTTCTAAAATATTTCCTTTACTTTGTGCAGTAAATCAAGGTGAAGTCATTAGCCCAATCCCTGTGGAGACGATATCCGATACTTCGTATCACTTTACTACTTGCGTCGTGTACACTTGCACTACAATTGCGATAGTCTATTTTACACGCAACATGGGCCTTTCAATGGACCCATTGGAATTTTAAATGAGTAAAAAGTACATAAATTGAGGTTTTGCAATATAATTGTGTTGAAAAGCTCCTAATCAATTATTTGGACTCCTAATATTTGAATAAAACATTTTTGCGGTCCTTTTTGTAGAGGTTTCGGACGAGCAGGTCTAAATGGGCCTTTCAATGGACCCGTTGGAATTTTAACTGAGTAAAAAGTACAGAAATTGAGATTTTGCAATATACTTGTGTTGAAAATCTCCTAATCAATTACATGATCTCTTAAAATTTGATTAAAACTTGTTTTGCGGTCCTTTTTATAGAGGTTTCGGACGAGCGGGTCCAAATGGGCCTTTCAATGACCCTTTAGAATTTTAACTGAGTAAAAAGTACAGAAATTGAGGTATTGCAATATACTTGTGTTGAAAAGCTCCTAATCAATTACATGAACTCCTAAAATTTGATTATAACTTGTTTTGCAGTCCTTTTTGTAGAGGTTTCGGACGAGCAGGTCGAAATGGGCCTTTCAACGGACCCATTGGAATTTTAAATGAGTAAAAAGTATAGAAATTGAGGTTTTGCAATATAATTGTGTTGAAAAGCTCCTAATCAATTACATGAACTCCTAATATTTTAATAAAACATTTTTGCGGTCCTTTTTGTAGAGGTTTCGGACGAGCAAGTCTAACTGGGCCTTTCAATGGACCCGTTGGAATTTTAAATGAGTAAAAAGTACATAAATTGAGGTTTTGCTATATAATTGTGTTGAAAAGCTCCTAATCAATTATTTGAACTCCTAATATCTGAATAAAACATTTTTGCGGTCCTTTTTGTAGAGGTTTCGGACAAGCAGGTCTAAATGGGCTTTTCAATGGACCCGTTGGAATTTTAACTGAGTAAAAAGTACAGAAATTGATGTTTTGCAATATACTTGTGTTGAAAAGCTCCTAATCAATTACATGAACTCCTAAAATTTGATTAAAACTTGTTTTGCGGTCCTTTTTGTAGAGGTTTCAGACGAGCAGGTCGAAATGGGCCTTTCAATGGACCCGTTGGAATTTTAACTGAGTAAAAAGTACAGAAATTGAGGTTTTGCAATATAATTGTGTTTAAAAGCTCCTAATCAACTATTTGAACTCCTAATATTTGAATAAAACATTTTTGCGGTCCTTTTTGTAGGGGTTTCGGACGAGGAGGTCTAAATGAGTCTTTCAATGGACCCGTTGGAATTTTAACTGAGTAAAAAGTACAGAAATTGATGTTTTGCAATATACTTGTGTTGAAAAGCTCCTAATCAATTACATGAACTCCTAAAATTTGATTAAAACTTGTTTTGCGGTCCTTTTTGTAGAGGTTTCAGACGAGCAGGTCAAAATGGGCCTTTCAATGGACCCGTTGGAATTTTAACTGAGTAAAAAGTACAGAAATTGAGGTTTTGCAATATAATTGTGTTTAAAAGCTCCTAATCAACTATTTGAACTCCTAATATTTGAATAAAACATTTTTGCGGTCCTTTTTGTAGGGGTTTCGGACGAGGAGGTCTAAATGGGTCTTTCAATGGACCCGTTGGAATTTTAACTGAGTAAAAAGTACAGAAATTGAGGTTTTGCAATATAATTGATTTGAAAAGCTCCTAATCAATTATTTGAACTCCTCATATTTGAATAAAACATTTTTGCGGTCCTTTTTGTAAAGGTTTTGGACGAGCAGGTCTAAATGGGCCTTTCAATGACCCTTTAGAATTTTAACTGAGTAAAAAGTACAGAAATTGAGGTTTTGCAATATAAATGTGTTGAAAAGATCCTAATCAATTATTTGAACTCCTAATATTTGAATAAAACATTTTTGCGGTCCTTTTTGTAGAGGTTTCGGACGAGGAGGTCTAAATGGGCCTTTCCATGGACCCGGTGAAATTTTAACTGAGTAAAAAGTACATAAATTGAGGTTTTGCAATATAATTGTGTTGAAAAACTCCTAATCAATTATTTGAACACCTAATATTTGAATAAAACATTTTTGCGGTCCTTTTTGTAGAGGTTTCGGACGAGCAGGTCTAAATGGGCCTTTCAATGGACCCGTTGGAATTTTAAATGAGTAAAAGTACAGAAATTGAGGTTTTGCAATATAATTGTGTTGAAAAGCTCCTAATCAATTACATGAACTCCTAAAATTTGATTATAACTTGTTTTGCAGTCCTTTTTGTAGAGGTTTCGGACGAGCGGGTCGAAATGGGCCTTTCAACGGACCCATTGGAATTTTAAATGAGTAAAAAGTATAGAAATTGAGGTTTTGCAATATAATTGTGTTGAAAAGCTCCTAATCAATTACATGAACTCCTAATATTTTAATAAAACATTTTTGCGGTCCTTTTTGTAGAGGTTTCGGACGAGCAAGTCTAACTGGGCCTTTCAATGGACCCGTTGGAATTTTAAATGAGTAAAAAGTACATAAATTGAGGTTTTGCTATATAATTGTGTTGAAAAGCTCCTAATCAATTATTTGAACTCCTAATATCTGAATAAAACATTTTTGCGGTCCTTTTTGTAGAGGTTTCGGACAAGCAGGTCTAAATGGGCTTTTCAATGGACCCGTTGGAATTTTAACTGAGTAAAAAGTACAGAAATTGATGTTTTGCAATATACTTGTGTTGAAAAGCTCCTAATCAATTACATGAACTCCTAAAATTTGATTAAAACTTGTTTTGCGGTCCTTTTTGTAGAGGTTTCAGACGAGCAGGTCGAAATGGGCCTTTCAATGGACCCGTTGGAATTTTAACTGAGTAAAAAGTACAGAAATTGAGGTTTTGCAATATAATTGTGTTTAAAAGCTCCTAATCAACTATTTGAACTCCTAATATTTGAATAAAACATTTTTGCGGTCCTTTTTGTAGGGGTTTCGGACGAGGAGGTCTAAATGGGTCTTTCAATGGACCCGTTGGAATTTTAACTGAGTAAAAAGTACAGAAATTGATGTTTTGCAATATACTTGTGTTGAAAAGCTCCTAATCAATTACATGAACTCCTAAAATTTGATTAAAACTTGTTTTGCGGTCCTTTTTGTAGAGGTTTCAGACGAGCAGGTCGAAATGGGCCTTTCAATGGACCCGTTGGAATTTTAACTGAGTAAAAAGTACAGAAATTGAGGTTTTGCAATATAATTGTGTTTAAAAGCTCCTAATCAACTATTTGAACTCCTAATATTTGAATAAAACATTTTTGCGGTCCTTTTTGTAGGGGTTTCGGACGAGGAGGTCTAAATGGGTCTTTCAATGGACCCGTTGGAATTTTAACTGAGTAAAAAGTACAGAAATTGAGGTTTTGCAATATAATTGATTTGAAAAGCTCCTAATCAATTATTTGAACTCCTCATATTTGAATAAAACATTTTTGCGGTCCTTTTTGTAAAGGTTTTGGACGAGCAGGTCTAAATGGGCCTTTCAATGACCCTTTAGAATTTTAACTGAGTAAAAAGTACAGAAATTGAGGTTTTGCAATATAAATGTGTTGAAAAGATCCTAATCAATTATTTGAACTCCTAATATTTGAATAAAACATTTTTGCGGTCCTTTTTGTAGAGGTTTCGGACGTGGAGGTCTAAATGGGCCTTTCCATGGACCCGATGAAATTTTAACTGAGTAAAAAGTACATAAATTGAGGTTTTGCAATATAATTGTGTTGAAAAACTCCTAATCAATTATTTGAACACCTAATATTTGAATAAAACATTTTTGCGGTCCTTTTTGTAGAGGTTTCGGACGAGCAGGTCTAAATGGGCCTTTCAATGGACCCGTTGGAATTTTAACTGAGTAAAAAGTACATAAATTGAGGTTATGCAATATAATTGTGTTGAAAATCTCCTAATCAATTATTTAAACTCCTAATATTTGAATAAAATATTTTTGCGGTCCTTTTTGTAGAGGTTTCGGATTAGCAGGTCTAAATGGGCCTTTTAATGGACCCGTTGGAATTTTAACTGAGTAAAAAGTACAGAAATTGAGGTTCTGCAATATAATTCTGTTCAAAAGCTCCTAATCAATTATTTGAACTCCTAATATTTGAATAAAACATTTTTGCAGTCCTTTTTGTAGTGGTTTCGGACGAGGAGGTCTAAATGGGTCTTTCAATGGACCCGTTGGAATTTTAACTGAGTAAAAAGTACAGAAATTGAGGTTTTGCAAAATAATTGATTTGAAAAGCTCCTAATCAATTATTTGAACTCCTAATATTTGAATAAAACATTTTTGTGGTCCTTTTTGTAGAGGTTTCGGACAAGCAAGTCTAATTGGGCCTTTCAGTGGACCTGTTGGAATTTTAACTGAGTAAAAAGTACAGAAATTGCGGTTTTGCAATATAATTGTGTTGAAAAGCTCCTAATCAATTATTTGAACTCCTAATATTTGATTAAAACTTGTTTTCTGGTCCTTTTTGTAGAGGTATCGTACGAACATGTCTAAATGGGCCTTTCAATGGACCCGTTGGAATTTTAACTGAGTAAAAAGTACAGAAATTGAGGTTTTGCAATATAATTGTGTTGAAAACCTCCTAATCAATTGTGTTGAACATCTAATATTTGATTAAAACTTGTTTTGTGGTCCTTTTTGTAGAGGTCTTCGGACGAGCAGGTCTAAATGGTCCTTTCAATGGACCCGTTGGAATTTTAACTGAGTAAAAAGTACAGAAATTGATGTTTTGCAATATACTTGTGTTGAAAAGCTCCTAATCAATTACATGAACTCCTAAAATTTGATTAAAACTTGTTTTGTAGTCCTTTTTGTAAAGGTTTCGGACGAGCGGGTCGAAATGGGCCTTTCAACGGACCCGTTGGAATTTTAAATGAGTAAAAAGTACAGAAATTGAGGTTTTGCAATATAATTGTGTTGAAAAGCTCCTAATCAATTACATGAACTCCTAATATTTGAATAAAACATTTTTGCGGTCCTTTTTGTAGAGGTTTCGGACGAGCAAGTCTAAATAGGCCTTTCAATGGACCCGTTGGAATTTTAACTGAGTAAAAAGTACAGAAATTGATGTTTTGCAATATACTTGTGTTGAAAAGCTCCTAATCATTTACATAAACTCCTAAAATTTGATTAAAACTTGTTTTGTAGTCCTTTTTGTAAAGGTTTCGGACGAGCGGGTCGAAATAAGCTTTTCAACGGACCCGTTAGAATTTTAAATGAGTAAAAAGTACAGAAATTGAGGTTTTGCAATATAATTGTGTTGAAAAGCTCCTAATCAATTACATAAACTCCTAATATTTGAATAAAACATTTTTGCGGTCCTTTTTGTAGAGGTTTCGGACGAGCAAGTCTAAATAGGCCTTTCAATGGACCCGTTGGAATTTTAACTGAGTAAAAAGTACAGAAATTGATGTTTTGCAATATACTTGTGTTGAAAAGCTCCTAATCAATTACATAATCTCCTAAAATTTGATTAAAACTTGTTTTGTGGTCCTTTTTGTAGAGGTATCGGACGAACATGTCTAAATGGGCCTTTCAATGGACCCGTTGGAATTTTAACTGAGTAAAAAGTACAGAAATTGAGGTTTTGCAATATAATTGTGTTGAAAAGCTCCTAATCAATTGTGTTGAACTCCTAATATTTGAATAAAACTTGTTTTGTGGTCCTTTTTGTAGAGGTTTTCGGACGAGCAGGTCTAAATGGTCCTTTCAATGGACCCGTTGGAATTTTAACTGAGTAAAAAGTACAGAAATTGATGTTTTGCAATATACTTGTGTTGAAAAGCTCCTAATCAATTACATGAACTCCTAAAATTTGATTAAAACTTGTTTTGTGGTCCTTTTTGTAGAGGTATCGGACGAACATGTCTAAATGGGCCTTTCAATGGACCCGTTGGAATTTTAACTGAGTAAAAAGTACAGAAATTGAGGTTTTGCAATATAATTGTGTTGAAAAGCTCCTAATCAATTACATGAACTCCTAATATTTGATTAAAACTTTTTTTGTGGTCCTTTTTGTAGAGGTTTTCGGACGAGCAGGTCTAAATGGTCCTTTCAATGGACCCGTTGGAATTTTAACTGAGTAAAAAGTACAGAAATTGATGTTTTGCAATATAATTGTGTTCAAAAGCTCCTAATCAATTATTTGAACTCCTAATATTTGAATAAAACATTTTTGCGGTCCTTTTTGTAGAGGTTTCGGACGAGCAAGTCTAAATAGGCCTTTCAATGGACCCGTTGGAATTTTAACTGAGTAAAAAGTACAGAAATTGATGTTTTGCAATATACTTGTGTTGAAAAGCTCCTAATCATTTACATAAACTCCTAAAATTTGATTAAAACTTGTTTTGTAGTCCTTTTTGTAAAGGTTTCGGACGAGCGGGTCGAAATAAGCTTTTCAACGGACCCGTTAGAATTTTAAATGAGTAAAAAGTACAGAAATTGAGGTTTTGCAATATAATTGTGTTGAAAAGCTCCTAATCAATTACATAAACTCCTAATATTTGAATAAAACATTTTTGCGGTCCTTTTTGTAGAGGTTTCGGACGAGCAAGTCTAAATAGGCCTTTCAATGGACCCGTTGGAATTTTAACTGAGTAAAAAGTACAGAAATTGATGTTTTGCAATATACTTGTGTTGAAAAGCTCCTAATCAATTACATAAACTCCTAAAATTTGATTAAAACTTGTTTTGTGGTCCTTTTTGTAGAGGTATCGGACGAACATGTCTAAATGGGCCTTTCAATGGACCCGTTGGAATTTTAACTGAGTAAAAAGTACAGAAATTGAGGTTTTGCAATATAATTGTGTTGAAAAGCTCCTAATCAATTGTGTTGAACTCCTAATATTTGAATAAAACTTGTTTTGTGGTCCTTTTTGTAGAGGTTTTCGGACGAGCAGGTCTAAATGGTCCTTTCAATGGACCCGTTGGAATTTTAACTGAGTAAAAAGTACAGAAATTGATGTTTTGCAATATACTTGTGTTGAAAAGCTCCTAATCAATTACATGAACTCCTAAAATTTGATTAAAACTTGTTTTGTGGTCCTTTTTGTAGAGGTATCGGACGAACATGTCTAAATGGGCCTTTCAATGGACCCGTTGGAATTTTAACTGAGTAAAAAGTACAGAAATTGAGGTTTTGCAATATAATTGTGTTGAAAAGCTCCTAATCAATTACATGAACTCCTAATATTTGATTAAAACTTGTTTTGTGGTCCTTTTTGTAGAGGTTTTCGGACGAGCAGGTCTAAATGGTCCTTTCAATGGACCCGTTGGAATTTTAACTGAGTAAAAAGTACAGAAATTGATGTTTTGCAATATACTTGTGTTGAAAAGCTCCTAATCAATTACATGAACTCCTAAAATTTGATTAAAACTTGTTTTGTAGTCCTTTTTGTAAAGGTTTCGGAAGAGCGGGTCGAAATGGGCCTTTCAACGGACCCGTTGGAATTTTAAATGAGTAAAAAGTACAGAAATTGAGGTTTTGCAATATAATTGTGTTGAAAAGCTCCTAATCAATTACATGAACTCCTAATATTTGAATAAAACATTTTTGCGGTCCTTTTTGTAGAGGTTTCGGACGAGCAAGTCTAAATAGGCCTTTCAATGGACCCGTTGGAATTTTAACTGAGTAAAAAGTACAGAAATTGATGTTTTGCAATATACTTGTGTTGAAAAGCTCCTAATCAATTACATAAACTCCTAAAATTTGATTAAAACTTGTTTTGTAGTCCTTTTTGTAAAGGTTTCGGACGAGCGGGTCGAAATAAGCCTTTCAACGGACCCGTTAGAATTTTAAATGAGTAAAAAGTACAGAAATTGAGGTTTTGCAATATAATTGTGTTGAAAAGCTCCTAATCAATTACATAAACTCATAATATTTGAATAAAACATTTTTGCGGTCCTTTTTGTAGAGGTTTCGGACGAGCAAGTCTAACTGGGCATTTCAGTGGACCTGTTGGAATTTTAACTGAGTAAAAAGTACAGAAATTGCGGTTTTGCAATATAATTGTGTTGAAAAGCTCCTAATCAATTATTTGAACTCCTAAAATTTGATTAAAACTTGTTTTTCGGTCCTTTTTGTAGAGGTTTCGGACGAGCGGTTCGAAATGGGCCTTTCAATGGACCCGTTGGAATTTTTACTGAGTAAAAAGTATAGAAATTGCGGTTTTGCAATATAATTGTGTTGAAAAGCTCCTAATCAATTATTTGAACTCCTAATATTTGATTAAAACTTGTTTTGCGGTCCTTTTTGTAGAGGTTTCGGACGAGCAGGTCTAAATGGGCCTTTCAATGGACCCGTTGGAAGTTTAACTGAGTAAAAAGTACAAAAATTGAGGTTTTGCAATATAATTGATTTGAAAAGCTCCTAATCAATTATTTAAACTTCTAATATTTGAATAATACATTTTTGCGGTCCTTTTTGTAGAGGTTTCGGACGAGCAGGTCTAAATGGGCCTTTCAATGGACCCATTGGAATTTTAACTGAGTAAAAAGTACAGAAATTGAGGTTTTGCAATATACTTGTGTTGAAAAGCTCCTAATCAATTACATGAACTCCTAAAATTTGATTAAAACTTGTTTTGCGGTCCTTTTTGTAGAGGTTTCGGACGAGCGGGTCGAAATGGGCCTTTCAATGGACCCGTTGGAATTTTAAATGAGTAAAAAGTACATAAATTGAGGTTTTGCAATATAATTGTGTTGAAAAGCTCCTAATCAATTATTTGAACTCCTAATATCTGAATAAAACATTTTTGCGGTCCTTTTTGTAGAGGTTTCGGACGAGCAGGTCTAAATGGGCCTTTCAATGGACCCGTTGGAATTTTAACTGAGTAAAAAGTACAGAAATTGAGGTTTTGCAATATACTTGTGTTGAAAAGCTCCTAATCAATTACATGATCTCTTAAAATTTGATTAAAACTTGTTTTGCGGTCTTTTTTGTAGAGGTTTCGGACGAGCGGGTCCAAATGGGCCTTTGAATGGACCCGTTGGAATTTTAACTGAGTAAAAAGTACAGAAATTGAGGTATTGCAATATACTTGTGTTGAAAAGCTCCTAATCAATTACATGAACTCCTAAAATTTGATTAAAACTTGTTTTGCAGTCCTTTTTGTAGAGGTTTCGGACGAGCGGGTCGAAATGGGCCTTTCAACGGACCCATTGGAATTTTAAATGAGTAAAAAGTATAGAAATTGAGGTTTTGCAATATAATTGTGTTGAAATGATCCTAATCAATTACATGAACTCCTAATATTTGAATAAAACATTTTTGCGGTCCTTTTTGTAGAGGTTTCGGACGAGCAAGTCTAACTGGGCCTTTCAATGGACCCGTTGGAATTTTAAATGAGTAAAAAGTACATAAATTGAGGTTTTGCAATATAATTGTGTTGAAAAGCTCCTAATCAATTATTTGAACTCCTAATATATGAATAAAACATTTTTGCGGTCCTTTTTGTAGAGGTTTCGGACAAGCAGGTCTAAATGGGCCTTTCAATGGACCCGTTGGAATTTTAACTGAGTAAAAAGTACAGAAATTGAGGTTTTGCAATATACTTGTGTTGAAAAGCTCCTAATCAATTACATGAACTCCTAAAATTTGATTAAAACTTGTTTTACGGTCCTTTTTGTAGAGGTTTCGGACGAGCGGGTCGAAATGCGCCTTTCAATGGACCCGTTGGAATTTTAACTGAGTAAAAATTACAGAAATTGAGGTTTTGCAATATAATTGTGTTTAAAATCTCCTAATCAATTATTTGAACTCCTAATATTTGAATAAAACATTTTTGCGGTCCTTTTTGTAGGGGTTTCGGACGAGGAGGTCTAAATGGGTCTTTTAATGGACCCGATGGAATTTTAACTGAGTAAAATTTACAGAAATTGAGGTTTTTCAATATAATTGATTTGAAAAGCTCCTAATCAATTATTTGAACTCCTAATATTTGAATAAAACATTTTTGCGGTCCTTTTTGTAGAGGTTTTGGACGAGCAGGTCTAAATGGGCCTTTCAATGACCCTTTAGAATTTTAACTGAGTAAAAAGTACAGAAATTGAGGTTTTGAAATATAAATGTGTTGAAAAGCTCCTAATCAATTATTTGAACTCCTAATATTTGAATAAAACATTTTTGCGGTCCTTTTTGTAGAGGTTTCGGACGAGGAGGTCTAAATGGGCCTTTCAATGGACCCGTTGAAATTTTAACAAAGTAAAAAGTACATAAATTGAGGTTTTGCAATATAATTGTGTTGAAAAACTCCTAATCAATTATTTGAACACCTAATATTTGAATAAAACATTTTTGCGGTCCTTTTTGTAGAGGTTTCGGAAGAGCAGGTCTAAATGGGCCTTTCAATGGACCCGTTGGAATTTTAACTGAGTAAAAAGTATAGAAATTGAGGTTTTGCAATATAATTGTGTTCAAAAGCTCCTAATCAATTATTTGAACTCCTAATATTTGAATAAAACATTTTTGCGGTCCTTTTTGTAGAGGTTTCGGACGAGGAGGTCTAAATGGGCCTTTCAATGGACCCGTTGGAATTTTAACTGAGTAAAAAGTACATAAATTGAGGTTTTGCAATATAATTGTGTTGAAAATCTCCTAATCAATTATTTAAACTCCTAATATTTGAATTAAATATTTTTGCTGTCCTTTTTGTAGAGTTTTCGGATTAGCAGGTCTAAATGGGCCTTTTAATGGACCCGTTGGAATTTTAACTGAGTAAAAAGTACAGAAATTGAGGTTTTGCAATATAATTCTATTCAAAAGCTCCTAATCAATTATTTGAACTCCTAATATTTGAATAAAACATTTTTGCAGTCCTTTTTGTAGTGGTTTCGGATGAGGAGGTCTAAATGGGTCTTTCAATGGACCCGTTGGAATTTTAACTGAGTAAAAAGTACAGAAATTGAGGTTTTGCAATATAATTGATTTGAAAAGCTCCTAATCAATTATTTGAACTCCTAATATTTGAATAAAACATTTTTGTGGTCCTTTTTGTAGAGGTTTTGGACGAGCAGATTTAAATGGGCCTTTCAATGACCCTTTAGAATTTTAACTGAGTAAAAAGTACAGAAATTGAGGTTTTGCAATATAAATGTGTTGAAAAGCTCCTAATCAATTATTTGAACTCCTAATATTTGAATAAAACATTTTTGCGGTCCTTTTTGTAGAGGTTTCGGACGAGCAGGTTTAAATGGGCCTTTCAATGGTCCCGTTGGAATTTTAACTGAGTAAAAAGTACAGAAATTGAGGTTTTGCAATATAATTGTGTTCAAAAGCTCCTAATCAATTATTTGAACTCCTAATATTTGAATAAAACATTTTTGCGGTTCTTTTTGTAGAGGTTTCGGACGAGGAGGTGTAAATGGGCCTTTCAATGGACCCGTTGGAATTTTAAATGAGTAAAAAGTACAGAAATTGAGGTTTTGCAATATAATTGTGTTGAAAAGCTCCTAATCAATTATTTGAACTCCTAATATTTGAATAAAACATTTTTGCGGTCTTTTTTGTAGAGGTTTCGAACGAAGAGGTCTAAATGGGCCTTTCAATGGACCCGTTGGAATTTTAACTGAGTAAAAAGTACAGAAATTGAGGGTTTGCAATATAAATGGTTTGAAAAGCTCCTAATCAATTATAGGAACTTCTAATAATTGAATAAAACATTTTTGCGGTCCTTTTTGTAGAGGTTTCGGACGAGAAGGTCTAAATGGGCCTTTCAATGGACCTGTTGGAATTTTAACTGAGTAAAAAGTACAGAAATCGAGGTTTTGAAATATAATTGATTTTAAAAGCTCTTAATCAATTATTTGAACTCCTAATATTTGAATAAAACATTTTTGCGGTCCTTTTTGTCGAGGTTTCGGACGAGCAGGTCTAAATGGGCCTTTCAATGGACCCATTGGAATTTTTAACTGAGTAAAAAGTACAGAAATTAAGGTTTTGCAATATAATTGTGTTGAAAAGCTCCTAATCAATTATTTGAACTCCTAAAATTTGATTAAAACTTGTTTTGCAGTCCTTTTTGTAGAGGTTTCAGACGAGCGGGTCGAAATGGGCCTTTCAATGGACCCGTTGGAATTTTAAATGAGTAAAAAGTTCAGAAATTGAGGTTTTGCAATATAATTGTGTTGAAAAGCTCCTAATCAATTATTTGAACTCCTAATATTTGAATAAAACATTTTTGCGGTCCTTTTTGTAGAGGTTTCGGACGAGCAGGTCTTAATGGGCCTTTCAATGGACCCGTTGGAATTTTAACTGAGTAAAAAGTACTTAAATTGAGGTTTTGCAATATAATTCTGCTGAAAAGCTCCTAATCAATTATTTGAACACCTAATATTTGAATAAAACATTTTTGCGGTCCTTTTTGTAGAGGTTTCGGACGAGCAGGTCTAAATGGGCCTTTCAATGGACCCGTTAGAATTTTAAATGAGTAAAAAGTACAGAAATTGAGGTTTTGCAATATAATTGTGTTGAAAAGCTCCTAATCAATTATTTGAACTCCTAATATTTGAATAAAACATTTTTGCGGTCCTTTTTGTAGAGGTTTCGGACGAGCAGGTCTAAATGGGCCTTTCAATGGACCCGTTGGAATTTTAACTGAGTAAAAAGTACAGAAATTGAGGTATTGCAATATAATTGTGTTCAAAAGCTCATAATCAATTATTTGAACTCCTAATATTTGAATAAAACAATTTTGCGGTCTTTTTTGTAGAAGTTTCGGACGAGGAGGTCTAAATGGGCCTTTCAATGGACCCGTTGGAATTTTAACTGAGTAAAAAGTACATAAATTGAGGTTTTGCAATATAATTGTGTTGAAAATCTCCTAATCAATTATTTGAACTCCTAATATTTGAATAAAACATTTTTGCAGTCCTTTTTGTAGCGGTTTCGGACGAGGAGGTCTAAGTGGGTCTTTCAATGGACCCGTTGGAATTTTAATTGAGTAAAAAGTACAGAAATTGAGGTTTTGCAATATAATTGATTTGAAAAGCTCCTAATCAATTATTTGAACTTCTAATATTTGAATAATACATTGTTGCGGTCCTTTTTGTAGAGGTTTTGGACGAGGAGGTCTAAATGGGCCTTTCAATGGACCCGTTGGAATTTTAACTGAGTAAAAAGTACAGAAATTGAGGTTTTGCAATATAATTGTGTTGAAAAGCTCCTAATCAATTATATAAACTCCTAATATTTGAATAAAATAATTTTGCGGTCCTTTTTGTAGAGGTTTCGGACGAGCAGGTGTAAATGGGCCTTTCAATGGACCCGTTGGAATTTTAACTGAGTAAAAAGTACATAAATTGAGGTTTTGCAATATAATTGTGTTGAAAAACTCCCAATCAATTCTTTGAACACCTAATATTTGAATAAAACATTTTTGCGGTCCTTTTTATAGAAGTTTCGGACGAGCAGGTCTAAATGGGCCTTTCAATGACCCGTTGGAATTTTAAATGAGTAGAAAGTACCAAAATTGAGGTTTTGCAATATAATTTTGTTGAAAAGCTCCTAATCAATTATTTGAACACCTAATATTTGAATAAAACATTTTTGCGGTCCTTTTTGTAGAGGTTTCGGACGAGGAGGTCTAAATGGGCCTTTCAATGGACCCGTTGGAATTTTAAATGAGTAAAAAATACAGAAATTGAGGTTTTGCAATATAATTGTGTTGAAAAGCTCCTAATCAATTATTTGAACTCCTAATATTTGAATAAAACATTTTTGCGGTCCTTTTTGTAGAGGTTTCGGACGAGCAGGTCTAAATGGGCCTTTCAATGGACACGTTGGAATTTTAACTGAGTAAAAAGTACAGAAATTGAGGTTTTGCAATATAATTGTGTTCAAAAGCTCCTAATCAATTATTTGAACTCCTAATATTTGAATAAAACATTTTTGCGGTCCTTTTTGTAGAGGTTTCGGACGAGCAGGTCTTAATGGGCCTTTCAATGGACCCGTTGGAATTTTAACTGAGTAAAAAGTACATAAATTGAGGTTTTGCAATATAATTGTGTTGAAAAGCTCCTAATCAATTATTTGAACTCCTAATATTTGAATAAAACATTTTTGCGGTCCTTTTTGTAGAGGTTTCGGACGAGCAGGTCTAAATGGGCCTTTCAATGGACCCGTTGGAATTTTAACTGAGTAAAGAGTACAGAAATTGAGGTATTGCAATATAATTGTGTTCAAAAGCTCATAATCAATTATTTGAACTCCTAATATTTGAATAAAACAATTTTGCGGTCTTTTTTGTAGAAGTTTCGGACGAGGAGGTCTAAATGGGCCTTTCAATGGACCCGTTGGAATTTTAACTGAGTAAAAGTACATAAATTGAGGTTTTGCAATATAATTGTGTTGAAAATCTCCTAATCAATTATTTGAACTCCTAATATTTGAATAAAACATTTTTGCAGTCCTTTTTGTAGCGGTTTCGGACGAGGAGGTCTAAGTGGGTCTTTCAATGGACCCGTTGGAATTTTAATTGAGTAAAAAGTACAGAAATTGAGGTTTTGCAATATAATTGATTTGAAAAGCTCCTAATCAATTATTTGAACTTCTAATATTTGAATAATACATTGTTGCGGTCCTTTTTGTAGAGGTTTCGGACGGGCAGGTCTTAATGGGCCTTTCAATGGACCCGTTGGAATTTTAACTGAGTAAAAAGTACATAAATTGAGGTTTTGCAATATAATTGTGTTGAAAAGCTCCTAATCAATTATTTGAACTCCTAATATTTGAATAAAACAATTTTGCGGTCCTTTTTGTAGAGGTTTCGGACGAGCAGGTGTAAATGGGCCTTTCAATGGACCCGTTGGAATTTTAACTGAGTAAAAAGTACATAAATTGAGGTTTTGCAATATAATTGTGTTGAAAAACTCCCAATCAATTCTTTGAACACCTAATATTTGAATAAAACATTTTTGCGGTCCTTTTTGTAGAGGTTTCGGACGAGCAGGTCTAAATGGGCCTTTCAATGACCCGTTGGAATTTTAAATGAGTAGAAAGTACCAAAATTGAGGTTTTGCAATATAATTGTGTTGAAAAGCTCCTAATCAATTATTTGAACACCTAATATTTGAATAAAACATTTTTGCGGTCCTTTTTGTAGAGGTTTCGGACGAGGAGGTCTAAATGGGCCTTTCAATGGACCCGTTGGAATTTTAAATGAGTAAAAAATACAGAAATTGAGGTTTTGCAATATAATTGTGTTGAAAAGCTCCTAATCAATTAATTGAACTCCTAATATTTGAATAAAACATTTTTGCGGTCCTTTTTGTAGAGGTTTCGGACGAGCAGGTCTAAATGGGCCTTTCAATGGACACGTTGGAATTTTAACTGAGTAAAAAGTACAGAAATTGAGGTTTTGCAATATAATTGTGTTCAAAAGCTCCTAATCAATTATTTGAACTCCTAATATTTGAATAAAACATTTTTGCGGTCCATTTTGTAGAGGTTTCGGACGAGCAGGTCTTAATGGGCCTTTCAATGGACCCGTTGGAATTTTAACTAAGTAAAAAGTACATAAATTCAGGTTTTGCAATATAATTGTGTTGAAAAGCTCCTAATCAATTATTTGAACACCTAATATTTGAATAAAACATTTTTGCGGTCCTTTTTGTAGAGGTTTCAGACAAGGACGTCTAAATGGGCCTTTCAATGGACCCGTTGGAATTTTAAATGAGTAAAAAATACAGAAATTGAGGTTTTGCAATATAATTGTGTTGAAAAGCTCCTAATCAATTATTTGAACTCATAATATTTGAATAAAACATTTTTGCGGTCCTTTTTGTAGAGGTTTCGGACGAGCAGGTCTAAATGGGCCTTTCAATGGACACGTTGGAATTTTAACTGAGTAAAAAGTACAGAAATTGAGGTTTTGCAATATAATTGTGTTCAAAAGCTCTTAATCAATTATTTGAACTCCTAATATTTGAATAAAACATTTTTGCGGTCCTTTTTGTAGAGGTTTCGGACGAGTAGGTCTTAATGGGCCTTTCAATGGACCCGTTGGAATTTTAACTGAGTAAAAAGTACATAAATTGAGGTTTTGCAATATAATTCTGTTGAAAAGCTCCTAATCAATTATTTGATCACCTAATATTTGAATAAAACATTTTTGCGGTCCTTTTTGAAGAGGTTTCAGACGAGGAGGTCTAAATGGGCCTTTCAATGGACCAGTTGGAATTTTAAATGAGTAAAAAGTATAGAAATTGAGGTTTTGCAATATAATTGTGTTGAAAAGCTCCTAATCAATTATTTGAACTCCTAATATTTGAATAAAACATTTTTGCGGTCCTTTTTGTAGAGGTTTCGGACGAGCAGGTCTTAATGGGCCTTTCAATGGACCCGTTGGAATTTTAACTGAGTAAAAAGTACATAAATTGAGGTTTTGCAATATAATTGTGTTGAAAAGCTCCTAATCAATTATTTGAACACCTAATATTTGAATAAAACATTTTTGCGGTCCTTTTTGTAGAGGTTTCGGACGAGCAGGTCTTAATGGGCCTTTCAATGGACCCGTTGGAATTTTAACTGAGTAAAAAGTACATAAATTGAGGTTTTGCAATATAATTCTGTTGAAAAGCTCCTAATCAATTATTTGAACACCTAATATTTGAATAAAACATTTTTGCGGTCCTTTTTGAAGAGGTTTCGAACGAGGAGGTCTAAATGGGCCTTTCAATGGACCCGTTGGAATTTTAAATGAGAAAAAAGTACAGAAATTGAGGTTTAGCAATATAATTGTGTTGAAAAGCTCCTAATCAATTATTTGAACTCCTAATATTTGAATAAAACATTTTTGCGGTCCTTTTTGTAGAGGTTTCGGACGAGCAGGTCTAAATGGGCATTTAAATGGACCCGTTGGAATTTTAATTGAGTAAAAAGTACAGAAATTGAGGTTTTTCAATATAATTGTGTTCGAAAGCTCCTAATCAATTATTTGAACTCCTAATATTTGAATAAAACAATTTTGCGGTCCTTTTTGTAGAAGTTTCGGACGAGAAATTCTAAATGGGCCTTTCAATGGACCAGTTGGAATTTTAACTGAGTAAAAAGTACATAAATTGAGGTTTTGCAATATAATTGTGTTGAAAATCTCCTAATCAATTATTTGAACTCCTAATATTTGAATAAAACATTTTTGCAGTCCTTTTTGTAGCGGTTTCGGACGAGGAGGTCTAACTGGGTCTTTCAATGGACCCGTTGGAATTTTAATTGAGTAAAAAGTACAGAAATTGAGGTTTTGCAATATAATTGATTTGAAAAGCTCCTAATCAATTATTTGAACTTTTAATATTTGAATAATACATTGTTGCGGTCCTTTTTGTAGAGGTTTTGGACGAGGAGGTCTAAATGGGCCTTTCAATGGACCCGTTGGAATTTTAACTGAGTAAAAAGTACAGAAATTGAGGTTTTGCAATATAATTGTGTTAAAAAGCTCCTAATCAATTATATGAACTCCTAATATTTGAATAAAACAATTTTGCGGTCCTTTTTGTAGAGGTTTCAGACGAGCAGGTGTAAATGGGCCTTTCAATGGACCCGTTGGAATTTAAACTGAGTAAAAAGTACATAAATTGAGGTTTTGCAATATAATTGTGTTGAAAAACTCCCAATCAATTCTTTGAACACCTAATATTTGAATAAAACATTTTTGCGGTCCTTTTTGTAGAGGTTTCGGACGAGCAGGTCTAAATGGGCCTTTCAATGACCCGTTGGAATTTTAAATGAGTAGAAAGTACCAAAATTGAGGTTTTGCAATATAATTGTGTTGAAAAGCTCCTAATCAATTATTTGAACTCCTAATATTTGAATAAAACATTTTTGCGGTCCTTTTTGTAGAGGTTTCGGACGAGCAGGTCTTAATGGGCCTTTCAATGGACCCGTTGGAATTTTAACTGAGTAAAAAGTACATAAATTGAGGTTTTGCAATATAATTGTGTTGAAAAGCTCCTAATCAATTATTTGAACACCTAATATTTGAATAAAACATTTTTGCGGTCCTTTTTGTAGAGGTTTCGGACGAGGAGGTCTAAATTGGCCTTTCAATGGAACCGTTGGAATTTTAAATGAGTAAAAAATACAGAAATTCAGGTTTTGCAATATAATTGTGTTGAAAAGCTCCTAATCAATTATTTGAACTCCTAATATTTGAATAAAACATTTTTGCGGTCCTTTTTGTAGAGGTTTCGGACGAGCAGGTCTAAATGGGCCTTTCAATGGACACGTTGGAATTTTAACTGAGTAAAAAGTACAGAAATTGAGGTTTTGCAATATAATTGTGTTCAAAAGCTCCTAATCAATTATTTGAACTCCTAATATTTGAATAAAACATTTTTGCGGTCCTTTTTGTAGAGGTTTCGGACGAGGAGGTCTAAATGGGCCTTTCAATGGACCCGTTGGAATTTTAACTTAGTAAAAAGTACATAAATTGAGGTTTTGCAATATAATTGTGTTGAAAATCCCCTAATCAATTATTTGAACTCCTAATATTTGAATAAAACATATTTGCGGTCCTATTTGTAGCGGTTTCGGACGAGGAGGTCTAAATGGGTCTTTCAATGGACCCGTTGGAATTTTAAATGAGTAAAAAGTACAGAAATTGAGGTTTTGCAATATAATTGTGTTGAAAAGCTCCTAATCAATTATTTGAACTCCTAATATTTGAATAAAACATTTTTGCGGTCCTTTTTGTAGAGGTTTCGGACGAGCAGGTCTAAATGGGCCTTTCAATGGACCCGTTGGAATTTTAATTGAGTAAAAAGTACAGAAATTGAGGTTTTGCAATATAATTGTGTTCAAAAGCTCCTAATCAATTATTTGAACTCCTAATATTTGAATAAAACATTTTTGCGGTCCTTTTTGTAGAGGTTTCGGACGAGGAGGTCTAAATGGGCCTTTCAATGGACCCGTTGGAATTTTAACTAAGTAAAAAGTACATAAATTGAGGTTTTGCAATATAATTGTGTTGAATGGCTCCTAATCAATTACATGAACTCCTAAAATTTGATTAAAACTTGTTTTGTAGTCCTATTTGTAGAGGTTTCGGACGAGCGGGTCGAAATGGGCCTTTCAATGGACCCGTTGGAATTTTAAATGAGTAAAAAGTACAGAAATTGAGGTTTTGCAATATAATTGTTTTGAAAAGCTCCTAATCAATTATTTGAATCCTAATATTTGAATAAAACATTTTTGCGGTCCTTTTTGTAGAGGTTTCGGACGAGCAGGTCTAAATGGGCCTTTCAATGGACCCGTTGGAATTTTAACTAAGTAAAAAGTACAAAAACTGAGATTTTGCAATATAATTATGTTGAAAAACTCCTAATCAATTATTTGAACTCCTAATATTTGAATAAAACATTTTTGCGGTCCTTTTTGTAGAGGTTTCGGACGAGCAGGTCTAAATGGGCCTTTCAATGGACACGTATGAATTTTAACTGAGTAAAAAGTACAGAAATTGAGGTTTTGCAATATAATTGTGTTCAAAAGCTCCTAATCAATTATTTGAACTCCTAATATTTGAATAAAACATTTTTGCGGTCCTTTTTGTAGAGGTTTCGGACGAGGAGGTCTAAATGGGCCTTTCAATGGACCCGTTGGAATTTTAACTGAGTAAAAAGTACATAAATTGAGGTTTTGCAATATAATTGTGTTGAAAATCCCCTAATCAATTATTTGAACTCCTAATATTTGAATAAAACATTTTTGCGGTCCTTTTTGTAGAGATTTCAGACGAGGAGGTCTAAATGGGCCTTTCAATGGGCCCGTTGGAATTTTAAATGAGTAAAAAATACAGAAATTGAGGTTTTGCAATATAATTGTGTTGAAAAGCTCCTAATCAATTATTTGAACTCCTAATATTTGAATAAAACATATTTTGCGGTCCTTTTTGTAGAGGTTTCGGACGAGCAGGTCTAAATGGGCCTTTCAATGGACCCGTTGGAATTTTAATTGAGTAAAAAGTACAGAAATTGAGGTTTTGCAATATAATTGTGTTCAAAAGCTCCTAATCAATTATTTGAACTCCTAATATTTGAATAAAACATTTTTGCGGTCCTTTTTGTAGAGGTTTCGGACGAGGAGGTCTAAATGGGCCTTTCAATGGACCCGTTGGAATTTTAACTGAGTAAAAAGTACATAAATTGAGGTTTTGCAATATAATTGTGTTGAATGGCTCCTAATCAATTACATGAACTCCTAAAATTTGATTAAAACTTGTTTTGTAGTCCTATTTGTAGAGGTTTCGGACGAGCGGGTCGAAATGGGCCTTTCAATGGACCCGTTGGAATTTTAAATGAGTAAAAAGTACAGAAATTGAGGTTTTGCAATATAATTGTTTTGAAAAGCTCCTAATCAATTATTTGAATCCTAATATTTGAATAAAACATTTTTGCGGTCCTTTTTGTAGAGGTTTCGGACGAGCAGGTCTAAATGGGCCTTTCAATGGACCCGTTGGAATTTTAACTAAGTAAAAAGTACAGAAACTGAGATTTTGCAATATAATTATGTTGAAAAACTCCTAATCAATTATTTGAACTCCTAATATTTGAATAAAACATTTTTGCGGTCCTTTTTGTAGAGGTTTCGGACGAGCAGGTCTAAATGGGCCTTTCAATGGACACGTTGGAATTTTAAATGAGTAAATGTACAGAAATTGAGGTTTTGCAATATAATTGTGTTCAAAAGCTCCTAATCAATTATTTGAACTCCTAATATTTGAATAAAACATTTTTGCGGTCCTTTTTGTAGAGTTTTCGGACGAGGAGGTCTAAATGGGCCTTTCAATGGACCCGTTGGAATTTTAACTGAGTAAAAAGTACATAAATTGAGGTTTTGCAATATAATTGTGTTGAAAATCCCCTAATCAATTATTTGAACTCCTAATATTTGAATAAAACATTTTTGCGGTCCTATTTGTAACGGTTTCGGACGAAGAGGTCTAAATGGTTGTTTCAATTGACCCGTTGGAATTTTAAATGAGTAAAAAGTACAGAAATTGAGGTTTTGCAATATAATTGTGTTGAAAAGCTCCTAATCAATTATTTAAACTCCTAATATTTGAATAAAACATTTTTGCGTTCCTTTTTGTAGAGGTTTCGGACGAGCATGTCTAAATGGGCCTTTCAATGGACCCGTTGGAATTTTAATTGAGTAAAAAGTACAGAAATTGAGGTTTTGCAATATAATCGTGTTCAAAAGCTCCTAATCAATTATTTGAACTCCTAATATTTGAATAAAACATTTTTGCGGTCCTTTTTGTAGAGGTTTCGGACGAGCAGGTCTAAATGGGCCTTTCAATGGACACGTTGGAATTTTAACTGAGTAAAAAGTACAGAAATTGCGGTTTTGCAATATAATTGTGTTCAAAAGCTCCTAATCAATTATTTGAACTCCTAATATTTGAATAAAACATTTTTGCGGTCCTTTTTGTAGAGGTTTCGGACGAGGAGGTCTAAATGGGCCTTTCAATGGACCCGTTGGAATTTTAACTGAGTAAAAAGTACATAAATTGAGGTTTTGGAATATAATTGTGTTGAAAATCCCCTAATCAATTATTTGAACTCCTAATATTTGAATAAAACATTTTTGCGGTCCTATTTGTAGTGATTTCGGACGAGGAGGTCTAAATGGGTCTTTCAATGGACCCGTTGGAATTTTAACTGAGTAAAAAGTACAGAAATTGAGGTTTTGCAATATAATTGATTGGAAAAGCTCCTAATAAATTATTTGAACTTATAATATTTGAATAAAACATTTTTGCGGTCCTTTTTGTAGAGGTTTCGGACGAGGAGGCCTAAATGGGCCTTTCAATGGACCCGTTGGAATTTTAACTGAGTAAAAAGTACAGAAATTAAGGTTTTGCAATATAATTGATTTGAAAAGCTCCTAATCAATTATTTGAACTCCTAATATTTGAATAAAACATTTTTGCGGTCCTTTTTGTAGAGGTTTCGGACGAGCAGGTCTAAATGGGCCTTTCAATAGACCCATTGGAATTTTAACTGAGTAAAAAGTACAGAAATTGAGATTTTGCAATATAATTGTGTTGAAAAGCTCCAAATCAATTATTTGAACTCCTAATATTTGAATAAAACATTTTTGCGGTCCTTTTTGTAGAGGTTTCGGACAAGCAAGTCTAAATGGGCCTTTCAATGGACCTGTTGGAATTTTAAATGAGTAAAATGTACATAAACTGAGGTTTTGCAATATAATTGTGTTCAAAAGCTCCTAATCAATTATTTGAACTCCTAATATTTGAATAAAAAAAATTTGCGGTCCTTTTTGTAGAGGTTTCAGACGAGCAGGTCTAAATGGGCCTTTCAATGGACCCGTTGGAATTTTAACTATTAAAAAGTCTAGAAATTGCAGTTTTGCAATATAATTGTGTTGAAAAGCTCCTAATCAATTACATGAACTCCTAAAATTTGATTAAAACTTGTTTTGTAGTCCTTTTTGTAGAGGTTTCGGACGAGCGGGTCGAAACGGGCCTTTCAATGGACCCGTTGGAATTTTAACTGAGTAAAAACTCCATAAATTGAGGTTTTGCAATATAATTGTGTTGAAAAGCTCCTAAACAATTACATGAACTCCAAAAATTTGATTAAAACTTGTTTTGCAGCCCTTTTGTAGAGGTTTCGGACGAGCGGGTCGAAATGGGCCTTTCAATGGACCCGTTGGAATTTTAAATGAGTAAAAAGTACAGAAATTGAGGTTTTGCAATATAATTGTGTTGAAAATCTCCTAATCAATTATTTGAACTCCTAATATTTGAATAAAACATTTTTTCGGTCCTTTTTGTAGAGGTTTCGGACGAGCATGTCTAAATGGGCCTTTCAATGGACCCGTTGGAATTTTAACTTAGTAAAAAGTGCTGAAATTGTGGTTTTGCAATATAATTGTGTTGAAAAGCTCCTAATCAATTACATGAATTCCTAAAATTTGATTAAAACCTGTTTTGCAGTCCTTTTTGTGGAGGTTTCGGACGAGCGGGTCGAAATGGGCCTTTTAATGGACCCGTTGGAATTTTAAATGAGTAAAAAGTACAGAAATTGTGGTTTTGCAATATAATTGTGTTGAAAAGATCCTAATCAATTATTTGAACTCCTAATAATTGATTAAAACATTTTTGCGGTCCTTTTTGTAGAGGTTTCAGACGATCAGGTCTAAATGGGCCTTTCAATGGACCCGCTGGAATTTTAATTGAGTAAAAAGTACAGAAATTGCGGTTTTGCAATATAATTGTGTTGAAAAGCTCCTAATCAATTACATGAATTCCTAAAATTTGATTAAAACTTGTTTTGCAGTCCTTTTTGTAGAGGTTTCGGACGAGCGGGTCGAAATGGGCCTTTCAATGGACCCGTTGGAAATTTAACTGAGTAAAAAGTACATAAATTGAGGTTTTGCAATATAATTGTGTTGAAACGCTCCTAATCAATTATTTGAACTCCTAAATTTTGATTAAAACTTGTTTTGCAGTCTTTTTGTCGAGGTTTCGGACGAGCGGGTCGAAATGCGCCTTTCAATGGACCCGTTGGAATTTTAACTGAGTAAAAAGTATAGAAATTGCGGTTTTGCAATATAATTGTATTGAAAAGCTCCTAATCAATTATTTTGAACTCCTAATATTTGATTAAAACTTGTTTTGCGGTCCTTTTTGTAGAGGTTTCGGACGAGCAGAGCCAAATGGGCCTTTCAATGGACCCGTTGGAATTTTAACTGAGTAAAAAGTACATAAATTGCGGTTTTGCAATATACTTGTGTTGAAAAGCTCCTAAGCAATTACATGAATTCCTAAAATTTGATTAAAACTTGTTTTGCAGTCCTTTTTGAAGAGGTTTCGGACGAGCGGGTCGAAATGGCCCTTTCAATGGACCCGCTGGAATTTTAACTGAGTAAAAAGTACATAAATTGCGGTTTTGCAATATACTTGTGTTGAAACGCTCCTAATCAATTACATGAACTCCTAAAATTTGATTAAAACTTGTTTTGCAGTCCTTTTGTAGAGGTTTCGGACGAGCGGGTCGAAATGGGCATTTCAATGGACCCGTTGGAATTTTAAAAGAGTAAAAATTACAAAAATTGAGGTTTTGCAATATAATTGTATTGAAAAGCTCCTAATCAATTACATGAACTCCTAAAATTTGATTAAAACCTGTTTTGCAGAGGTTTCAGACGAGCAGGTCGAAATGGGCCTTTCAATGGACCCGTTGGAATTTTAACTATTAAAAAGTATAGAAATTGCAGTTTTGCAATATAATTGTGTTGAAAAGCTCCTAATCAATTACATGAAATCCTAAAATTTGATTAAAACTTGTTTTGTAGTCCTTTTTGTAGAGGTTTCGGACGAGCGGGTCGAAACGGGCCTTTCAATGGACCCGTTGGAATTTTAACTGAGTAAAAACTCCATAAATTGAGGTTTTGCAATATAATTGTGTTGAAAAGCTCCTAAACAATTACATGAACTCCAAAAATTTGATTAAAACTTGTTTTGCAGCCCTTTTGTAGAGGTTTCGGACGAGCGGGTCGAAATGGGCCTTTCAATGGACCCGTTGGAATTTTAAATGAGTAAAAAGTACAGAAATTGAGGTTTTGCAATATAATTGTGTTGAAAATCTCCTAATCAATTATTTGAACTCCTAATATTTGAATAAAACATTTTTTCGGTCCTTTTTGTAGAGGTTTCGGACGAGCATGTCTAAATGGGCCTTTCAATGGACCCGTTGGAATTTTAACTTAGTAAAAAGTGCTGAAATTGTGGTTTTGCAATATAATTGTGTTGAAAAGCTCCTAATCAATTACATGAATTCCTAAAATTTGATTAAAACCTGTTTTGCAGTCCTTTTTGTGGAGGTTTCGGACGAGCGGGTCGAAATGGGCCTTTTAATGGACCCGTTGGAATTTTAAATGAGTAAAAAGTACAGAAATTGAGGTTTTGCAATATAATTGTGTTGAAAAGATCCTAATCAATTATTTGAACTCCTAATAATTGATTAAAACATTTTTGCGGTCCTTTTTGTAGAGGTTTCAGACGATCAGGTCTAAATGGGCCTTTCAATGGACCCGCTGGAATTTTAACTGAGTAAAAAGTACAGAAATTGCGGTTTTGCAATATAATTGTGTTGAAAAGCTCCTAATCAATTACATGAATTCCTAAAATTTGATTAAAACTTGTTTTGCAGTCCTTTTTGTAGAGGTTTCGGACGAGCGGGTCGAAATGGGCCTTTCAATGGAACCGTTGGAAATTTAACTGAGTAAAAAGTACATAAATTGAGGTTTTGCAATATAATTGTGTTGAAACGCTCCTAATCAATTATTTGAACTCCTAAATTTTGATTAAAACTTGTTTTGCAGTCTTTTTGTCGAGGTTTCGGACGAGCGGGTCGAAATGCGCCTTTCAATGGACCCGTTGGAATTTTAACTGAGTAAAAAGTATAGAAATTGCGGTTTTGCAATATAATTGTATTGAAAAGCTCCTAATCAATTATTTTGAACTCCTAATATTTGATTAAAACTTGTTTTGCGGTCCTTTTTGTAGAGGTTTCGGACGAGCAGAGCCAAATGGGCCTTTCAATGGACCCGTTGGAATTTTAACTGAGTAAAAAGTACATAAATTGCGGTTTTGCAATATACTTGTGTTGAAAAGCTCCTAAGCAATTACATGAATTCCTAAAATTTGATTAAAACTTGTTTTGCAGTCCTTTTTGAAGAGGTTTCGGACGAGCGGGTCGAAATGGCCCTTTCAATGGACCCGCTGGAATTTTAACTGCGTAAAAAGTACATAAATTGCGGTTTTGCAATATACTTGTGTTGAAACGCTCCTAATCAATTACATGAACTCCTAAAATTTGATTAAAACTTGTTTTGCAGTCCTTTTGTAGAGGTTTCGGACGAGCGGGTCGAAATGGGCATTTCAATGGACCCGTTGGAATTTTAAAAGAGTAAAAATTACAAAAATTGAGGTTTTGCAATATAATTGTATTGAAAAGCTCCTAATCAATTACATGAACTCCTAAAATTTGATTAAAACCTGTTTTGCAGAGGTTTCGGACGAGCGGGTCGAAATGGGCCTTTCAATGGACCAGTTGGAATTTTAAATGAGTAAAAAGTATAGAAATTGAGGTTTTGCAATATAATTTGGTTGAAAATCTCCTAATCAATTATTTGAACTCCTAATATTTGAAAAAAAACATTTTTGCCGTCCTTTTTGTAGAGGTTTCGGACGAGCAGGTCTAAATGGGCCTTTCAATGGACCCGTTGGAATTTTAACCGAGTAAAAAGTACAGAAATTGAGTTTTTGGAATGTAATTGTGTTTAAAAGATTCTAATCAATCACATGAACTCCTAAAATTTGATTAAAACTTGTTTTGCGGTCCTTTTTTAGAGGTTTCGAACGAGAGGGTCGAAATGGGCCTTTCAATGGACCCGTTGGAATTTTAACCGAGTAAAAAGTACAGAAATTGGGGTTTTGCAATATAATTGTGTTGAAAAGCTCCTAATCAATTATTTGAACTCCTAATATTTGAATAAAACATTTTTGCAGTCCTTTTTGTAGAGGTTTCAGACGAGCAGGTCTAAATGGGCCTTTCAATGGACCCGTTGAAATTTTAACTGAGTAAAAAGTACAGAAATTGAGGTTTTGAAATATAATTGTGTTGAATGGCTCCTAATCAATTACATGAACTCCTAAAATTTGATTAAAACTTGTTTTGTAGTCCTATTTGTAGAGGTTTCGGACGAGCGGGTCGAAATGGGCCTTTCAATGGACCCGTTGGAATTTTTACTGAGTAAAAAGTACTTAAATTGAGGTTTTGCAATATATTTGTGTTGAAACGCTCCTAATCAATTACATGAACTCCTAAAATTTGATTAAAACTTGTTTTGCAGTCCTTTTGTAGAGGTTTCAGATGAGCGGGTCGAAATGGGCCTTTCAATGGACCCGTTGGAATTTTAACTGAGTAAAAAGTACAGAAATTGCGGTTTTGCAATATAATTGTGTTGAAAAGCTCCTAATCAATTATTTGAACTACTAATATTTGATTAAAACTTGTTTTGCGGTCCTTTTTGTAGAGGTTTCAAACGAGCAGGTCTAAATGGGCCTTTCAATGGACCCGTTGGAATTTTAACTGAGTAAAAAGGTCAGAAATTGAGGTTTTGCAATATAATTGTGTTGAAAAGCTTCGAATCAATTATTGAACTCCTAATATTTGAACAAAACATTTTTGCGGTCCTTTTTGTAGGGGTTTCGGACGAGCAGGTCTAAATGGGCCTTTCAATGGACCCGTTGGAATTTTAACTGAGTAAAAAGTACAGAAATTGAGGTTTTGCAATGTAATTGTGATGAAAAGCTTCTAATCAATTATTTGAACTCCTAATATTTGAATAAAACATTTTTGCAGTCCTTTTTGTAGAGGTTTCAGACGAGCAGGTCTAAATGGGCCTTTCAATGGACCCGTTGGAATTTTAACTAATAAAAAGTATAGAAATTGCGGTTTTGCAATATAATTGTGTTGAAAAGCTCCTAATCAATTACATGAACTCCTAAAATTTGATTAAAACTTGTTTTGCAGTCCTTTTTGTAGAGGTTTCGGACGAGCGGGTAGAAACGGGCCTTTCAATGGACCCGTTGGAATTTTAACTCAGTAAAAACTACATAAATTGAGGTTTTGCAATATAATTGTGTTGAAAAGCTCCTAAACAATTACATGAACTCCAAAAATTTGATTAAAACTTGTTTTGCAGTCCTTTTAGTAGAGGTTTCGGACGAGCGGGTCGAAATGGGCCTTTCAATGGACCCGTTGGAATTTTAAATGAGTAAAAAGTACAGAAATTGAGGTTATTCAATATAATTGTGTTGAAAAGCTCCTAATCAATTATTTGAACTCCTAATAATTGTATAAAACATTTTTTCGGTCCTTTTTGTAGAGGTTTCGGACGAGCAGTTCTAAATGGGCCTTTCAATGGACCCGTTGGAATTTTAACTGAGTAAAAAGTACAAAAATTGAGGTTTTGCAATATAATTGTGTTGAACAACTCCTAATCATTTACATGAACTCCTAAAATTTGATTAAAACTTTTTTTGCAGTCCTTTTTGAAGAGGTTTCGGACGAGCGGGTCGAAATGGGCCTTTCAATGGACACGTTGGAATTTTAACTGAGTAAAAAGTACAGAAATTGAGGTTTTGCAATATACTTGTGTTGAAAAGCTCCTAATCAATTACATGAACTACTAATATTTGATTAAAACTTGTTTTGCAGTTCTTTTTGTAGAGGTTTCGGTCGAGCGGGTCGAAATGGGCCTTTCAACGGACCCGTTGGAATTTTAAATCAGTAAAAAGTACATAAATTGAGGTTTTGCAATATAATTGTGTTGAAAAGCTCCTAATCAATTATTTGAACTCCTAATATTTGATTAAAACTTGATTTGCGGTCCTTTTTGTAGAGGTTTCGGACGAGCAGGTCGAAATGGGCCTTTCAATGGACCCGTTGGAATTTTAACTGAGTAACAAGTACAGAAATTGCGGTTTTGCAATATACTTGTGTTGAACAGCTCCTAATCAATTACATGAATTCCTATAATTTGATTAAAACTTGTTTTGCAGTCCTTTTTGTAGAGGTTTCGGACGAGCGGGTCGAAAAGGGCCCTTTCAATGACCCGTTGGAATTTTAACTGAGTAAAAGTACAGAAATTGCGGTTTTGCAATATACTTGTGTTGAAAAGCTCCTAATCAATTACATGAATTCCTAAAATTTGATTAAAACTTGTTTTGCAGTCCTTTTTGTAGAGGTTTCAGACGAGCGGGGCGAAATGGGCCTTTCAATGGACCCGTTGGAATTTTAACTGAGTAAAAAGTACAAAATTTGAGGTTTTGCAATATAATTGTGTTGAAAAGCTCCTAATCATTTACATGAACTCCTAAAATTTGATTAAAACTTTTTTTGCAGTCCTTTTTGAAGAGGTTTCGGACGAGCGGGTCGAAATGGGCCTTTCAATGGACCCGTTGGAATTTTAACTGAGTAAAAAGTACAGAAATTGAGGTTTTGCAATATACTTGTGTTGAAAAGCTCCTAATCAATTACATGAACTACTAATATTTGATTAAAACTTGTTTTGCAGTTCTTTTTGTAGAGGTTTCGGTCGAGCGGGTCGAAATGGGCCTTTCAACGGACCCGTTGGAATTTTAAATGAGTAAAAAGTACAGAAATTGAGGTTTTGCAATATAATTGTGTTGAAAAGCTCCTAATCAATTATTTGAACTCCTAATATTTGATTAAAACTTGATTTGTGGTCCTTTTTGTAGAGGTTTCGGACGAGCAGGTCGAAATGGGCCTTTCAATGGACCCGTTGGAATTTTAACTGATTAACAAGTACAGAAATTGCGGTTTTGCAATATACTTGTGTTGAAAAGCTCCTAATCAATTACATGAATTCCTATAATTTGATTAAAACTTGTTTTGCAGTCCTTTTTGTAGAGGTTTCGGACGAGCGGGTCGAAATGGGCCCTTTCAATGACCCGTTGGAATTTTAACTGAGTAAAAGTACAGAAATTGCGGTTTTGCAATATACTTGTGTTGAAAAGCTCCTAATCAATTACATGAATTCCTAAAATTTGATTAAAACTTGTTTTGCAGTCCTTTTTGTAGAGGTTTCGGACGAGCGGGGCGAAATGGGCCTTTCAATGGACCCGTTGGAATTTTAACTGACTAAAAAGTACATAAATTGCGGTTTTGCAATATAATTGTGTCGAAAAGCTCCTAATCAATTACATGAATTCCTAAAATTTGATTAAAACTTGTTTTGCAGTCCTTTTTGTAGAGGTTTCGGACGAGCGGGTTGAAACGGGCCTTTCAATGGACCCGTTGGAATTTTAACTGAGTAAAAAGTACAGAAATTGCGGTTTTGCAATATAATTGTGTTGAAAAGCTCATAATCAATTATTTGAACTCCTAATATTTGATTAAAACTTGTTTTGCGGTCCTTTTTGTAGAGGTTTCGGATGAGCAGGTCTAAATGGGCCTTTCAATGGACCCGTTGGAATTTTAACTGAGTAAAAAGTACAGAAATGGAGGTTTTGCAATATAATTGTGTTGAAAAGCTCCTAATCAATTATTTGAACTCCTAATATTTGAATAAAACATTTTTGCGGTCCTTTTTGTAGAGGTTTCGGACGAGCAGGTCTGAATGGGCCTTTCAATGGACCCGTTGGAATTTTAACTTAGTAAAAAGTACTGAAATTGTAGTTTTGCAATATAATTGTGGTGAAAAGCTCCTAATCAATTACATGAATTCCTAAAATTTGATTAAAACTTGTTTTGCAGTCTTTTTTGTAGAGGTTTCGGACGAGCGGGTCGAAATGGGCCTTTCAATGGACCCGTTGGAATTTTAAATGAGTAAAAAGTACAGAAATTGAGGTTTTGCAATATAATTGTGTTGAAAAGCTCCTAATCAATTATTTGAACTCCTAATAATTGATTAAAACATTTTTGTGGTCCATTTTGTAGAGGTTTCGGACGATCAGGTCTAAATGGGCCTTTCAATGGACCCGCTGGAATTTTAACTGAGTAAAAAGTACAGAAATTGCGGTTTTGCAATATAATTGTGTTGAAAAGCTCCAAATCAATTACATGAATTCCTAAATTTTGAGTAAAACTTGTTTTGCAGTCCTTTTTGTAGAGGTTTCGGACGAGCGGGTCGAAATGGGCCTTTCAATGGACCCGTTGGAATTTCAACTGAGTAAAAAGTACATAAATTGAGGTTTTGCAATATAATTGTGTTGAAAAGCTCCTAATCAATTACATGAACTCCTAAAATTTGATTAAAACTTGTTTTGCAGTCTTTTTGTCGAGGTTTCGGACGAGCGGGTCGAAATGGGCCTTTCATTGGACCCGTTGGAATTTTAACTGAGTAAAAACTATAGAAATTGCGGTTTTGCAATATAATTGTGTTGAAAAGCTCCTAATCAATTATTTGAACTCCTAATATTTGATTAAAACTTGTTTTGCGGTCCTTTTGTAGAGGTTTCGGACGAGCAGGTCTAAATGGGCCTTTCAATGGACCCGTTGGAAGTTTAACTGAGTAAAAAGTACAGAAATTGCGGTTTTGCAATATAATTGTGTTAAAAAGCTCCTAATAAATTACATGAATTCCTAAAATTTGATTAAAACTTGTTTTGCTGTCCTTTTTGTAGAGGTTTCGTTCGAGCGGGTCGAAACGGGCCTTTTAATGGACCAGTTAGAATTTTAACTGAGTAAAAAGTACATAAATTAAGGTTTTGCAATATAATTGTTTTGAAAAGCTTATAAACAATTACATGAACTCCTAAAATTTGATTAAAACTTGTTTTGCAGTCCTCTTTGTAGAGGTTTCGGACGAGCGGGTCGAAATGGGCCTTTCAACGGACCCGTTGGAATTTTAAATGAGAAAAAGTACAGAAATTGAGGATTTGCAATATAATTGTGTTGAAAAGCTCCTGATCAATTATTTGAACTCCTAATATTTGAATAAAACATTTTTGCGGTCCTTTTTGTAGAGTCTCCGGACGAGCGGGTCGAAATGGGGCTTTCAATGGACCCGTTGGAATTTTAACTGAGTAAAAAGTACAGAAATTGCGGGTTTGCAATATAATTGTGTTGATAAGCTCCTAATCAATTACATGAATTCCTAAAATTTGATTAAAACTTGTTTTGCAGTCCTTTTTGTAGAAGTTTCGGACGAGCGGGTCGAAATGGGCCTTTCAATGGACCCGTTGGAATTTTAACTGAGTAAAAAGTATATAAATTGAGGTTTTGCAATATAATTATGTTGAAAAGCTCCTAATCAATTACATGAATTCCTAAAATTTGATTAAAACTTGTTTTGCAGTCCTTTTTGTAGAGGTTTCGGACGAGCGGGTCGAAATGGGCCTTTCAATGGACCTGTTGGAATTTTAAATGTGTAAAAAGTACAGAAATTGAGGTTTTGCAATATAATTGTTTTGAAAAGCTCCTAATCAATTATTTGAACTCCTAATAATTGATTAAAATATTTTTGCGGTCCTTTTTGTAGAGGTTTCGGACGATCAGTTCTAAATTGGGCTTTCAATGGACCCGTTGGAATTTTAACTGAGTAAAAAGTACAGAAATTGCGGTTTTGCAATATAATTGTGTTGAAAAGCTCCTAATCAATTACATGAATTCCTAAAATTTGATTAAAACTTGTTTTGCAGTCCTTTTTGTAGAGGTTTCGGACGAGCGGGTCGAAATGGGCCTTTCAATGGACCCGTTGTAATTTTAACTGAGTAAAAAGTACATAAATTGAGGTTTTGCAATATAATTGTGTTGAAACGCTCCTAATCAATTACATGAACTCCTAAAATTTGATTAAAACTTGTTTTGCAGTCCATTTTGTAAAGGTTTCGGACGAGCGGGTCGAAATGGGCCATTCAATAGACCCATTGGAATTTTAACTGAGTAAAAAGTACAGAAATTACGGTTTTGCAATATAATTGTGTTGAAAAGCTCCTAATCAATTATTTGAACTCCTAATATTTGATTAAAATTTGTTTTGCGGTCCTTTTGTAGTGGTTTCTGACGAGCGGGTCGAAATGGGCCTTTCAATGGACCCGTTGGAATTTTAACTGAGTAAAAAGTACATAAATTGAGGTTTTGCAATATAATTGTGTTGAAAAGCTCCTAAAAAATTACATGAACTCCAAAAATTTGATTAAAACTTGTTTTGTAGTCCTTTTTGTAGAGGTTTCGGACGAGCGGGTCGAAATGGGCCTTTCAATGGACCAGTTGGAATTTTAAATGAGTAAAAAGTACAGAAATTGAGGTTTTGCAATATAATTGTGTTGAAAAGCTCCTAATAAATTATTTGAACTCCTAATATTTGAATAAAACATTTTTGCGGTCCTTTTTGTAGAGGTTTTGGACGAGCAGGTCTAAATGGGCATTTCAATGGACTCGTTGGAATTTTAAATGAGTAAAAAGTACAAAAATTGCGGTTTTGCAATATAATTGTGTTGAAAAGCTCCTAATCATTTACATGAACTCCTAAAATTTGATTAAAACCTTTTTTGCAGTCCTTTTTGTAGAGGTTTCGAACGAGCGGGTCGAAATGGGCCTTTCAATGGACCCGTTGGAATTTTAACTGAGTAAAAAGTACTGAAATTGAGGTTTTGCAATATAATTGTGTTGAAAAGCTCCTAATCAATTACATGAACTCCTAAAATTTGATTAAAACTTGTTTTGCAGTCCTTTTTATAGAGGTTTCGGACGAGCGGGTCGAAATGGGCCTTTCAATGGACCCGTTGGAATTTTAACTGAGTAAAAAGTACTGAAATTGCGGTTTTGCAATATAATTGTGTCGAAAAGCTCCTAATCAATTACATGGATTCCTAAAATTTGATTAAAACTTGTTTTGCAGTCCTTTTGTAGAGGTTTCGGACGAGCGGGTCGAAACGGGCCTTTCAATGGACCCGTTGGAATTTTAACTGAGTAAAAAGTACATAAATTGAGGTTTTGCAATATAATTGTGTTGAAAAGCTCCTAAACAATTACATGAACTCCAAAAATTTGATTAAAACTTGTTTTGCAGTCCTTTTTGTAGAGGTTTCGGAAGAGCGGGTCGAAATGTGCCTTTCAATGGACCTGTTGGAATTTTAAATGAGTAAAAAGTACAGAAATTGAGGTTTTGCAATATAATTGTGTTGAAAAGCTCCTAATAAATTATTTGAACTCCTAATATTTGAATAAAACATTTTTGCGGTCCTTTTTGTAGAGGTTTTGGACGAGCAGGTCTAAATGGGCATTTCAATGGAATTGTTGGAATTTTAAATGAGTAAAAAGTACAGAAATTGCGGTTTTGCAATATAATTGTGTTGAAAAGCTCCTAATCATTTACATGAACTCCTAAAATTTGATTAAAACCTTTTTTGCGGTCCTTTTTGTAGAGGTTTCGAACGAGCGGGTCGAAATGGGCCTTTCAATGGACCCGTTGGAATTTTAACTGAGTAAAAAGTACTGAAATTGAGGTTTTGCAATATAATTGTGTTGAAAAGCTCCTAATCAAAAATTTGATTAAAACTTGTTTTGCAGTCCTTTTTGTAGAGGTTTCGGACGAGCGGGTCGAAATGGGCCTTTCAATGGACCCGTTGGAATTTTAACTGAGTAAAAAGTTCAGAAATTGCAGTTTTACAATATAATTGTGTTGAAAAGCTCCTAATCAATTATTTGAACTCCTAATATTTGATTAAAATTTGTTTTGCGGTCCTTTTTGTAGAGGTTTCGGACGAGCAGGTCTAAATGGGCCTTTCAATGGACCCGTTGGAATTTTAACTGAGTAAAAAGTACAGAAATTGCGGTTTTGCAATATTATTGTGTTGAAAGGCTCCTAATCAATTACACGAATTCCTAAAATTTGATTAAAAATTGTTTTGCAGTCCTTTTTGTGAGGTTTCGGACGAGCAGGTCGAATTGGGCCTTTCAATGGACCCGTTGGAATTTTTACTGATTAAAAAGTATATAAATTGAGGTTTAGCAATATAATTGTGTTGAAAAGCTCCTAATCAATTATATGAACTCCTAATATTTGATTAAAACTTGTTTTGCAGTCCTTTTTGTAGAGGTTTTGGACGAGCAGGTCTAAATGGGCCTTTCAATGGACCCGTTGGAATTTTAACTGAGTAAAAATTATAAAAATTGAGGTTTTGCAATATAATTGTGTTGAAAAGCTCCTAATCAATTACATGAACTCCTAACATTTGATTAAAACTTGTTTTGCAGTCCTTTTTGTAGATGTTAAGGACGAGCGGGTTGAAATAGGCCATTCAATGGACCCGTTGGAATTTTAACTGAGTAAAAATTACAGAAATTGCGGTTTTGCAATATAATTGTGTTGAAAAGCTCCTAATCAATTATTTGAACTCCTAATATTTGATTAAAACTTGTTTTGCGGTCGTTTTTGTAGAGGTTTCGGACGAGAGGGTCGAAATGGGCCTTTAAATGGACCCGTTGGAATTTTAACTGAGTAAAAAGTACAGAAATTGAGGTTTTGCAATATAATTGTGTTCAAAAGCTCCTAATCAATTATTTGAACTCCTAATATTTGAATAAAACATTTTTGCGGTCCTTTTTCTAGAGGTTTCGGACGAGCAGGTCTAAATGTGCCTTTCAATGGACCCGTTGGAATTTTAACTGAGTAAAAAGTATAGAGATTGAGGTTTTGCAATATAATTGTGTCGAAAAGCTCCTAATCAATTATTTGAACTCCTAATATTTGAATAAAACATTTTTGCGGTCCTTTTTGTAGAGGTTTCGGACGAGCAGGTCTAAATGGGCCTTTCAATGGACTAGTTGGAATTTTAACTGAGTAAAAAGTACATAAATTGAGGTTTTGCAATAAAATTGTGTTGAAAAGCTCCTAATCATTTACATGAACTCCTAGAATTTGATTAAAACTTTTTTTTGCAGTCCTTTTTGTAGAGGTTTCGGTCGGGCGGGTCGAAATGGACCTTTCAACGGACCCGTTGGAATTTTAAATGAGTAAAAAGTACAAAAATTAAGGTTTTGCAATATAATTGTGTTGAAAAGCTCCTAATCAATTATTTGAACTCCTAATATTTGATTAAAACTTGTTTTGCGGTCCTTTTTGTAGAGGTTTCGGACGAGCAGGTCTAAATGGGCCTTTCAATGGACCCGTTGGAATTTTAACTAAGTAAAAAGTACAGAAATTGCGGTTTTGCAATATACTTGTGTTGAAAAGCTCCTAATCAATTACATGAATTCCTAAAATTTGATTAAAACTTGTTTTGCAGTCCTTTTTGTAGAGGTTTCGGACGAGCGGGTCGAAATGGGCCCTTTCAATGGACCTGTTGGAATTTTAACTGAGTAAAAAGTACAGAAATTGCGGTTTTGCAATATACTTGTGTTGAAAAGCTCCTAATCAATTACATGAATTCCTAAAATTTGATTAAAACTTGTTTTGCAGTCCTTTTTGTAGAGGTTTCGGACGAGCGGGTCGAAACGGGCCTTTCAATGGACCCGTTGGAATTTTAACTGAGTAAAAAGTACATAAATTGAGGTTTTGCAATATAATTGTGTTGAAAAGCTCCTAAACAATTACATGAACTCCAAAAATTTGATTAAAACTTGTTTTGCAGTCCTTTTTGTAGAGGTTTAGGACGAGCGGGTCGAAATGGGCCTTTCAATGGACCCGTTGGAATTTTAAATGAGTAAAAAGTACAGAAATTGAGGTTTTGCAATATAATTGTGTTGAAAAGCTCATAATCAATTATTTGAACTCATAATATTTGAATAAAACATTTTTGCGGTCCTTTTTGTAGAGGTTTTGGACGAGCAGGTCTAAATGGGCCTTTCAATTGACCCGTTGGAATTTTAAATGAGTAAAAAGTACAGAAATTGAGGTTTTGCAATATAATTGTGTTTAAAATCTCCTAATCAATTACATGAACTCCTAAAATTTGATTAAAACTTGTTTTGAAGTCCTTTTTGTAGAGGTTTCGGACGAGCGGGTCGAAATGGGCCTTTCAATGGACCCGTTGGAATTTTAACTGAATAAAAAGTTCAGAAATTGCAGTTTTACAATATAATTGTGTTGCAAAGCTCCTAATAAATTATTTGAACTCCTAATATTTGATTAAAACTTGTTTTGCGGTCCTTTTTGTAGAGGTTTTTGACGAGCAGGTCTAAATGGGCCTTTCAATGGACCCGTTGGAATTTTAACTGAGTAAAAAGTACATAAATTGAGGTTTTGCAATATAATTGTGTTTAAAATCTCCTAATCAATTACATGAACTCCTAAAATTTGATTAAAACTTGTTTTGAAGTCCTTTTTGTAGAGGTTTCGGACGAGCGGGTCGAAATGGGCCTTTCAATGGACCCGTTGGAATTTTAACTAAATAAAAAGTTCAGAAATTGCAGTTTTACAATATAATTGTGTTGCAAAGCTCCTAATAAATTATTTGAACTCCTAAAATTTGATTAAAACTTGTTTGGAAGTCCTTTTTGTAGAGGTTTCGGACGAGCGGGTCGAAATGGGCCTTTCAATGAACCCGTTGGAATTTTAACTGAGTAAAAAGTTCAGAAATTGCAGTTTTACAATATAATTGTGTTGCAAAGCCCCTAATCAATTATTTGAACTCCTAATATTTGATTAAAATTTGTTTTGCAGTCCTTTTTGTAGAGGTTTCGGACGAGCAGGTCTAAATGGGCCTTTCAATGGACCCGTTGGAATTTTAACTGAGTAAAAAGTACAGAAATTGAGGTTTTGCAATATAATTGTTTTGAAAAACTCCTAATCAATTAAATGAACTCCTAAAATTTGATTAAAACTTGTTTTGCGGTCGTTTTTGTAGAGGTTTCGGACGAGCGAGTCGAAATGGGCCTTTAAATGGACCCGTTGGAATTTTAACTGAGTAAAAAGTACAGAAATTGAGGTTTTGCAATATAATTGTGTTCAAAAGATCCTAATCAATTATTTGAACTCCTAATATTTGAATAAAACATTTTTGCGGTCCTTTTTGTTGAGGTTTCGGACGAGCAGGTCTAAATAGGCCTTTCAATGGACCCGTTGGAATTTTAACTGAGTAAAAAGTACAGAAATTGAGGTTTTCCAATATATTTTGCAGTCCTTTTTGTAGAGGTTTTGGACGAGCGGGTCGAAATGGGCCTTTCAATGGACCCGTCAGAATTTTAACTGAGTAAAAAGTACAGAAATTGCGGTTTTGCAATATAATTTTGTTGAAAAGCTCCTAATCAATTATTTGAACTCCTAATATTTGATTAAAACTTGTTTTGTGGTCCTTTTTGTAGAGGTTTCGGACGAGCAGGTCTAAATGGGCCTTTCAATAGACCCGTTGGAATTTTAAATGAGTAAAAAGAACAGAAATTGCGGTTTTGCAATATAATTGTGTTGAAAAGCTCCTAATAAATTACATGAATTCCTAAAATTTGATTAAAACTTGTTTTGCATTCCTTTTTGTAGAAGTTTCGGACGAGCGGGTCGAAATGGGCCTTTCAATGGACCCGTTGGAATTTTAACTGAGTAAAAAGTACATAAATTGAGGTTTTGCAATATAATTGTGTTGAAAAGCTCCTAATCAATTACATGAACTCCTAAAATTTGATTAAAACTTGTTTTGCAGTCCTTTTTGTAGAGGTTTTGGACGAGCGGGTCGAAATGGGCCTTTCAATGGACCTGTTGGAATTTTAAATGAGTAAAAAGTACAGAAATTGAGGTTTTGCAATATAATTGTGTTGAAAAGCTCCTAATCAATTATTTGAATTCCTAATATTTGAATAAAACATTTTTGCGGTCCTTTTTGTAGAGGTTTCGGACGAGCAGGTCTAAATGGGCCTTTCAATGGACCCGTTGGAATTTTAATTGAGTAAAAAGTACAGAAATTGAGGTTTTGCAATATAATTGTGTTGAAAAGCTCCTAATCAATTACATGAACTTCTAAAATTTGATTAAAATTTGTTTTGCAGTCCTTTTTGTAGAGGTTTCGGACGAGCAGGTCTAAATGGGACTTTCAATGGACCCGTTGGAATTTTAAATGAGTAAAAAGTACTGACATTGAGGTTTTGCAATATAATTGTGTTTAAAAGCTCCTAATAAATTATTTGAACTCATAATATTTGAATAAAACATTTTTGCGGTCCTTTTTGTAGAGGTTTGGGACGAGCAGGTCTAAATGGGCCTTTCAATGGACCCGTTGGAATTTTAACTGAATAAAAAGTACAGAAATTGAGGTTTTGCAATATAATTTTTTTAAAAGCTCCTAATCAATTACATGAACTCCTAAAATTTGATTAAAACTTTTTTTGCAGTACTTTTTGTAGAGGTTTCGCACGAGCGGGTTGAAATGGGCCTTTCAATGGACCCGTTGGAATTTTAACTGAGTAAAAAGTACAAAAATTGAGGTTTTGCAATATAATTGTGTTGAAAAGCTCCTAATCAATTACACGAACTCTTAAAATTTGATTAAAACTTGTTTTGCAGTCCTTTTTGTAGAGGTTTCGGACGAGCTGGTAAAAATGGGCCTTTCAATGGACCCGTTGGAATTTTAAATGAGTAAAAAGTACAGAAATTGAGGTTTTGCAATATAATTGTGTTTAAAATCTCCTAATCAATTATTTGAACTCCTAATATTTGAATAAAACATTTTTGCGGTCCTTTTTGTAGAGGTTTCGGATGAGCAGGTCTAAATGGGCCTTTCAATGGACCCGTTGGAATTTTAACTGAGTAAAAAGTTCAAAAATTGAGGTTTTGCAATATAATTGTTTTGAAAAACTCCTAATCAATTAAATGAACTCCTAAAATTTGATTAAAACTTGTTTTGCAGTCCTTTTTGTAGAGGTTTCGGACGAGCGGGTCGAAATGGGCCTTTCAATGGACCCGTTGGAATTTTAACTGAGTAAAAAGTACAGAAATTGAGGTTTTGCAATATAATTGTGTTGAAAAGCTCATAATCAATTACATGAACTTCTAAAATTTGATTAAAATTTGTTTTGCAGTCCTTTTTGTAGAGGTTTCGGACGAGCAGGTCTAAATTGGACTTTCAATGGACCCGTTGGAATTTTAAATGAGTAAAAAGTACAGAAATTGAGGTTTTGCAATATAATTGTGTTGAAAAGCTCCTAATCAATTATTTGAACTCCTAATATTTGAATAAAACATTTTTGTGGTCCTTTTTGTAGAGGTTTCCGACGAGCAAGTCTAAATGGTCCTTTCAATGGACCCGTTGGAATTTTAACTGAGTAAAAATTACAAAAATTGAGGTTTTGCAATATAATTGTGTTGAAAAGCTCCTAATCTATTACATGAACTCCTAACATTTGATTAAAACTTGTTTTGTAGTCCTTTTTGTAGAGGGTAAGGACGAGCGGGTCGAAATGGGCCTTTCAATGGACCCGTTGGAATTTTAACTGAGTAAAATTACAGAATTTGCGGTTTTGCAATATAATTGTGTTGAAAAGCTCCTAATCAATTATTTGAACTCCTAATATTTGAATAAAACATTTTTGCGGTCCTTTTTGTAGAGGTTTCGGACGAGCAGGTCTAAATGGGCCTTTCAATGGACCCGTTGGAATTTTAACTGAGTAAAAAGTACAAAAATTGAGGTTTTGCAATATAATTGTGTTGAAAAGTTCCTAATCAATTACATGAACTTCTAAAATTTGATTAAAACTTGTTTTGCAGTCCTTTTTGTAAAGGTTTCGGACAAGCGGGTCGAAATGGGCCTTTCAATGGACCCGTTGGAATTTTAACTAAGTAAAAAGTACATAAATTGAGATTTTGCAATACAATTGTTTTGAAAAGCTCCTAATCAATTACACGAACTCCTAAAATTTGATTAAAACTTGTTTTGCAGTCCTTTTTGTAGAGGTTTCGGACGAGCTGGTCGAAATGGGCCTTTTAATGGACCCGTTGGAATTTTAAATAAGTAAAAAGTACAAAAATTGAGGTTTTGCAATATAATTGTGTTGAAAAGCTCCTAATCAATTATTTGAACTCCTAATATTTGAATAAAACATTTTTGTGGTCCTTTTTGTAGAGGTTGCGGAGGAGCGAGTCTAAATGGGCCTTTCAATGGACCCGTTTGAATTTTAACTGAGTAAAAATTACAAAAATTGAGGTTTTGCAATTTAATTGTGTTGAAAAGCTCCTAATCAATTACATGAACTCCTAACATTTGATTAAAACTTGTTTTGCAGTCCTTTTTGTAGAGGTTAAGGACGAGCGGGTCGAAATGGGCCTTTCAATGGACCCGTTGGAATTTTAACTGAGTAAAATTACAGAATTTGCGGTTTTGCAATATAATTGTGTTGAAAAGCTCCTAATCAATTATTTGAACTCCTAATATTTGAATAAAACATTTTTGCGGTCCTTTTTGTAGTGGTTTCGCACGAGCAGATCTAAATGGGCCTTTCAATGGACTCGTTGGAATTTTAACTGAGTAAAAAGTACAAAAATTGAGGTTTTGCAATATAATTGTGTTGAAAAGCTCCTAATCAATTACATGAACTTCTAAAATTTGATTAAAGCTTGTTTTGCAGTCCTTTTGTAGAGGTTTCGGACAAGCGGGTCGAAATGGGCCTTTCAATGGACCCGTTGGAATTTTAACTGAGTAAAAAGTACAGAAATTGAGGTTTTGCAATATAATTGTGTTGAAAATCTCCTAATCAATTACACGAACTCCTAAATTTTGATTAAAACTTGTTTTGCAGCCCTTTTTGTAGAGGTTTCGGACGAGCTGGTAGAAATGGGCCTTTCAATGGACCCGTTGGAATTTTAAATGAGTAAAAAGTACAAAAATTGAGGTTTTGCAATATAATTGTGTTTAAAAGTTCTTAATCAATTATTTGAACTCCTAATAATTGAATAAAACATTTTTGCGGTCCTTTTTGTAGAGGTTTCGGACGAGCAGGTCTATATGGGCCTTTCAATGAACCCGTTGGAATTTTAACTGAGTAAAAAGTACAGAAATTGAGGTTTTGCAATATAATTGATTTGAAAAACTCCTAATCAATTACATGAACTCCTAAAATTTGATTAAAACTTGTTTTGCAGTCCTTTTTGTAGAGGTTTCGGACGAGCGGGTCGAAATGGGCCTTTCAATGGACCCGTTGGAATTTTAAATGAGTAGAAAGTACAGAAATTGAGGTTTTGCAATATAATTGTGTTGAAAAGCTCCTAATCAATTATATTAACTCCTAACATTTGATTAAAACTTGTTTTGCAGTCCTTTTTGTAGAGGTTAAGGACGAGCGGGTTGAAATTGGCCTTTCAATGGACCCGTTGGAATTTTAACTGAGTAAAAATTACAGAAATTGCGGTTTTGCAATATAATTGTGTTGAAAAGCTCCTAATAAATTATTTGAACTCCTAATATTTGATTAAAACTTGTTTTGCGGTCCTTTTTGTAGAGGTTTCTGACGAGCGGGTCGAAATGGGCCTTTCAATGGACCCGTTGGAATTTTAACTGAGTAAAAAGTACAGAAATTGAGGTTTTGCAATATAATTGTGTTGAAAAGCTCCTAATGAATTATTTGAACTCCTAATATTTGATTAAAACTTGTTTTGCAGTCCTTTATGTAGAGGTTTCGGACGAGCGGGTCGAAATGGGCCTTTTAATGGACCCGTTGGAATTTTAACTGAGTAAAAAGTACATAAATTGATGTTTTGCAATATAATTGTGTTGAAAAGCTCCTAATCAATTACATGAACTCCTAAAATTGTATTAAAACTTGTTTTGCAGTCCTTTTTGTAGAGGTTTCGGACGAGCGGGTCGAAATGGGCCTTTCAATGGACCCATTGGAATTTTAACTGAGTAAAAAGTACAAAAATTGAGGTTTTGCAATATAATTGTATTGAAAAGCTCCTAATCAATTACATGAACTCCTAAAATTTGATTAAAACTTGTTTTGCAGTCCTTTTTGTAGAGGTTTCGGACGAGCGGGTCGAAATGGTCCTTTCAATGGACCCGTTAGAATTTTAACTGAGTAAAAATTACAGAAATTGCGGTTTTGCAATATAATTGTGTTGAAAAGCTCCTAATCAATTATTTGAACTCCTAATATTTGATTAAAACTTGTTTTGCGGTCGTTTTTGTAGAGGTTTCGGACGAGAGGGTCGAAATGGGCCTTTAAATGGACCCGTTGGAATTTTAACTGAGTAAAAAGTACAGAAATTGAGGTTTTGCAATATAATTGTGTTCAAAAGATCCTAATCAATTATTTGAACTCCTAATATTTGAATAAAACATTTTTGCGGTCCTTTTTGTAGAGGTTTCGGACGAGCAGGTCTAAATGGGCCTTTCAATGGACCCGTTGGAATTTTAACTGAGTAAAAAGTACAGAAATTGAGGTTTTCCAATATATTTTGCAGTCCTTTTTGTAGAGGTTTCGGACGAGCGGGTCGAAATGGGCCTTTCAATGGACCCATCGGAATTTTAAATGAGTAAAAAGTACAGAAATTGAGGTTTTGCAATATAATTGTGTTGAAAAGCTCCAAATCAATTATATTAGCTCCTAACATTTGATTAAAACTTGTTTTGCAGTCCTTTTTGTAGAGGTTAAGGACGAGCGGGTTGAAATTGGCCTTTCAATGGACCCGTTGGAATTTTAACTGAGTAAAAATTACAGAAATTGCGGTTTTGCAATATAATTGTGTTGAAAAGCTCCTAATCAATTATTTGAACTCCTAATATTTGATTAAAACTTGTTTTGCAGTCGTTTTTGTAGAGGTTTCGGACGAGAGGGTCGAAATGGGCCTTTAAATGGACCCGTTGGAATTATAACTGAGTAAAAACTACATAAATTGAGGTTTTGCAATATAATTGTGTTGAAAAGCTCCTAATCAATTACATGAACTCCTAAAATTTGATTAAAACTTGTTTTGCAGTCCTTTTTGTAGAGGTTTCGGACGAGCAGGTCTAAATGGGCCATTCAATGGACCCGTTGGAATTTTAACTGAGTAAAAAGTACAGAAATTGAGGTTTTGCAATATAATTTTTTTGAAAAGCTCCTAATCAATTACATGAACTCCTAAAATTTGATTAAAACTTGTTTTGCAGTCCTTTTGTAGAGGTTTCGGACAAGCGGGTCGAAATGGGTCTTTCAATGGACCCGTTGGAATTTTAACTGAGTAAAAAGTACAGAAATTGAGGTTTTGCAATATAATTGTGTTGAAAATCTCCTAATCAATTACACGAACTCCTAAATTTTGATTAAAACTTGTTTTGCAGCCCTTTTTGTAGAGGTTTCGGACGAGCTGGTAGAAATGGGCCTTTCAATGGACCCGTTGGAATTTTAAATGAGTAAAAAGTACAAAAATTGAGGTTTTGCAATATAATTGTGTTTAAAAGTTCCTAATCAATTATTTGAACTCCTAATAATTGAATAAAACATTTTTGCGGTCCTTTTTGTAGAGGTTTCGGACGAGCAGGTCTATATGGGCCTTTCAATGAACCCGTTGGAATTTTAACTGAGTAAAAAGTACAGAAATTGAGGTTTTGCAATATAATTGATTTGAAAAACTCCTAATCAATTACATGAACTCCTAAAATTTGATTAAAACTTGTTTTGCAGTCCTTTTTGTAGAGGTTTCGGACGAGCGGGTCGAAATGGGCCTTTCAATGGACCCGTTGGAATTTTAAATGAGTAAAAAGTACAGAAATTGAGGTTTTGCAATATAATTGTGTTGAAAAGCTCCTAATCAATTATATTAACTCCTAACATTTGATTAAAACTTGTTTTGCAGTCCTTTTTGTAGAGGTTAAGGACGAGCGGGTTGAAATTGGCCTTTCAATGGACCCGTTGGAATTTTAACTGAGTAAAAATTACAGAAATTGCGGTTTTGCAATATAATTGTGTTGAAAAGCTCCTAATAAATTATTTGAACTCCTAATATTTGATTAAAACTTGTTTTGCGGTCCTTTTTGTAGAGGTTTCTGACGAGCGGGTCGAAATGGGCCTTTCAATGGACCCGTTGGAATTTTAACTGAGTAAAAAGTACAGAAATTGAGGTTTTGCAATATAATTGTGTTGAAAAGCTCCTAATGAATTATTTGAACTCCTAATATTTGATTAAAACTTGTTTTGCAGTCCTTTATGTAGAGGTTTCGGACGAGCGGGTCGAAATGGGCCTTTTAATGGACCCGTTGGAATTTTAACTGAGTAAAAAGTACAGAAATTGAGGTTTTGCAATATAATTGTGTTGAACAGCTCCTAATCAATTACACGAACTCCTAAAATTAGATTAAAACCTGTTTTGCAGTCCTTTTTGTAGAGGTTTCGGACGAGCTGGTAGAAATGGGCCTTTCAATGGACCCGTTGGAATTTTAAATGAGTAAAAAGTACATAAATTGAGGTTTTGCAATTTAATTGTGTTTAAAAGCTCCTAATCAATTATTTGAACTCCTAATATTTGAAAAAAACATTTTTGCGGTCCTTTTTGTAGAGGTTTCGGACGAGCAGGTCTAAGTGGGCCTTTCAATGAACCCGTTGGAATTTTAACTGAGTAAAAAGTACAGAAATTGAGGTTTTGCAATATAATTGTTTTGAAAAACTCCTAATCAATTAAATGAACTCCTAAAATTTGATTAAAACTTGTTTTGCAGTCCTTTTTGTAGAGGTTTCGGACGAGCGGGTCGAAATGGGCCTTTCAATGGACCCATTGGAATTTTAACTGAGTAAAAAGTACAGAAATTGCGGTTTTGCAATATAATTGTGTTGAAAAGCTCCTAATCAATTATTTGAACTCCTAATATTTGATTAAAACTTGTTTTGTGGTCCTTTTTGTAGAGGTTTCGGACGAGCATGTCTAAATGGGCCTTTCAATAGACCCGTTGGAATTTTTAAATGAGTAAAAAGTACAGAAATTGAGGTTTTGCAATATAATTGTGTTTAAAAGCTCCTAATCAATTATTTGAACTCCTAATATTTGAATAAAACATTTTTGCGGTCCTTTTTGTAGAGGTTTCGGACGAGCAGGTCTAAATGGGCCTTTCAATGGACCCGTTGGAATTTTAACTGAGTAAAAATTACAAAAATTGAGGTTTTGCAATATAATTGTTTTTAAAAGCTCCTAATCAATTACATGAACTCCTAACATTTGATTAAAACTTGTTTTGCAGTCCTTTTTTGTAGAGGTTAAGGACGAGCGGGTCGAAATGGGCCTTTCAATGGACCCATTGGAATTTTAACTGAGTAAAATTACAGAAATTGCGGTTTTGCAATATAATTGTGTTGAAAAGATCCTAATCAATTATTTGAACTCCTAATATTTGATTAATCCTTGTTTTGCGGTCCTTTTTGTAGTGGTTTCGTACGAGCGGGTCGAAATGGGCCTTTCAATGGACCCGTTGGAATTTTAACTGAGTAAAAAGTACAGAAATTGAGGTTTTGCAATATAATTGTGTTGAAAAGCTACTAATCAATTATTTGAACTCCTAATATTTGAATAAAACATTTTTGTGGTCCTTTTTGTAGAGGTTTCGGACGAGCAGGTCTAAATGGGCCTTTCAATGGACCCGTTCGAATTTTAACTGAGTAAAAATTACAAAAATTGAGGTTTTGCAATATAATTGTGTTGAAAAGCTCCTAATAAATTACATGAAATCCTAACATTTGATTAAAACTGTAACCCCCTTAACCCGGCCCGGACGGTTGACCCGAATTAAGGAAGTCACACGGGGAAAACCAAAGTCAACCCGAAAGTCAACCTTGATTAACGACCTTTTTTTTTCTTTTTCATCTTGTCTAGATGCACATTAACCTTAGATGTGATCACACAAACATCATACACAAAGATCACAAACATCAGAGATCAAACAGGGACCCAATTGAACAAATTACAACTTTGGGGACCAAATTGTAATTTCTGAAAACTTTAAGGACTTAACCAGATTTTAAGTTACCAACTTAAAATTAATCAGGTTTCATGCTTCTCTGCCAAATTTCAGCTCAAACGGACATCCCAAACTCATACAATTGCACAAACAAGTTTCAGGACCAAAATGCAAACTTTTTGAAACATTTAACCGCCCATGTCAGCCCCCAACGGTCACCCGTTCCGAAACAGGCAAAGCCCGTTTCGAAACTCGGGGCCATTCCGCAACGCGTTCCGCAACGGGGGTCTGGCAGAGACCAAACCGTTTCGAAACGGTGCATACCGTTTCGGACGCCTGGGTTCATGCAAGGCACCCGTTCCGAAACGGTGCACACTGTTCCGAAACGCCTGCACAGATTGCAGCAAAATGCATTCTAAAACATGCAATTAATCATTCAAACATGCTCCAAATGTCACCAAACTTTACCAGCATGCAATTCAACATATATATGACTTGTAGGCATCATCAAATCAACATTTTAACTTCATATGCAAAAAGCCCCAAATCTATAGGCATGCTTCCTACACAAGCAACCATTTAAGCACAAACTTTCCAATTCAATCTCATTAAAGCCAAAACATGTTCCAACAACATCAACAACATTAAACATACTTGTTCGAACATATACAAACACAAAAACATCAATCCGAGAGATTCTACCCCCATTGCCTTTATTAACTATAGCTATTCACCGAGACATACATCTCAATTGGAGTCCACCTTGAATCTCTTGCTCCTTGCTGTCCAAACTTCAAGAATCTGCATTGATGGACAAAAAGGAGCGTAAGCACATAATGCTTAGTGAGGAATGCTCAAAACCAAAACACCATCAATGCAGCGGGTCATTTAACACTTTTAAAACAAACCCGATTTGTATACCAAAGCCATGTTTGAAAACTCTTTTCAACATCAAGCTCAAAACCATGCATTGCACACACATGAAAACCAACCCTTGGCTTAGCAAGCTAAGAAAACCCTTTTCAAAGCACAACTTACAAAATCATCCATTTAACCATTCCATGCATAAACACCATATGCAAAGTTAAATCAAAACCTTGGAAAACATTCCCATTTCACAACATACCCTTCTTATACTTAAAAACCATTTAAGCAAGAAGCCCTTTAAAAAATCATTTACTCAATCAATCCAATACATGCATTAACCAAAGGCAACTCATGAACCACAACATCATTATCTCATGCCTTTTAAAACAAGTCTTAACAAGACTTCAATGCATTAAGGAGATTTCATGCACACATGCATCATTTACCAAATGACAATCAACACTTGTTAAACCAAACAAGTAAACATGCATTCACTAGCATTATACACTTTTCATGCAACCATGCATCTATCAAGCATCTCATGCTTCACATACAATTATCATCATATCAAGCATTTCATGCTTCCTTATAATCAAGAACATTACATTGGCTTCCAAGTGATCAACCACATCCACTTTTCAACTCAACAACCCGATCGGATACGCGGATTCCGAGCGTTGTCCCTACGCTCCATACACCCTACCAATCCAAGGCCTCCCAAATGGACTTTTAAACACCATTTGACCTTACAAGCCTAAGGTTCCCATGTATGGACTTTTAAACACCATACAACCTTAGCTTCTCCCGAGGTTCCCATGCATGGACTTTTAAACACCATACAACCTCAACTTTTCCCAAGGTTCCCATGTATGGACTTTCAAACACCATACAACCTTGACTCTTCCCAAGGTTCCCATGTATGGACTTTTAACCACCATACAACCTTGACATGCACAAGATTCCTATGTATGGACTTTCAAACACCATACAACCTTTGCATTCACCGATTGGTAGTTGTATCACATCACTAACGAGATCCGGGACACCCCACACAAGATCCACACATGGACTTAACACCGCCATTGTGATCTCAACAAGCACAAGGTTCTCCTATATGGACTTTTAAACACCATATAACCTTTGCTCAACCAAGGTCCTCGAATGGGCAACACCTCCATTATGACCTTAACCATCTCGTTAGGATACTTGAAGGGAGTTTACCGGTCCACTCTTGACCACTCCACCTCCAAGGCGACTTAATTCACGGTGCACCCAATCCTATAGCCGGCTAACTATATCCGATCAATGAACCAAGAATCCACTTACATCACTTGCCAATATCACCACCTCACCACAATAGTCCAATGATTCACATGCATAACCATAATGCAAAAACCATCATTCACCATCATTAAATCACTGTTTTAAAGCATTACACATAGCCATTAAACATCAAGCATCACCATGCATCAAATCCACATTTTCAATGTATAAAACCAAGGATCTCTTACCTTGAGCATCCTTCGCATATGGCTTTCAAAACCAGCATTAAACCATGCTTAAAACATGCTTTCAAAACAGATTTAAACCATGCAAAACACATGCATTTCGATCATCAACCACAATTGCTTAAAAGCCAATTTCACAACACAATACAAGAGCGAAAACCATTCACTTACTCTTGAGCTTAGCAAAGTTGATTAGACTTAAACTAAGCTCCCAAAACCTTCAAACCTTGGTTTAAAAGCTGAAATCCCAACTTCACTCACCGATACACACAACAAGGCTAGCCAACAAGCCTTCCAAGCATCCGAAAACCTTCCGCAACACCTTCAAAGCTCACGGATCAAACTCCCCTGTTTCAAGCACACAACAACAGAGGATTAATGCATCATTATGCATTAAAAACACCAGCAACAAGACTCAACTCGCTGCTCATCCCAAATCCAACAATTTGGCTACCAAACACAACCGAAATCACCTCCAAACACTTCCAAAACTTAACCCAGCCAAGATCCATCACTTCTAACCATTTTTAAACATCAATTAACATCCAAAATGATCACAAACACATCCTTATACCTCCAGGTATAACAGATCACCAAAAACACTCCAAAAACAACCAAAAACACAAGCTAAACTTAGGAAATTCAACCTATCCGGGATTGCATTGATTAAACCTCAACTTCTAATCAATTTAGCATTCATTTAACATCATTTTGACACTTCAAAACACTGCCCAAACAGATCACACGAAAATTTCACCAAAATCACCAAATCTTGCATTTTAAGCCAAAATCAAGATTTCAATTAAAAAGCCATTAACAAAACACAAATCAAGGATTGAGAACTTAGGAATTTCAGTAAAGAACTGATAGTTTAGAGGAGAAGGACGTTCTTACCTCCAAACTTGAATTTCTCCTTTTTAGAGCCAAAATGCTTGATGAAACAACTTGCAATTTGAGAGGTTTTGTAGATGAGATGATTAGGAATCAAAAGAGAGTTGAAATGTGTGATTTAGATGCCAAAATCAGATAAGGAAATCTGGAGAATTGTGTTTGGGTGGAGAGAAAATGAGAGAAAAGGAAAATTGAGAGAAAATGGAAAATTAGTTAGGAAATGGTTAAAATGATTTCCCTCCACATTTCATAAACTTAAAAATCAGAATAAAGCCTTAAAATATCTTAGAAAAATCTGGAGAAATCCTTTTTGGAATAATAGCTCCTTAAAGATTCAAAGTTTCAATCCTTTATAAAACTGTTCCGCAACTTTCAAAAATTACATTTTGGTCACTAGCCAAAATGTCAACCTTCCGAACCTCATTTTCCAAAATTGATTTCACAGTTCACTTTTATATATTAAAAGATGATTTTAGAACATTTTTCCATATTTTTAATGCAACCCGAACTAGGCTTTCCTAAATCCACTCTTATATATTCGATCAGCACTTTGACCGAACCGGTCAACGCCCAAAACTTCTGAGCCCAAAACCGGGGCGTTACAAAAACTTGTTTTGCAGTCCTTTTTGTAGAGGTTAAGGACGAGGGGGTCGAAATGGGCCTTTCAATGGACCCGTTGGAATTTTAACTGAGTAAAAAGTACAGAAATTGAGGTTTTGCAATATAATTGTGTTCAAAAGCTCCTAATCAATTAATTGAGCTCCTAATATTTGAATAAAACATTTTTGCGGTCCTTTTTGTTAAGGTTTTGGACGAGCAGGTCTAAATGGGCCTTTCAATGGACCTGTTGGAATTTTAACTGAGTAAAAAGTACAGAAATTGAGGTTTTCCAATAAATTGTGTTGAAAAGCTCCTAATCAATTACATGAACTCCTAAAATTTGATTAAAACATGTTTTGCAGTCCTTTTTGTAGAGGTTTCGGATGAGCGGGTTGAAATGGGCCTTTCAATGGACCCGTTGGAATTTTAACTGAGTAAAAAGTACAGAAATTGAGGTTTTGCAACATAATTGTGTTGAAAAGCTCCTAATGAATTATTTGAATTCCTAATATTTGATTAAAACTTGTTTTGTAGTCATTTTAGTAGAGGTTTTGGACGAGAGGGTCGAAATGGGCCTTTCAATGGACCCGTTGGAATTTTAAATGAGTAAAAAGTACAGAAATTAAGTTTTTGCAATATAATTACGTTGAAAAGCTCCTAATCAAATATTTGAACTCCTAATATTTGAATAAAACATTTTTGCGGTCCTTTTTGTACAAGTTTCAGACGAGCAAGTCTAAATGGGCCTTTCAATGGACCTGTTGGAATTTTAATTGAGTAAAAAGTACAGAAATTAAGGTTTTGCAATATAATTGTGTTGAAAAGCTCCTAATCAATTACATGAACTCCTAAATTTTGATTAAAACTTGTTTTGCAGTCTTTTTTGGAGAGGTTTCGGACGAGCGGGTCGAAATGGGCCTTTTAATGGACCCGTTGGAATTTTAAATGAGTAAAAAGTACAGAAATTGAGGTTTTGCAATATAATTGTGTTGAAAAGCTCCTAATCAATTATTTGAACTCCTAATATTTGAATAAAACATTTTTGCGTTCCTTTTTGTAGAGGTTTCGGACGAGCAGGTCCAAATGGGCCTTTCAATGGACCCGTTGGAATTTTAACTGTGTAAAAATTACAAAAATTGAGGTTTTGCAATATAATTGTGTTGAAAAGCTCCTAATCAATTATTTGAACTCCTAATATTTGAATAAAACATTTTTGCGTTCCTTTTTGTAGAGGTTTAGGACGAGCAGGTCTAAATGGGCCTTTCAATGGACCCGTTGGAATTTTAACTGAGTAAAAAGTACAGAAATTGAGGTTTTGCAATATAATTGTGTTGAAAAGCTCCTAATCAATTACATGAACTCCTAAAATTTGATTAAAACCTGTTTTGCAGTCCTTTTTGTAGAGGTTTCGGATGAGCGGGTCGAAATGGGCCTTTCATTGGACCCGTTGGAATTTTAACTGAGTAAAAAGTACAGAAATTGAGGTTTTGCAATATAATTGTGTTGAAAAGCTCCTAATCAATTACATGAACTCCTAAAATTTGATTAAAACTTGTTTTGCAGTCCTTTTTGTAGAGGTTTCGGACGAGCAGGTCAAAATGGGCCTTTCAATGGACCCGTTGGAATTTTAAATGAGTAAAAAGTACAGAAATTGAGGTTTTGCAATATAATTGTGTTGAAAAGCTCCTAATCAATTACATGAACTCCTAAAATTTGATTAAAACATGTTTTGCAGTCCTTTTTGTAGAGGTTTCGGATGAGCGGGTTGAAATGGGCCTTTCAATGGACCCGTTGGAATTTTAACTGAGTAAAAAGTACAGAAATTGAGGTTTTGCAACATAATTGTGTTGAAAAGCTCCTAATGAATTATTTGAATTCCTAATATTTGATTAAAACTTGTTTTGTAGTCATTTTAGTAGAGGTTTTGGACGAGAGGGTCGAAATGGGCCTTTCAATGGACCCGTTTGAATTTTAAATGAGTAAAAAGTACAGAAATTACGTTTTTGCAATATAATTACGTTGAAAAGCTCCTAATCAAATATTTGAACTCCTAATATTTGAATAAAACATTTTTGCGGTCCTTTTTGTACAGGTTTCAGACGAGCAAGTCTAAATGGGCCTTACAATGGACCTGTTGGAATTTTAATTGAGTAAAAAGTACAGAAATTGAGGTTTTGCAATATAATTGTGTTGAAAAGCTCCTAATCAATTACATGAACTCCTAAAATTTGATTAAAACCTGTTTTGCAGTCCTTTTTGTAGAGGTTTTGGATGAGCGGGTCGAAATGGGCCTTTCATTGGACCCGTTGGAATTTTAAATGAGTAAAAAGTACAGAAATTGAGGTTTTGCAATATAATTGTGTTGAAAAGCTCCTAATCAATTATTTGAACTCCTAATATTTGAATAAAACATTTTTGCGTTCCTTTTTGTAGAGGTTTCGGACGAGCAGGTCCAAATGGGCCTTTCAATGGACCCGTTGGAATTTTAACTGTGTAAAAATTACAAAAATTGAGGTTTTGCAATATAATTGTGTTGAAAAGCTCCTAATCAATTATTTGATTTCCTAATATTTCAATAAAACATTTTTGCGTTCCTTTTTGTAGAGGTTTAGGACAAGCAGGTCTAAATGGGCCTTTCAATGGACCCGTTGGAATTTTAACTGAGTAAAAAGTACAAAAATTGAGGTTTTGCAAAATAATTGTGTTGAAAAGCTCTTAATCAATTACATGAACTCCTAAAATTTGATTAAAACCTGTTTTGCAGTCCTTTTTGTAGAGGTTTCGGACGAGCGGGTCGAAATGGGCCTTTCATTGGACCTGTTGGAATTTTAACTGAGTAAAAAGTACATAAATTGAAGTTTTTGCAATATAATTGTGTTGAAAAGCTCCTAATCCATTACATGAACTCCTAAAATTTGATTAAAACTTGTTTTGCAGTCCTTTTTGTAGAGGTTTCGGACGAGCAGGTCAAAATGGGCCTTTCAATGGACCCGTTGGAATTTTAAATGAGTAAAAAGTACAGAAATTGAGGTTTTGCAATATAATTGTGTTTAAGATCTCCTAATCAATTATTTGAACTCATAATATTTGAATAAAACATTTTTGCGGTCCTTTTTGTAGAGGTTTCGGACGAGCAGGTCTAAATGGGCCTTTCAATTGACCCGTTTGAATTTCAACTAAGTAAAAAGTACAGAAATTGAGGTTTTGCAATATAATTGTGTTGAAGAGCTCCTAATCAATTACATGAACTCCTAAAATTTGATTAAAACTTTTTTTGCAGTTCTTTTTGTAGAGGTTTCGGACAAGCGGGGAGAAATGGGCCTTTCAATAGACCCATTGGAATTTTAAATGAGTAAAAAGTACAGAAATTGAGGTTTTGCAATATAATTGTGTTGAAAAGCTCCTAATGAATTATTTGGACTCCTAATATTTGATTAAAACTTGTTTTGCAGTCCTTTTTGTAGAGGTTTCGGACGAGCATGTCTAAATGGGCCTTTCAACGGACCTGTTGGAATTTTAAATGAGTAAAAAGTACAGAAATTGAGGTTTTGCAATATAATTGTGTTGAAAAGCTCCTAATCAATTACATGAATTCCTAATATTTGAATAAAACTTGTTTTGCAGTCCTTTTTGTAGAGATTTCGGACGAGCGGGTCGAAATGGGCCTTTCAGTGGACCCGTTGGAATTTTAACTGAGAAAAAAGTACATAAATTGAGGTTTTCCAATATAATTGTGTTGAAAAGCTCCTAATCAATTACATGAACTCATAAAATTTGATTAAAACTTGTTTTGCAGTCCTTTTTGTAGAGGTTTCGGACGAGCAGGTCTAAATGGGCCTTTCAATGGACCCGTTGGAATTTTAACTGAGTAAAAAGTACAGAAATTGAGGTTTTGCAATATAATTATGTTGAAAAGCTCCTAATCAATTATTTGAACTCATAATATTTGATTAAAACTTGTTTTGCAGTCCTTTTTGTAGAGGTTTCGGATGAGCGGGTCGAATTGGGCCTTTCAACGGACCCGTTGGAATTTTAACTGAGTAAAAAGTATAGAAATTGAGGTTTTGTAATATAATTGTGTTGAAAGGCTCCTAATCAATTACTTGAACTCCTAATATTTGAATAAAACATTTTTGCGGTCCTTTTTGTAAAGATTTCTGACGAGCAGGTCTAAATGGGCTTTTCAATGGACCCGTTGGAATTTTAACTGAGTAAAAAGTACAGAAATTGCGGTTTTGCAATATAATTGTGTTGAAAAGCTCCTAATCAATTATTTGAACTCCTAATATTTGAATAAAACCTTTTTGCGGTCCTTTTTGTGGAGGTTTCGGACGAGCGGGTCTAAATGGGCCTTTCAATGGACCCGTTGGAATTTTAATTGAGTAAAAAGTACATAAATTGCGGTTTTGCAATATAATTGTGTTGAAAAGCTCCTAATCAACTATTTGAACTCCTAATATTTGAATAAAACATTTTTGCGGTCCTTTTTGTAGGGGTTTCGGACGAGGAGGTCTAAATGGGTCTTTCAATGGACCCGTTGGAATTTTAACTGAGTAAAAAGTACAGAAATTGATGTTTTGCAATATACTTGTGTTGAAAAGCTCCTAATCAATTACATGAACTCCTAAAATTTGATTAAAACTTGTTTTGCGGTCCTTTTTGTAGAGGTTTCAGACGAGCAGGTCGAAATGGGCCTTTCAATGGACCCGTTGGAATTTTAACTGAGTAAAAAGTACAGAAATTGAGGTTTTGCAATATAATTGTGTTGAAAAGCTCCTAATCAATTATTTGAACTCCTAATATTTGAATAAAACATTTTTGCGGTCCTTTTTGTAGAGGTTTCGGACGAGCAGGTCTAAATGGGCCTTTCAATGGACCCGTTGGAATTTTAACTGAGTAAAAAGTACAGAAATTGAGGTTTTGCAATATAATTGTGTTGAAAAGCTCTTAATCAATTATTTGAACTCCTAATATTTGAATAAAACATTTTTGCGGTCCTTTTTGTAGAGGTTTCGGACGAGCAGGTCTAAATGGGCCTTTCAATGGACCCGTTGGAATTTTAACTGAGTAAAAAGTACAGAAATTGCGATTTTGCAATATAATTGTGTTGAAAAGCTCCTAATCAATTATTTGAACTCCTAATATTTGATTAAATCTTGTTTTGCAGTCCTTTTTGTAGAGGTTTCAGACGAGCGGGTCGAAATGGGCCTTTCAATGGGCCCGTTGGAATTTTAACCGAGTAAAAAGTACAGAAATTGAGGTTTTGCAATATAATTGTGTTGAAAAGCTCCTAATCAATTATTTGAACTCCTAATATTTGAATAAAACATTTTTGCGTTCCTTTTTGTAGAGGTTTCGGACGAGCAGGTCCAAATGGGCCTTTCAATGGACCCGTTGGAATTTTAACTGTGTAAAAATTACAAAAATTGAGGTTTTGCAATATAATTGTGTTGAAAAGCTCCTAATCAATTATTTGAACTCCTAATATTTGATTAAATCTTGTTTTGCAGTCCTTTTTGTAGAGGTTTAGGACGAGCGGGTCTAAATGGGCCTTTCAATGGACCCGTTGGAATTTTAAATGAGTAAAAAGTACAGAAATTGAGGTTTTGCAATATAATTGTGTTGAAAAGCTCCTAATCAATTATTTGAACTCCTAATATTTGAATAAAACATTTTTGCTGTCCTTTTTGAAGAGGTTTCGGACGAGCAGGTCTAAATGGGCCTTTCAATGGACCCGTTGAAATTTTAACTAAGTTAAAAGTACGAAAATTGAGGTTTTGCAATATAATTGTTTTGAAAAGCTCCTAATCAATTATTTTAACTCTTACTATTTGAATAAAACATTTTTTCGGTCATTTTTGTAGAGGTTTCGGACGTGGAGGTCTAAGTGGGCCTTTCAATGGACCCGTTGGAATTTTAACTGAGTAAAAAGTACATAAATTGCGGTTTTGCAATATAATTGTGTTGAGAAGCTCCTAATCAATTATTTGAACTCCTAATATTTGATTAAACCTTGTTTTGCAGTCCTTTTTGTAGAGGTTTCGGACGAGCGGGTCGAAATGGGCCTTTCAATGGGCCCGTTGGAATTTTAACTGTGTAAAAAGTATAAAATTGAGGTTTTGCAATATAATTGTGTTGAAAAGCTCCTAATCAATGATTAGAACTCCTAATATTTGAATAAAACATTTTTGCGGTCCTTTTTGTAGAGGTTTCGGACGAGCATGTCTAAATGGGCCTTTCAATGGACCCGTTGGAATTTTAACTGAGTGAAAAGTACAGAAACTGAGGTTTTGCAATATTGTTGTGTTGAAAAGCTCCTAATCAATTACATGAATTCCTAAAATTTGATTAAAACTTGTTTTGCAGTCCTTTTTGTGGAGGTTTCGGACGAGCGGGTCTAAATGGGCCTTTCAATGGACCCGTTGGAATTTTAACTGAGTAAAAAGTACAGAAATTGAGGTTTTGCAATATACTTGTGTTGAAAAGCTCCTAATCAATTACATGAACTCCTAAAATTTGATTAAAACTTGTTTTGCAGTCCTTTTTGTAGAGGTTTCAGACGAGCGGGACGAAATGGGCCTTTCAATGGACCCGTTGGAATTTTAAATGAGTAAATGTACAGAAATTGAGGTTTTGCAATATAATTGTGTTGAAAAGCTCCTAATCAATTATTTGAACTCCTAATATTTGAATAAAACATTTTTGCGGTCCTTTTTGTAAAGGTTTCGGACGAGGAGGTCTAAATGGGCCTTTCAATGGACCCGTTGGAATTTTAACTGAGTAAAAAGTACTGAAATTGAGGTTTTGCAATATAATTGATTTAAAAAGCTCCTAATAAATTATTTGAACTCATAATATTTGAATAAAACATTTTTGCGGTCCTTTTTGTAGAGGTTTCGGACGAGGAGGTCTAAATGGGCCTTTCAATGGACCCGTTGGAATTTTAACTGACTAAAAAGTACAGAAATTGAGGTTTTGCAATATAATTGTGTTCAAAAGATCCTAATCAATTATTTGAACTCCTAATATTTGAATAAAACATTTTTGCGGTCCTTTTTGTAGAGGTTTCGGACGAGGAGGTCTAAATGGGCCTTTCAATGGACCCGTTGGAATTTTAACTGACTAAAAAGTACAGAAATTGAGGTTTTGCAATATAATTGATTTAAAAAGCTCCTAATCAATTATTTGAACTCCTAATATTTGAATAAAACATTTTTGCGGTCCTTTTTGTAGAGGTTTCAGACGAGCAGGTCTAAATGGGCCTTTCAATGGACCCGTTGGAATTTCAACTGAGTAAAAAGTACAGAAATTGAGGTTTTGTAATATAATTGTGTTGAAAAGCTCCTAATAAATTATTTGAACTCCTAATATTTGAATAAAACATTTTTGCGGTCGTTTTTGTAGAGGTTTCGGACGAGGATGTCTAAATGGGCCTTTCAATGGACTCGTTGGAATTTTAACTGAGTAAAAAGTACAGAAATTGAGGTTTTGCAATATAATTGATTTGAAAAGCTCCTAATCAATTATTTGAACTCCTAATATTTGAATAAAACATTTTTGCGGTCCTTTTTGTAGAGGTTTCGGACGAGCAGGTCTAAATGGGCCTTTTTATAGACCCGTTGGAATTTTAACTGAGTAAAAAGTACAGAAATTGAGGTTTTGAAATATAATTGTGTTGAAAAGCTCCTAATCAATTATTTGAACTCCTAATATTTGAATAAAACATTTTTACGTTCCTTTTTGTAGAGGTTTCGGACGAGCAGGTCTAAATGGGCCTTTCAATGGACCCGTTGGAATTTTAAATGAGTAAAAAGTACAGAAATTGAGGTTTTGCAATATAATTGTGTTGAAAATCTCCTAATCAATTATTTGAACTCCTAATATTTGAATAAAACATTTTTGCGGTCCTTTTTGAAGAGGTTTCGGACGAGCAGGTCTAAATGGGCCTTTCAATGGACCCGTTGGAATTTTAACTAAGTTAAAAGTACAAAAATTGAGGTTTTGCAATATAATTGTGTTGAAAAGCTCCTAATCAATTATTTTAACTCTTACTATTTGAATAAAACATTTTTTCGGTCATTTTTGTAGAGGTTTCGGACGAGGAGGTCTAAATGGGCCTTTCAATGGACCCATTGGAATTTTAACTGAGTAAAAAGTACATAAATTGCGGTTTTGCAATATAATTGTGTTGAAAAGCTCCTAATCAATTATTTGAACTCCTAATATTTGATTAAACCTTGTTTTGTAGTCCTTTTTGCAGAGGTTTCGGACGAACGGGTCGAAATGGGCCTTTCAATGGGCCCGTTGGAATTTTAACTGTGTATAAAGTATAAAATTGAGGTTTTGCAATATAATTGTGTTGAGAAGCTCCTAATCAATGATTTGAACTCCTAATATTTGATTAAAACATTTTTGCGGTCCTTTTTGTAGAGGTTTCGGACGAGCATGTCTAAATGGGCCTTTCAATGGACCCGTTGGAATTTTAACTGAGTAAAAAGTACAGAAATTGAGGTTTTGCAATATTGTTGTGTTGAAAAGCTCCTAATCAATTACATGAACTCCTAAAATTTGATTAAAACTTGTTTTGCAGTCCTTTTTGTAGAGGTTTTGGACGAGCGGGTCGAAATGGGCCTTTCAATGGACCTGTTGGAATTTTAACTGAGTAAAAAGTACAGAAATTGAGGTTTTGCAATATAATTGTGTTCAAAAGCTTCTAATCAATTATTTGAACTCCTAATATTTGAATAAAACATTTTTGCGGTCCTTTTTGTAGAGGTTTCAGACGAGGAGGTCTAAATGGGCCTTTCATTGGACTCGTTGGAATTTTAACTGAGTAAAAAGTATAGAAATTGAGGTTTTGCAATATAATTGCGTTGAATGGCTCCTAATCAATTACATGAACTCCTAAATTTTGATTAAAACTTGTTTTGCAGTCCTATTTGTAGAGGTTTCGGACGAGCGGGTCGAAATGGGCCTTTCAATGGACTCGTTGGAATTTTTTTTTTGAGAAAAAGGCCTCATTAAAAACCCCACTAATCCCAACTGGGCCCAGCCCAGAGGGGGTCCTAAAGGGGAAAAGAGTGCCCAAATATATATATATATATATAATCAAGGGTATCCTCAAAAAAATATATAATCAAGGGGGTTGAAAACCAACCGGTACAATAGAGCGTAAGACATCGGGCAAGCCCGACCCAAAAAACAAGGAGGACCTAGAGTGCAAGGCCCAATTGGCAATAGTATGAGCTAGAACATTAGCAACTCGCGGTACATAAAGAAAATTTAAATCTGGAATAGATACAAAAAGAGGGCGAGCCGTATCAATATGTGGCCGTAAAGGAGAGGCGTCTGAGTCGAGGCAACGTATTTTGTTGATGACCAAAGCAGCGTCGGACTCGATAATGATGCTGCACCAGCCGGCATCCCTACCAAGTGTAGCCCCCGTGACAATGGCGTGAAGCTCCGCAGTGGAGGCGTCTAGACATCCTGCGCAGTGAACAGCACAACCACGGAGAATAGCGCCGCTAGCATCACGAGCCACAACACCAAAACCTGCTTCGCCTGTAGCGGGGTTGAAAGCACCGTCCACATTGATTTTAACCTTCTTTTCCGGTGGCGGCCTCCATGTTGGTTGATAAAGGGCTGGCTCCGTCCGTAGATGCGTCGAGGCGTGAACAGAGTTGGCCGAGTCGTAGTCCTGTAACAGTTCCTTAGAGTTCATAAGAGTAAGCCATGGCGACTACAAACGCTCTGAGTGAACCCAGTCATTCCTCCGATTCCAAGTGTTCCAAAGGATAGTGAGGAACAAACTAAATTCAGAGCGAGAAAGTAACGAGGCCCCTTGTTCCAACCATAAGTGAGTAGGGAAGAGCGTGCTAGTACGTAAAGGGAGGGGAAACCCATCTAGTTGTAGAACCTCAGCTGCTCCAACACAATCTCGGAGAGCATGGAGTGGGGTTTCTACTATAGTCGGACAAAAAGGGCACATGCCAGTGCCTAACCCCACAGTTGCAAGACGGTCTCCTGTGGGTAGAGCATCTCGTCCTGCTCTCCAGCTAAAGGACCGAATCTTCGGAAGGGTGCTCGCTTTGGAGATAACTCGCCAAAGGGGAGAAGGACGATTGATAGGTCTGATTGGACGTCGTAAGAATAGATATCTGGAACGCACCGAATACATCCCCGTGTCATGATATTCCCAAAGTAATGCATCGCGCCGCTCATTGGAGATTGGCACACGTAGTATGGCATCAGCATCATCCCAGTCAAAATGCTGGCGGACTTTGGGTTCATCCCAAGACGCTTGATTGCTGATCATGAAGTCACGACATCGTAAGGGGAGTTCCTCCTCTTCATGATAATTTCCAAAGAATGATAAACTAGAGGTACCACCCCAAGGGTCGCGGTGGATACGGATCTGACTCTGAATTCCCGGTCGCCAAAAGAACCCTGGTTGCAATCGTTGCATGGCCTGCCAAAGACCTCGCCATGCGAAGGACGCGCGTCGATCGAGCTTAGCATCCAACAATTTCCCAGAAGGAAAGTAACGTGAGCGTAAGACACGCCCAAGGAGGGATTCAGGCGAATGGATCAGCCTCCACAATTGTTTACCTAAGAGAGCAATGTTAAAATCGTGTCGATTCCTAAAGCCCATTCCCCCTGCTGCCTTGGGATCACAAATAGACTCCCAAGATAGCAGAGGCCAACCTCGCTTGTTACTGCGGCCGGACCACCAATAACGACGGATCGAGCTAGTCATATCATCTATGATGTTCTGCGGAAGTATGTAACAAGACATAACATATTGAGGTATGGCTTGTGCGACTGACTTGATCAGTGTTTCGCGTCCACTAAATGAGAGTAAGTTGGTGTCCCATTTAGTTATTCGAGAACTGACTTTGTCACAGACAAAACCTAAGCATTCCGTTCGGTTCCGCCCTATCATGAGGGGAACTCCGAGATAGATACCCGGGTCCTCGACAATGCGTACTCCGAGAGTCAATCGAACTGCCTGAATGAAGGTCTCAGAACAGCGTGAACTGCAGTAAGCTGTGGACTTATCGAAATTAACAGTTTGTCCTGAGGAGGATTCATATAGGCGTAGAATCTCTTTCAACCTATCAACCTCATCTGGGCAATTACGAAGAAAAACAATGCTATCATCGGGAAATAGCAGATGTGTAATTCTAGGTCCATGTCGATTGGCTTGTAGGCCGAGAAGGCGCCCTTCCCGTTGCTCGGATTCAAGGGCCGCTGATAACCCTTGGGAACAAATCAAAAAGAGGAAAGGGGAGAGGGGGTCGCCCTGTCGGATGCCTCGAGCAGGCACAAACTCATCGGATAGGGTCCCGTTAAGTCTAATAGAAAAAGAGACCGAGGAGACACAGCGAAGTATGAGGTGCACCCATTCAGGTGCAAAGCCCATACGTGACATCACATCCCGAAGGAATGACCATTCGACTTTGTCGAACGCCTTCTCCATATCAAGTTTCAACGCTGCCCCTTGGTAAATGGCAGCGTTATTCGAGTGGAGGGTATGCACTAGCTCATGAGCGATTAAAATGTTGTCGGTTATGTTCCTTCCACGAACAAAGGCTGCCTGTGCATCGCTGATACAATCAGGTAGAACAGGCTTAAGACGGTTAACAAAAACCTTAGCAACTGTTTTGTATATGACCGTGCATAAGCTAATTGGTCGAAACTGGCGCATATTGGTGGGTTCCGCAACCTTCGGGATAAGCACGATGACCGTTTTATTAACAGTCGACATGTCGGCTTCCCCACACAATAGACGGAGACAGAGCTGGATAAATTCAGGCCCAATGATGTTCCAGTGTTGCCGGTAAAAACCACTAGGAAAACCATCGATGCCTGGAGCTTTCTTAGGACTAATATCCTAAAAGGCGGCAAGCACTTCACCCTCTGTGAATGGTCTCAATAGAGAGGCATTCATTGATAGAGTGACGACCGGAGAAATTTGCTCCAACAGACGTGGCGAAGAACTAGGGTTGGACGATGTAAACAGCGTCTGAAAATAATCCGAGGCTATTTGAAGGAGCCTTGGCGTATCTGTATGCCATACATGGTTACCATCGTGAAGGCCACGAATAGTATTCTTTTTCCTGCGCTTAGAGGCTCTAGCGTGGAAAAAAGACGTGTTTTTGTCCCCTTGGGATAACCATGTGACCCGCGATCGTTGTGCCCAGTAGGCTTCACGGACGTCTAGAAGACGTCGAAGCTCTAGTTTTGCGTCGCGCAGGTCATTTAGCATCGCATGCGATAGATGACGACGTCGCATATATGAATTGATTTTGCGTTGTAATTCTGCAATACGGTTGTGTGACTGGTATCAGCGATGCGATTGCCAACCGCGCAGCTGGTTACCGACCGTACGTAATTTTTCAGGCAAGTTACCCGATGCATTCGCCCATGCCTGTTGGACGGTCGTGATGCATGATGGATCATTTGCCCAACAAGATTCAAAACGGAAATGGTCAAAGGTCTCACGAGGAGTAGTGTAGCGCTGGGGAACATATTTGGTATCCATGATTATGACATAATGGTCAGAATCCGGGGAAAAAATATTACGACATTCGAATGTGGAATGTTCACTAAGCCATGCATTGCATGCGACAAAACGGTCAAGTCGTTCACAAACAGTTGAGACATTAGGCCCGGTGCGGGACCAAGTGAACCAACCCGATGCTGGCTTGCAATCAAAAAGACTATTGCAAGATAAACATTCGCGAAAGCTAGTGATTTGTGATTGCGGTCGGCGACAGCCTCCCTGTTTTTCTGAATCTGATAAAATATCATTAAGGTCACCGCCGATTAACCAAGGCATTGGTGAAGCGTGACGCAAAGAATCAATCAAATCCCATGTTTTAGACTTCATATTTGTGCCAGCGTAGCCATAAATGCCCGTAAAACGAAAACATTCATCATTCGAATTTAAAATAACATCAATGGATCGATCAGAATACGAAAGCAAATCAAGTTGAATTTTATTATTCCAAAATATGATGAGTCCGGAACATGTGGGGCTGCTATCAACATGGATGCAGCCATACATATCTAATAAAATTTTTAAACGATCATAATAGTAACGACATAAGCGCGTTTCAGACAAAAAGATAACATCCGGTTGCAACCTGCGAGCAATGGTGCTCAACCCTTGAACTGTCGTCGGGGAACCAAGACCGCGGCAGTTCGAGCAAAAGATCCTCATTTCTCTCGGCGGGGTTGAACGTCAACCGCCGCCGAAGAGATTTTGCTGCTCATCCCAGCTTTAGATAGTTTGGAAGGTATGTCAGAGGGCATTCCGGGTTTCACCGGCTTAGCTTGAGTGGAGGGGGAAGTTCTCGGCCTCTTGGTAACACCAGCAGCAACCATCAGAGGGCTACGTTTGGTTTTGCACGAGCCATTTGCTCCTTTGGTAGTTTCTGACGTTGCAGCCAGCCAATCCTCAAAATTCAATTTTAACTTAGATAATTTAAGTTTTAAATAGAATTTGAAGATGTATGGTATTTTTAGATCAGTAGAGATAGTGATAGATTCCTTACCAACTTCAAAAGATATTCTGAATTTAGATAATTTGGAGAAAATACGAATTGCAGAGGATAAAATAAAGTTTAAATGTAATTTTATCTGCAATTTGATCAAATCTCTCTCAACAAATTCAAAATTCAATTTTAACTTAGATAATATAAGTTTAAAATAGAATTTGAAAATGTATGGTATTTTTAGATTGGTAGAGATAGTGATAGATTCCCCACCAACTTCAAAAAATATTCTAAATTTAGATAATTTGGAAAAAATTCGAATTGCAGAGGATAAAATAACATTTAAATGTAATTTAATCTGCAATTTGAAATGCATGGGAATCCTATAGAGCCTTAGATTCACCGAAAAAGGAGATATCAAATCTCGTCCAACAAATTCAAAATTCAATTTTAACTTAGATAATTTAAGTTTGAAATAGAATTTGAAAATGTATGGTATTTTTAGATCAGTAAAGATAGTGATAGATTCCCTACCAACTTCAAAAAATATTCTAAATTTAGATAATTTGGAGAAAATTCGAATTGCAGAGGATAAAATAACGTTTAAATGTAATTTTATCTGCAATTTGATCAAATCTCTCTCAACAAATTCAAAATTCAATTGTAACATAGAAAATTTAAGTTTGAAATAAAATTTGAAAATGTATGTTATTTTTAGATTAGCAGAGATAGTGATAGATTCCCCACCAACTTCAAAAAATATTCTAAATTTAGATAATTTGGAGAAAATTCGAATTGCAGAGGATAAAATAACATTTAAATGTAATTTTATCTGCAATTTGAAATGCATGGGAACCCTAAAGATCCTTAGATTCATCGAAAAAGGAGATATCAAATCTCTTCCAACAAATTCAAAATTCAATTTTAACTTAGATAATTTAAGTTTGAAATAGAATTTGAAAATATATGGTATTTTTAGATCAGTATAGATAGAGATAGATTTCCTACCAACTTCAAAAAATATTCTAAATTTAGATAATTTGGAGAAAATTCGAATTGCAGAGGATAAAATAACGTTTAAATGTAATTTTATCTGCAATTTGATCAAATCTCTCTCAACAAATTCAAAATTCAATTTTAACTTAGTTAATTTAAGTTTGAAATAGAATTTGAAAATGTATGGTATTTTTAGATTAGTATAGATAGGGATAGATTCCACACCAACTTCCAAAAATATTCTAAATTTAGATAATTTAGAGAAATTTCGAATTGCAGAGGATAAAATAACATGTAAATGTAATTTTACCTGCAATTTGAAATGCATGGGAATCCTAAAGAGCTTTAGGTTCACCGTAAAAATAGATATCAAATATCTCTCAACAAATTCAATATTCAATTTGAACTTAGATAATTTAAATTTGAAATTGAATTTCAAAAGATTTTCTATTGTGAAACCGAGATCCATGCCCCTCGTTTCTAGGAACTGGGACTCCCATTGGAGTTGGAGATTCCCAGGCTGCCATCGCCGGCCTATGCTATGGTTGCACTCGACTTTGCCAACGCTGGTTTGTGGCCAAGAGTTTGCGATGGTGGATGATATGACTGTTTTAGACAGTGAGTTTTGTGTAGTGGAGAACTTAATACATAAGAGATTCCTATTCACTTTATTCTTAAAAGAAAAAAATGAATAATAAGAATAATAATAAAACATGCAATATCAGAAGAGTATTGCAAGAACAAAGTGGGGGAGGCAATGAGAGCACCCTGCCAAAATTGCAAACATGCTCACTTGCTTCCTCGTACCAACATGATAATGTGACATAAGGTAGGATAACCCAATACCAGGACTTGCGCATGGTTGTTGCCACATCATAGGACGGAATACAAGGTCTAAATGACCAGGAAGAAACCTACGTTCTAATATTAGAAGCAAGGTATATGAAGGGTACCAAAACTGGTACTCCAGCACATGGAAAAAATCCTTGGGGCGGGGTTGTCGCCGGCAAGGCTAGGGAGCCTCGGAAGGGCCCGGGGGATATTCGAATCCAATAGTAAAAGGATGGCCATGGCCGTTGTGCAGCCATCTTTCGACGTATGAAGATTAGAAAATCATTGCTAAAATTCTCACGGGCATGAAGGGGTTGATGCACCACTGCGTCGGAGGTGCTAAGCAAGCACCACCATAGTGGTGTTGGGGTTGAAAGGCGGTGGAAAAGGGTGGTTATGGGTGGTGGTAGTGAGAGGGAGGTGGTTAGGAAAAAGATGGAAAGAGAAAAGAAGAGAAAAGTTGAGAGCATTTTCATCACTCACCCCTTGGAATTTACCCGTTACCAGTTGGAATTTTAAATGAGTAAAAAGTACAAAAATTGTGGTTTTGCAATATAATTGTGTTGAAAAGCTCCTAATCAATTATTTGAACTCCTAATAGTTGAATAAAACATTTTAGTGGTCCTTTTTGTAGAGGTTTCGGACGAGAAGGTCTAAATGTGCCTTTCAATGAACCCGTTGGAATTTTAACTGAGTAAAAAGTACAGGAAATTGAGGTTTTGCACTATAATTGTGTTGAAAAGCTCCTAATCAATTATTTGAACTCCTAATATTTGAATAAAACATTTTTGCGGTCCTTTTTGTAGAGGTTTCGGACGAGGATGTCTAAATGGGCCTTTCAATGGATCAGTTTGAATTTTAACTGAGTAAAAAGTACAGAAATTGAGGTTTTGCAATATAATTGTGTTGAAAAGCTCTTAATCAATTATTTGAACTCCTAATATTTGAATAAAACATTTTTGCGGTCCTTTTTGTAGAGGTTTCGGACGAGCAGGTCTAAATGGGCCTTTCAATGGACCCGTTGGAATTTTAACTGAGTAAAAAGTACAGAAATTGCGATTTTGCAATATAATTGTGTTGAAAAGCTCCTAATCAATTATTTGAACTCCTAATATTTGATTAAATCTTGTTTTGCAGTCCTTTTTGTAGAGGTTTCAGACGAGCGGGTCGAAATGGGCCTTTCAATGGGCCCGTTGGAATTTTAACCGAGTAAAAAGTACAGAAATTGAGGTTTTGCAATATAATTGTGTTGAAAAGCTCCTAATCAATTATTTGAACTCCTAATATTTGAATAAAACATTTTTGCGGTCCTTTTTGTAGAGGTTTTGGACGAGCAGGTCTAAATGGGCCTTTCAATGGACCCGTTGGAATTTTAACTGAGTAAAAAGTACAGAAATTGAGGTTTTGCAATATAATTGTGTTGAAAAGCTCCTAATCAATTATTTGAACTCCTAATATTTGAATAAAACATTTTTGCGATCCTTTTTGTAGAGGTTTCGGACGAGCAGGTCTAAATGGGCCTTTCAATGGACCTGTTGGAATTTTAACTGAGTAAAAAGTACAGAAATTTAGGTTTTGCAATATAATTGTGTTGAAAAGCTCTTAATCAATTATTTGAACTCCTAATATTTGAATAAAACATTTTGGCGGTCCTTTTTGTAGAGGTTTCAGACGAGCAGGTCTAAATGGGCCTTTCAATGGACCCGTTGGAATTTTAATGAGTAAAAAGTACAGAAATGAGGTTTTGCAATATAATTGTGTTGAAAAGCTCCTAATCAATTATTTGAACTCCTAATATTTGAATAAAACATTTTTGCGGTCCTTTTTGTAGAGGTTTCGGACGAGGATGTCTAAATGGGCCTTTCAATGGACCCGTTGGAATTTTAACTGAGTAAAAAGTACAGAAATTGAGGTTTTGCAATATAATTGTGTTGAAAAGCTCCTAATCAGTTATTTAAACTCCTAATATTTGAATAAAACATTTTTGCGGTCCTTTTTGTAGAGGTTTCGGACGAGCAGGTCTAAATGGGCCTTTCAATGGACCCGTTGAAATTTTAACTGGGTAAAAAGTTCAGAAATTGAGGTTTTGCAATATAATTGATTTAAAAAGCTCCTAATCAATTATTTGAACTCCTAATATTTGAATAAAACATTTTTGCGGTCCTTTTTGTAGAGGTTTTGGACGAGCGGGTCTAAATGGGCCTTTCAATGGGCCCGTTGGAATTTTAACTGAGTAAAAAGTACAGAAATTGAGGTTTTGCAATATAATTGTGTTGAAAAGCTCCTAATCAATTATTTGAACTCCTAATATTTGAATAAAACATTTCTGCGGTCCTTTTTGTAGAGGTTTTGGACGAGCAGGTCTAAATGGGCCTTTCAATGGACCCGTTGGGATTTTAACTAATTAAAAAGTACAGAAATTGAAGTTTTGCAATATAATTGTGTTGAAAATCTCCTAATCAATTATTTGAACTCCTAATATTTGAATAAAACATTTTTGCGATCCTTTTTGTAGAGGTTTCGGACGAGCAGGTCTAAATGGGCCTTTCAATGGACCTGTTGGAATTTTAACTGAGTAAAAAGTACATAAATTGAGGTTTTGCAATATAATTGTGTTGAAAAGCTCTTAATCAATTATTTGAACTCCTAATATTTGAATAAAACATTTTTGCGGTCCTTTTTGTAGAGGTTTAAGACGAGCAGGTCTAAATGGGCCTTTCAATGGACCCGTTGGAATTTATTTTTGAAGAAAGCTAAGGTGATTACAAGTAGTATCTGTTCTAAATATACTCTCCACCATTTGACAATGAACACTAAATCACCCTGCTGCAGCTGATGGTGCTCGAACCCGTGTCCTCTAGGAACAACAATCGTTCCCTTAACCACTGAGACAAGTTGGTTCGTGCACCCGTTGGAATTTTAACTAAGTAAAAAGTACAAAAATTGAGGTTTTGCAATATAATTGTTTTGAAAAGCTCCTAATCAATTATTTGAACTCCTAATATTTGAATAAAACATTTTTGCGGTCCTTTTTGTAGAGGTTTCGGACGAGCAGGTCTAAATGGGCCTTTCAATGGACCCGTTGGAATTTTAAATGAGTAAAAAGTACAGAAATTGAGGTTTTGCAATATAATTGTGTTGAAAAGCTCCTAATCAATTATTTGAACTCCTAATATTTGAATAAAACATTTTTGCGGTCCTTTTTGTAGAGGTTTCGGACGAGCAGGTCTAAATGGGCCTTTCAATGAACCCATTGGAATTTTAACTGAGTAAAAAGTACAGAAATTGAGGTTTTGCAATATAATTTTTTTGAAAAGCTCCTAATCAATTACATGAACTCCTAAAATTTGATTAAAACTTGTTTTGTAGTCCTTTTTGTAGAGGTTTCGGAAGATCGGGTTGAAATGGGCCTTTCAATGGACCCGTTGGAATTTTAACTGAGTAAAAAGTACAGAAATTGAGGTTTTGCAATATAATTGTGTTGAAAATCTCCTAATCAATTACATGAACTCCTAAAAATTGTTTAAAACTTGTTTTGCAGTCCTTTTTGTAGAGGTTTCGGACGAGCGGGTCTAAATGGGCCTTTCAATGAACCCGTTGGAATTTTAACTAAGTAAAAAGTACAGAAACTGAGGTTTTGCAATATAATTGTGTTGAAAAGCTCCTAATCAATTATTTGAACTCCTAATATTCGAATAAAACATTTTTGCGGTCCTTTTTGAAGAGGTTTCGGACGAGCAAGTCTAAAGGGGCCTTTCAATAGACCCGTTGGAATTTTAACTAAGTTATAAGTATAGAAATTGAGGTTTTGCAATATAATTGTGTTCAAAAGCTATCAATTATTTGAACTCCTAATATTTGAATAAAACATTTTTGCGGTCCTTTTTGAAGAGGTTTCGGACGAGCAAGTCTAAATGGGCCTTTCAATGGACCCGTTGGAATTTTAACTAAGTTAAAAGTACAGAAATTGAGGTTTTGCAATATAATTGTGTTCAAAAGCTATCAATTATTTGAACTCCTAATATTTGAATAAAACATTTTTGCGGTCCTTTTTGTAGAGGTTTCGGACGAGGAGGTCTAAATGGGCCTTTCAATGGACCCGTTGGAATTTTAACTGAGTAAAAAGTACAGAAATTGAGTTTTTGCAATATAATTGTGTTGAATGGCTCCTAATCAATTACATGAACTCCTAAAATTTGATTAAAACCTATTTTGCAGTCCTATTTGTAGAGGTTTCGAACGAGCGGGTCGAAATGGGCCTTTCAATGGACCCGTTGGAATTTTAAATGAGTAAAAAGTATAGAAATTGAGGTTTTGCAATATAATTGTGTTGAAAAGATCCTAATCAATTATTTGAACTCCTAATATTTGAATAAAACAATTTTTGCGGTCCTTTTTGTAGAGGTTTCGGACGAGGATGTCTAAATGGGCCTCTCAATGGACCCGTTGGAATTTTAACTGAGTAAAAAGTAAAGAAATTGAGGTTTTGCATTATAATTGTGTTGAATGGCTCCTAATCAATTACATGAACTCCTAAAATTTGATTAAAACTTGTTTTGCAGTCCTATTTGTAGACGTTTCGGACGAGCGGGTCGAAATGGGCCTTTCAATGGACCCGTTGGAATTTTAAATGAGTAAAAAGTATAGAAATTGAGGTTTTGCAATATAATTGTGTTGAAAAGCTCCTAATCAATTATTTGAACTCCTAATATTTGACTAAAACTTGTTTTGCAGTCCTTTTTGTAGAGGTTTCGGACGAGCAGGTCGAAATGGGCCTTTCAATGGACCCGTTGGAATTTAATTGAGTAAAAAGTACAGAAATTGAGGTTTTGCAATGTAATTGTGTTGAAAAGCTTCTAATCAATTACATGAACTCCTAAAATTTGATTAAAACTTGTTTTGCGGTCCTTTTTGTAGAGGTTTCGGACGAGCGGGTAGAAATGGGCCTTTCAATGGACCCGTTGGAATTTTAAATGAGTAAAAAGTATAGAAATTGAGGTTTTGCAATATAATTGTGTTGAATGGCTCCTAATCAATTACATGAACTCCTAATATTTGAATAAAACATTTTTGCGGTCCTTTTTGTAGAGGTTTCGGACGAGCAGGTCGAAATGGGCCTTTCAATGGACCCGTTGGAGTTTAACTGAGTAAAAAGTACAGAAATTGAGGTTTTGCAATATAAGTGTGTTGAAAAGCTCCTAATCAATTAGATGAACTCCTAAAATTTGATTAAAACATTTTTGCAGTCCTTTTTGTAGAGGTTTCAGACGAGGATGTCTAAATGGGCCTTTCAATGGACCCATTGGAATTTTAATTGAGTAAAAAGTACAGAAATTGAGGTTTTGCAATATAATTGATTTTAAAAGCTCCTAATCAATTATTTGAACTCCTAGTATTTGAATAAAACATTTTTGCGGTCCTTTTTGTAGAGGTTTCGGACGAGCAGGTCTAAATGGGCCTTTCAATGAACCCGTTAGAATTTTAACTGAATAAAAAGTACAGAAATTGAGGTTTTGCAATATAATTGTGTTGAAATGCTCCTAATCAATTATTTGAACTCCTAATATTTGAATAAAACATTTTTGCAGTCCTTTTTGTAGAGGTTTCAGACGAGGATGTCTAAATGGGCCTTTCAATGGACCCATTGGAATTTTAACTGAGTAAAAAGTACAGAAATTGAGGTTTTGCAATATAATTGATTTTAAAAGCTCCTAATCAATTATTTGAACTCCTAGTATTTGAATAAAACATTTTTGCGGTCCTTTTTGTAGAGGTTTCGGACGAGCAGGTCTAAATGGGCGTTTCTATAGACCCGTTGAAATTTTAACTGAGTAAAAAGTACAGAAATTGAGGTTTTGCAATATAATTGTGTTGAAAAGCTCCTAATCAATTATTTGAACTCCTAATATTTGAATAAAACATTTTTGCGGTCCTTTTTGTAGAGGTTTCGGACGAGCAGGTCTAAATGGGCCTTTCAATGGACTTGTTGGAATTTTAAATGAGTAAAAAGTACAGAAATTGAGGTTTTGCAATATAATTGTGTTGAAAAGCACCTAATCAAGTATTTGAACTCCTAATATTTGAATAAAACATTTTTGCGGTCCTTTTTGAAGAGGTTTCGGACGAGCAGGTGTAAATGGGCCTTTCAATGGACCCGTTGGAATTTTAACTAAGTTAAAAGTACAGAAATTGAGGTTTTGCAATATTATTGTGTTGAAAAGCTCCTAATCAATTATTTGAACTCCTACTATTTGAATAAAACATTTTTGCGATCCTTTTTGTAGAGGTTTCGGACGAGGAGGTCTAAATGGGCCTTTCAATGGACCCGTTGGAATTTTAACTGAGTAAAAAGTACAGAAATTGCAGTTTTGCAATATAATTGTGTTGAAAAGCTCCTAATCAATTATTTGAACTCCTAATATTTGATTAAACCTGGTTCTGCAGTCCTTTTTGTAGAGGTTTCAGACGAGCGGGTCGAAATGGGCCTTTCAATGGGCCCGTTGGAATTTTAACTGAGTAAAAAGTATAAAATTGAGGTTTTGCAATATAATTGTGTTGAAAAGCTCCTAAAAAATTATTTGAACTCCTAATATTTGAATAAAACATTTTTGCGGGCCTTTTTGTAGACGTTTCGGACGAGCATGTATAAATGGGCCTTTCAATGAACCCGTTGGAATTTTAACTGAATAAAAAGTACAGAAATTGAGGTTTTGCAATATAATTGTGTTGAAATGCTCCTAATCAATTATTTGAACTCCTAATATTTGAATAAAACATTTTTGCAGTCCTTTTTGTAGAGGTTTCAGACGAGGATGTCTAAATGGGCCTTTCAATGGACCCATTGGAATTTTAACTGAGTAAAAAGTACAGAAATTGAGGTTTTGCAATATAATTGTGTTGAAAAGCTCCTAATCAATTATTTGAACTCCTAATATTTGACTAAAACTTGTTTTGCAGTCCTTTTTGTAGAGGTTTCGGACGAGCAGGTCGAAATGGGCCTTTCAATGGACCCGTTGGAATTTAACTGAGTAAAAAGTACAGAAATTGAGGTTTTGCAATGTAATTGTGTTGAAAAGCTTCTAATCAATTACATGAACTCCTAAAATTTGATTAAAACTTGTTTTGCGGTCCTTTTTGTAGAGGTTTCGGACGAGCGGGTAGAAATGTGCCTTTCAATGGACCCGTTGGAATTTTAACTGAGTAAAAAGTACAGAAATTGAGGTTTTGCAATATAATTGTGTTGAATGGCACCTAATCAATTACATGAACTCCTAATATTTGAATAAAACATTTTTGCGGTCCTTTTTGTAGAGGTTTCGGACGAGCAGGTCGAAATGGGCCTTTCAATGGACCCGTTGGAATTTAACTGAGTAAAAAGTACAGAAATTGAGGTTTTGCAATGTAATTGTGTTGAAAAGATTCTAATCAATTACATGAACTCCTAAAATTTGATTAAAACTTGTTTTGCGGTCCTTTTTGTAGAGGTTTCGGACGAGCGGGTAGAAATGGGCCTTTCAATGGACCCGTTGGAATTTTAACTGAGTAAAAAGTACAGAAATTGAGGTTTTGCAATATAATTGTGTTGAAAAGCTCCTAATCAATTAGATGAACTCCTAAAGTTTGATTAAAACTTTTTTTGCAGTCCTTTTTGTAGAGGTTTCGGACGAGCGGGTTGAAATGGGCCTTTCAATGGACCCGTTGGAATTTTAACTGAGTAAAAAGTAAAAAAATTGAGGTTTTGCAATGTAATTGTGTTGAAAAGCTCCTAATCAATTATTTGAACTCCTACTATTTGAATAAAACATTTTTGCGGTCCTTTTTGTAGAGGTTTCGGACGAGCATGTCTAAATGGGCCTTTCAATGGACCCGTTGGAATTTTAACTGAGTAAAAAGTAAAGAAATTGAGGTTTTGCAATATAGTTGTGTTGAAAAGCTGCTAATCAATTACATGAACTCCTAAAATTTGATTAAAACTTTTTTTTGCGGTCCTTTTTGTAGAGGTTTTGGACGAACGGGTCGAAATGGGCCTTTCAATGGACCTGTTGGAATTTTAACTGAGTAAAAAGTACAGAAATTGAGGTTTTGCAATATAATTGTGTTCAAAAGCTCCTAATCAATTATTTGAACTTCTAATATTTGAATAAAACATTTTTGCGGTCCTTTTTGTAGAGGTTTCGGATGAGGAGGTCTAAATGGGCCTATCAATGGACCCGTTGGAATTTTAACTGAGTAAAAAGTACAAAAATTGAGGTTTTGCAATATAATTGTGTTGAATGACTCCTAATCAATTACATGAACTCCTAAATTTTGATTAAAACTTGTTTTGCAGTCCGATTTGTAGAGGTTTCGGACGAGCGGGTCGAAATGGGCCTTTCAATGGACCCATTGGAATTTTAAATGAGTAAAAAGTACATAAATTGAGGTTTTGCAATATAATTGTGTTGAAAATCTCCTAATCAAATATTTGAACTCCTAATATTTGAATAAAACATTTTTGCGGTCCTTTTTGTAGAGGTTTTGACGAGCGGGTTGAAATGGGCCTTTCAATGGACCCGTTGGAATTTTAAATGAGTAAAAAGTACAAAAATTGCGGTTTTGCAATATAATTGTGTTGAAAAGCTCCTAATCAATTAGTTGAACTCCTAATATTTGACTAAAACTTGTTTTGCAGTCCTTTTTGTAGAGGTTTCAGACGAGCAGGTCGAAATGGGCCTTTCAATGGACCCGTTGGAATTTAACTGAGTAAAAAGTACAGAAATTGAGGTTTTGCAATGTATTTGTGTTGAAAAGCTTCTAATCAATTACATGAACTCCTAAAATTTGATTAAAACTTGTTTTGCGGTCCTTTTTGTAGAGGTTTCGGATGAGCGGGTAGAAATGGGCCTTTCAATGGACCCGTTGGAATTTTAACCGAGTAAAAAGTACAGAAATTGAGGTTTTGCAATATAATTGTGTGGAAAAGCTCCTAATAAATTAGATGAACTCCTAAAATTTGATTAAAACTTGTTTTACAGTCCTTTTTGTAGAGGTTTCGGACGAGCGTGTTGAAATGGGCCTTTCAATGGACCCGTTGGAATTTTAACAGAGTAAAAAGTACAAACATCATACTCAAAGATCACAAACATCAGAGATCAAACAGGGACCCAATTGAACAAATTACAACTTTAGGGACCAAATTGTAATTTCTGATAATTAAAAGGACTTAACCCAAATTTAAGTTACCAACTTGAAATTAGTCAGGTTTCATGCTTCACTGTGAAATTTCAGCTCAAAAGGTCTTCCCAAACTCATACAATTGCACAAACAAGTTTCAGGACTAAAACGCAAACAATTCAAAACATATAACTGCCAATGTCAGCCCCCAACGGTCGACCGTTCCGAAACAGGTAGACCCCGTTTCGAAACACGGGCCGTTCCGCAACGGGTTCCGAAACATGGGCTTGGCAGAGGCCAAACCGTTTCGGACGCCTGGGTTCATTCAAGCACCCGTTCCGAAACGGTGCACACTGTTCCGAAACGCCCTGCACAGATTGCAGCAAAATGCATTCCAAAACATGCAATTCATCATTCAAACATGCTCTAAAAGCCACCAAACTTCACCAGCATGCAATTCAACATATATAAGACTTATAAGCATCATCAAATCATCGGAACAACATCACATGCAAAAAGCCCCAATTCTATAGGCATGCTTCCTACACAAGTTAGCTATTCAAGCACAAACTTCCAAAACAAGCATGTAATGATCCAATACAAAAACCAGCATTCATAACATCATTCAACATACTTAGGGAGTTCCAAACACCTCCCAAAACATACACATTGGTCCCCCATTGCCAAAGTACCCAAAAGCTAAAATGTTTAACAAAACCTTCCATACATTGAGCTCTACTTGCACTTGAATTCTTGCCCTCCTTGCTGCCCTCAAAGCTCACTAATGTTCTGCATTATTGAATTAAGAAAACGAAGAGAGCGTAAGCAAAAGCTTAGTGAGGCAAGCTCTTAAAGACCATTCAATAATGCATTTAAAAACATTTACAAATCATGCTTTAAATCAACCTTTGCACATGCTCAAAAGCATACTTTAAACAAGCATCTCATGCTTCATAACATACATTAAAACAAGCATCTCATGCTTCATAATATACATAACATGTCATATTGGCTCAAGTGACAAATTCCATTTCTTTAAAACAAGTTCATCAACTTCCCAAGGACTTTTAAACACCTTGGCCCCAAGGACTTTTAAACACCTTGGCCATGGACTTTTAAACACCATGAATGAGGACCACACAAGGACTTTTAACCACCTTTGTGTCCATTGCTTGAATCACCCCAAGGACTTTTAAACACCTTGGTCCCAAGGACTTTTAAACACCTTGGCCCCATGGACTTTTAAACACCATGGCCCCATGGACTTTTAAACACCATGGAAAGGATCACCTAAGGACTTTTAACCACCTTAGTGTCCGCAACAAGAACCATCCAAGGACTTTTAACCACCTTGATGTTCTTAAGTAACAAGGCTCACTCAAGGACTTTTAACCACCTTAGTGACCTTAACCTTTTTCAAAACATCACTTGCCAATATACATCATTTTCATCATTTAATCCACTGTTTTAAAGCATCAAACCAAGCCATTTTCATCATGCATTTCAAAGCATCAATCCACATTTAATCAATGTACAAAATCAAGGAACTCCTACCTAGAGTTTCCTTCAACATATGGCTTAAAACATCAGCAAATTCCATGCTAAAACATGCTTCCAAAACAGTAATTAAAACATTCAAATAACCATTTTGCATCATATCAAAATCATGGCCACCACTAGAGAGAAATTCTGAAAACTTACACTTGAGCTTAGCAAAGTTGTTTAGACTTAAACTAAGCTCCCAAGACATTGGTTTCAAAGCCGAAAACCCAATTTTCACAAACGCACTCACCGATTTCCACTTTGCTTCAAGCCAAAGCACCAAATCAAGCTTCCGGATCAACAACTCTTGGATCCAAAGATGCCTCCCCTGTTTCAACATATCAAAGCAGAGGATTAATGCATCATCATGCATTAATTGCTTCAATGAAAGCACCTAAACTCGCTGCTCTCATCCAACCTCCATTTTCGGCCACCAAACACAACCGAAAATGCATCCAAAACACTTCTAAACAAAGCCCAGCCATAAACCAGCAAAACCACATATCCTTTAACATCATATAACATCTAAAAACAACCTATAAACATCCTTACACCTCCAGCAACACCAGATCCACAAGATCACCCCAAAAGCAACCTTGAATCACAAGCTAAACTTAGGAAACTCAACCTATCCGGGATTGCATTAATCAAAACTCAATTCCTTATCAAATTAGAGTTCATTTAACATCAAAAACACATCTCAAATCACAGATTAATCAGATCTAACGAAAATCATCAAAAATCACCAAATCTTGCATTATAAGCCAAGATCCATCAATCAACTTAAAAACCTTTAATTAAACATCAATTAAGGATTGAAAACTTAGGAATTTCAGTAAAGAACTGATAGTTTAGAGGAGAAGGACGTTCTTACCTCCAAACTTGAGTTTCTCCTCTTTTTGCAATCAAAAACCTTGTTGAAACAATTAGCAATTGAAGAGGTTTTGAAGATATGTTGATTATGAATCAAATGAGAGTTGAAAGGAGGGATTTAGGTGAGAAAATCAGAACCAATTCTCTGGAGAGAATGTGTTTGGGTTGAGAGAAAATGAGAGAAAGAAAATTGAGAAAAGTTGGTTACAAAATCCAAAATAGCCAAATGGCTTTCCTTCCACTTTTAATATCATTTAAAATCAGAATTTAGTCTCAAAATATCTTAGAAAAATCTGGAGAAACTCCCTTTGGGTAAATAGCTCCTTAAAGATTCAAAGTTTCAACCCTTTATAAAACAGCCACAAAACTTTCGAAAATTACATTTTGGTCACTAGCCAAAATGTCACACTTCCAAAACTCATTTTCCAAAATTGATTTCACAGTTCACTTAATTATATTAAAAGATGATTTTAGAACATTTTTCCATATTTTTAATGCAACCCGAACTAGGCTTTCCTAATTTCACCTTTTTAGATTCGAACAGCACTTTGACCAAACCGGTCAACGCCCAAAACTCCTAAGCCCAAAACCGGGGCGTTACAACTCTCCCCCCTATAAGAAATTTCGTCCTCGAAATTTACCTGAAGGAAAGAGATAAGGAAACTGCTTCAGCATGTCTTCCTTCCGCTCCCACGTGGCTTCCTCAACACCTCGATGCTTCCACAGCACCTTCACCAACTCAATGGTCTTGCCACGAAGAACCTTGCTATCCGAATCCAGAACCTTCACCGGTTCCTCATCATAGGTCAAATCCGGATTCAAAACCACTTCCTCCACAGGCATCACATGCGAAGGATCAGATCTATACTTCCGGAGCATAGAAACATGGAACACATCATGAATCTTCTCCAACTCTTGAGGTAACCTCAACCGATACGCAACAGGACCCACACGCTCAACCACCTCATATGGTCCAATGTACCTAGGGCTCAACTTACCCTTCCGGCCAAACCTCATCACCTTCTTCCAAGGCGAAACCTTCAAAAACACACGGTCACCCACCGCATACTCTATCTCCTTACGCTTCAAATCCGCGTAAGACTTTTGCCGATCAGAGGCAGCCTTCAACCGCTCACAAATGAGCTTCACCTTCTCGGTGGTCCCTTTCAACAAAGCCGACATCGAAACCAACTTTTGACCAGTTTCAGCCCAACAAAGAGGAGTCCTACACTTCCTCCCATACAGAGCCTCATAAGGTGCCATCTGTATACTCGCCTGATAACTATTGTTATAAGCGAACTCAACCAAAGGCAGATGCTTCTCCCAAGAACCTTGGAACTCAATCACGCAACACCTCAGCATATCCTCCAAAATCTGGATAACTCGCTCAGACTGACCATCCGACTGAGGATGATAGGATGTACTGAAATGCAACCTTGTACCCAGAGCTTGATGCAAACACTGCCAAAAACGCGATGTGAACCTCGGATCCCTATCCGACGCAATCGACTTAGGCACACCATGCAGCCGCACAATCTCAGCAATGTACAGCTCTGCCAGCCTATCCAAAGAAAACGTAGTATGCACAGGCAAGAAATGCGCACACTTCGTCAGGCGATCCACAATCACCCAAACAGAATTCTTCTTCGAAGGAGACAAAGGTAAACCAGATACAAAATCCATGGTAACCCTTTCCCACTTCCATTCAGGGTTTCTCAACGGTTGCAACAAACCAGAAGGAACCTGATGTTCAGCCTTAACCCGCTGACACACCAAACACTTGCTCACAAACTCTGCAACATCCTTCTTCAAACCCACCCAATAGTACTCATCACGAAGATCACGATACATCTTAGTACTACCAGGGTGCATAGCAAAAGGACTACTATGACCTTCAGTCAGAATAGCACGCCTCAACTCAGCATCAGCAGGCACTACTATCCGACTACCAAAACACAACACACCATCCTCATTAAAGCAGAAATCCGAAGGTCTACCCTCCGCGATATCCTGAACATGAGACACCAAGGAATCATCCAACAACTGCTTTTCCTTGATCAACTGAACCAACGATGGTTTCACTTGCAACTCAGCAACAAGACCACCATCTCGCGATATGCTCAAGCTAGCAAACATAGCCCTCAGCTCAACAGCTACCTTCCTACTCAGGGCATCCGCAACAACATTAGCCTTACCAGGATGATACTCAATCGTCAGATCATAATCCTTGAGCAACTCCAACCAACGCCGCTGTCTAAGATTCAATTCCTTCTGAGACATTAGATAATGTCTCCAGATCTTCAGAGCAAAAACCACTGCAGCCAGCTCAATATCATGCGTAGGATAATTGCGCTCATGCACTTTCAACTGCCGCGATGCATAAGCCACCACCTTACCCTCTTGCATCAGCACACATCCCAAACCAACATAGGATGCATCACTATAGACCACAAACTCTTTCCCTGATTCAGGCTGAATCAAGATAGGAGCTTGCGTCAAAGCCGCCTTCAGCTTCTCAAAAGCTTGCTGTCTCGCTTCTGTCCACTCATACTTAACATCCTTTTGCAACAGCTTCGTCAAAGGAGCAGCAATCTTGGAAAAACCATCCACAAACCTTCGGTAGTATCCCGCCAGACCAAGGAAACTACGGAGCTCATGAACAGACTTAGGAACTTTCCAATTCATCACCGCTTCAATCTTCTGAGGATCAACACGAATCCCCTCAGCTGAGACCACATGTCCAAGAAACACCACCTCCTTAAGCCAGAACTCACACTTGCTCAGCTTAGCGTAAAGCTGATTCTCCAACAAGGCTTGCAGCACAATCCTCAAATGCTCTTCGTGCTCCTCCTCAGTACGCGAGTACACGAGGATATCATCAATGAACACCACAACGAACTTGTCCAGGTATTCATGAAACACACGATTCATCATGTCCATGAAAGCAGCAGGAGCATTTGTCAAACCAAACGGCATCACAAGAAACTCATAATGCCCATACCTTGTCCTGAAAGCTGTCTTAGGCACATCCACATCCTTCACCTTCAACTGATAATACCCTGACCTCAAGTCAATCTTAGAGAACACTGCAGCTCCCCGAAATTGATCAAAGAGATAATCAATCCTCGGCAAAGGATACCGATTCTTGATAGTCAACTTGTTCAGCTGACGGTAATCAATGCACATCCTCATAGTGCCATCTTTCTTCTTCACAAACAAGACTGGTGCACCCCAAGGTGACACACTCGGCCGGATGAAACCACGATCTAGCAACTCTTGCAACTGCGTCTTCAGCTCCTTCAGCTCCTTAGGTGCCATTCTATAGGGAGTAATGGACACAGGAGTTGTATTCTCATACAGCTCAATTCCAAACTCCACCTCGCGATTAGGAGGTAAACCAGGCAACTCCTCAGGAAAAACACCAGGAAACTCCTTCACAACTTTGATATCTTGCACCCTCAACTCCTTAGAGCTAGGATTCATCACAAAAGCTAGATAAGCTTCACAACCTTGCCTCAGCATCCTACTTGCCTCCAAGGTAGACACCACATTGGCAAGAAACTTCACATTCTCACCAACCACAACAACTTCATAATCATCCGCAAGCTTAAGCGAAACCCGCTTATTCTCACAATCTACCACAGCACGATGCTCAGCAAGCCAATCCATACCAAGGATCACATCAAAACCATAGAAGGGCAACTCCATAAGATCAACATGAAAGACATGTTCTTGAACAACCAAGGGACACCTTCTATAAAGCTTTCGAGTCACAACAGTTTCACCAAAAGAACTAGTGACACGAACACCAACATCCAAAGACTCAACAGGCAAACCAAGCAATTCAGCATGCTCACGCAAAATGTATAAATGCGTAGATCCAGAATCAATCAAAGAAAGCAATGACAAGGATTGCAAAGTAAAGGTACCTGCAATCACATCTGCATCATTCCTTCCCTCGCGCTGAGCATACACCCTAGCTTGGCCTCCACCTTCAGGCTGAATAGCCACAACATGGGCTACTCCACGACCACCTTCCTCTCTCCTCTGGAAATTACCACGGCCGCGCCCATGACCTCTCTGCGGTGCAGCAACAACAGGAGCACGCTCTTGGCCACCAGCCAACCTCGGACAATCTCGCCTCAAGTGGTCTACAGAACCACAATTCCAACATCCATTACCAGCTGCCGCAACAGGAGCTTGCACCTCTCTCACAGCACGAGGACAGTCACGCTTCAAGTGACCACGAGAACCACAGATCCAGCAAGCACTAGGATCAGCTCTAACATTACCTCCTCTAGCAGGTGCACCACCACCTCTCTTGGCTGAGGACTGATACCTCAGATCACGTCCCCTCTTGTTTCGTCCACCTCCGGAACTAAACTCAGCAGCTCTCTTGCCAGAAGTCGCTCCAGCACCTTTCACAGACAAACCCAAGTTCATCTCTATGTCCTTGGCCCGGCCCACCAACACATCAAAATCATCATATTCAGTGGCCAGCACATACATTTTCACATCCGTCACAAGACCATAACGGAACCTCTCGCACCTTGCCCGCTCATCAGGTATCAGCTCCGGTGCATACTGACTGAGTCGCACAAACTGCACCTCATACTCAGCCACACTCATGCTCCCTTGGGTAAGAGACATGAATTCACGCTTTTTCTCATCAAGATATCTCACTCCCAGATATCTCCGCTTGAACACATTCTGAAAGAATGTCCAAGTAACATCAGCTTCAGCCATCCCAGCTATAGTGGTCGTCCACCACGTATACGCATCGTCCTGCAGCAAGGACACAACACAACCCAACTTTTGCACATCCGTGCAGCTCATCTGACCCAAGATACGCTTGGTACTCTCTAGCCAAGCTTCAGAACTCTCAGCCGACATACCCCTGAACTCAGTCCCACCAAGACTGCGCAGACGCTCCAAAGGTAGTCTAACTCCAGCATCTCCCTGATGCCCAGCTCCTTGAGCTCCAGCTACTGCTGCTCGAAAAGCACCCGCAATAGCTTGTACCAACATAGACATATCAGGCATAGCTTGCCCCTGACCAACCTCTGGTCCAGCAGCTCCAGCACCAGCTGCAGCTTCAGCTCTCTCACCTCTAGCACCACCACCACCAGGCGGAGGAGGGGGTAACACTGCACTACCCGTGTTCTCTTCATTCTCATTCTCATTGGGAGCCGTAGCTCGCACACTACCTCGTAACTCTCTACGTGGTGCCATACTTTTACCATGCAATCACAATGCAAATAAAACAAGTCAGACCCAGCAAGGTAAGCAATCCAAGTATTCAAGCTCAATTTCATTCAAAATCAACATCATTTCATTAGCTTTTGTTTCGCAATGGGTACCCTCAACATGCAACATCACAACATACAACTCAATTGCATCAACATCTCAAACCACTGAACATGCTTTCACACAACAAGCATACAAGGCAAACATACTTCAATCATGCATACATTCATTCCCAATTACTCGAGAAATCAGCTCTGATACCACCAAAGGTAACCCCCTTAACCCGGCCTAGACGGTTGACCCGAATTAAGAAAGTCACACGGGAAAAACCAAAGTCAACCCGAAAGTCAACCTTGATTAACGACCCTTTTTTTTTCTTTTTACTCTTGTCTAGATGCACATTAGTCCTACTTGTGATCACACAAACATCATACTCAAAGATCACAAACATCATAGATCAAACAGGGACCCAATTGAACAAATTACAACTTTAGGGACCAAATTGTAATTTCTGATAATTAAAAGGACTTAACCCAAATTTAAGTTACCAACTTGAAATTAGTCAGGTTTCATGCTTCACTGTGAAATTTCAGCTCAAAAGGACTTCCCAAACTCATACAATTGCACAAACAAGTTTCAGGACTAAAACGCAAACAATTCAAAACATATAACTGCCAATGTCAGCCCCCAACGGTCGACCGTTCCGAAACAGGTAGACCCCGTTTCGAAACACGGGCCGTTCCGCAACAGGTTCCGAAACATGGGCTTGGCAGAGGCCAAACCGTTTCGAAACGGTGCATACCGTTTCGGACGCCTGGGTTCATTCAAGCACCCGTTCCGAAACGGTGCACACTGTTCCGAAACGCCCTGCACAGATTGCAGCAAAATGCATTCCAAAACATGCAATTAATCATTCAAACATGCTCCAAAAGCCACCAAACTTCACCAGCATGCAATTCAACATATATAAGACTTATAAGCATCATCAAATCATCGGAACAACATCACATGCAAAAAGCCCCAATTCTATAGGCATGCTTCCTACACAAGTTAGCTATTCAAGCACAAACTTCCAAAACAAGCATGTAATGATCCAATACAAAAACCAGCATTCATAACATCATTCAACATACTTAGGGAGTTCCAAACACCTCCCAAAACATACACATTGGTCCCCCATTGCCAAAGTACCCAAAAGCTAAAATGTTTAACAAAACCTTCCATACATTGAGCTCTACTTGCACTTGAATTCTTGCCCTCCTTGCTGCCCTCAAAGCTCACTAATGTTCTGCATTATTGAATTAAGAAAACGAAGAGAGCGTAAGCAAAAGCTTAGTGAGGCAAGCTCTTAAAGACCATTCAATAATGCATTTAAAAACATTTACAAATCATGCTTTAAATCAACCTTTGCACATGCTCAAAAGCATACTTTAAACAAGCATCTCATGCTTCATAACATACATTAAAACAAGCATCTCATGCTTCATAATATACATAACATGTCATATTGGCTCAAGTGACAAATTCCATTTCTTTAAAACAAGTTCATCAACTTCCCAAGGACTTTTAAACACCTTGGCCCCAAGGACTTTTAAACACCTTGGCCATGGACTTTTAAACACCATGAATGAGGACCACACAAGGACTTTTAACCACCTTTGTGTCCATTGCTTGAATCACCCCAAGGACTTTTAAACACCTTGGTCCCAAGGACTTTTAAACACCTTGGCCCCATGGACTTTTAAACACCATGGCCCCATGGACTTTTAAACACCATGGAAAGGATCACCTAAGGACTTTTAACCACCTTAGTGTCCGCAACAAGAACCATCCAAGGACTTTTAACCACCTTGATGTTCTTAAGTAACAAGGCTCACTCAAGGACTTTTAACCACCTTAGTGACCTTAACCTTTTTCAAAACATCACTTGCCAATATACATCATTTTCATCATTTAATCCACTGTTTTAAAGCATCAAACCAAGCCATTTTCATCATGCATTTCAAAGCATCAATCTACATTTAATCAATGTACAAAATCAAGGAACTCCTACCTAGAGTTTCCTTCAACATATGGCTTAAAACATCAGCAAATTCCATGCTAAAACATGCTTCCAAAACAGTAATTAAAACATGCAAATAACCATTTTGCATCATATCAAAATCATGGCCACCACTAGAGAGAAATTCCGAAAACTTACACTTGAGCTTAGCAAAGTTGTTTAGACTTAAACTAAGCTCCCAAGACATTGGTTTCAAAGCCGAAAACCCAATTTTCACAAACGCACTCACTGATTTCCACTTTGCTTCAAGCCAAAGCACCAAATCAAGCTTCCGGATCAACAACTCTTGGATCCAAAGATGCCTCCCCTGTTTCAACACATCAAAGCAGAGGATTAATGCATCATCATGCATTAATTGCTTCAATGAAAGCACCTAAACTCGCTGCTCTCATCCAACCTCCATTTTCGGCCACCAAACACAACCGAAAATGCATCCAAAACACTTCTAAACAAAGCCCAGCCATAAACCAGCAAAACCACATATCCTTTAACATCATATAACATCTAAAAACAACCTATAAACATCCTTACACCTCCAGCAACACCAGATCCACAAGATCACCCCAAAAGCAACCTTGAATCACAAGCTAAACTTAGGAAACTCAACCTATCCGGGATTGCATTAATCAAAACTCAATTCCTTATCAAATTAGAGTTCATTTAACATCAAAAACACATCTCAACTCACAGATTAATCAGATCTAACGAAAATCATCAAAAATCACCAAATCTTGCATTATAAGCCAAGATCCATCAATCAACTTAAAAACCTTTAATTAAACATCAATTAAGGATTGAAAACTTAGGAATTTCAGTAAAGAACTGATAGTTTAGAGGAGAAGGACGTTCTTACCTCCAAACTTGAGTTTCTCCTCTTTTGCAATCAAAAACCTTGTTGAAACAATTAGCAATTGAAGAGGTTTTGAAGATATGTTGATTAGGAATCAAATGAGAGTTGAAAGGAGGGATTTAGGTGAGAAAATCAGAACCAATTCTCTGGAGAGAATGTGTTTGGGTTGAGAGAAAATGAGAGAAAGAAAATTGAGGAAAGTTGGTTACAAAATCCAAAATAGCCAAATGGCTTTCCCTCCACTTTTAATATCATTTAAAATCAGAATTTAGTCTCAAAATATCTTAGAAAAATCTGGAGAAACTCCCTTTGGGTAAATAGCTCCTTAAAGATTCAAAGTTTCAACCCTTTATAAAACAGCCACAAAACTTTCGAAAATTACATTTTGGTCACTAGCCAAAATGTCACACTTCCAAAACTCATTTTCCAAAATTGATTTCACAGTTCACTTAATTATATTAAAAGATGATTTTAGAACATTTTTCCATATTTTTAATGCAACCCGAACTAGGCTTTCCTAATTTCACCTTTTTAGATTCGAACAGCACTTTGACCAAACCGGTCAACGCCCAAAACTCCTAAGCCCAAAACCGGGGCGTTACATACAGAAATTGAGGTTTTGCAATATAATTGTGTTTAAAAGCTCCTAATCAATTATTTGAACTCCAAATATTTGATTCAACCTTGTTTTGCAGTCCTTTTTGTAGAGGTTTCAGACGAGCGGGTCGAAATGGGCCTTTCAATGGGCCCCTTGGAATTTTAACTGAGTAAAAAGTATAAAATTGTGGTTTTGCAATACAATTGTGTTGAAAAGCTCCTAATCAATTATTTGAACTCCTAATATTTGAATAAAACATTTTTGCGGTCCTTTTTGTAGAGGTTTCAGACGAGCAGGTCTAAATGGGCCTTTCAATGGACCCGTTGGAATTTTAACTGAGTAAAAAGTACAGAAATTGATGTTTTGCAATATAATTGTGTTGAAAATCTCCTAATAAATTAGATGAACTCCTAAAATTTGATTAAAACTTGTTTTGCAGTCCTTTTTGTAGAGGTTTCGGACGAGCGGGTTGAAATGGGCCTTTCAATGGACCCGTTGGAATTTTAACTGAGTAAAAAGTACAAAAATTGCGGTTTTGCAATATAATTTTGTTGAAAAGCTCCTAATCAATTATTTGAACTCCTAATATTTGACTAAAACTTGTTTTGCAGTCCTTTTTGTAGAGGTTTCAGACGAGCAGGTCGAAATGGGCCTTTCAATGGACCCGTTGGAATTTAACTGAGTAAAAAGTACAGAAATTGAGGTTTTGCAATGTAATTGTGTTGAAAAGATTCTAATCAATTACATGAACTCCTAAAATTTGATTAAAACTTGTTTTGCGGTCCTTTTTGTAGAGGTTTCGGACGAGCGGGTAGAAATGAGCCTTTCAATGGACCCGTTGGAATTTTAACTGAGTAAAAAGTACAGAAATTGAGGTTTTGCAATATAATTGTGTTGAAAAGCTCCTAATAAATTAGATGAACTCCTAAAATTTGATTAAAACTTGTTTTGCTGTCCTTTTTGTAGAGGTTTCGGACGAGCGGGTTGAAATGGGCCTTTCAATGGACCCGTTGGAATTTTAACTGAGTAAAAAGTACAAAAATTGAGGTTTTGCAATGTAATTGTGTTGAAAAGCTCCTAATCAATTATTTGAACTCCTACTATTTGAATAAAACATTTTTGCGGTTCTTTTTGTAGAGGTTTCGGACGAGGAGGTCTAAATGGGCCTTTCAATGGACCCGTTGGAATTTTAACTGAGTAAAAAGTACAGAAATTGCGGTTTTGCAATATAATTGTGTTGAAAAGCTCCTAATCAATTATTTGAACTCCTAATATTTGATTAAACCTTGTTTTGCAGTCCTTTTTGTAGAGGTTTCGGACGAGCGGGTCGAAATGGGCCTTTCAATGGGCCCGTTGGAATTTTAACTGAGTAAAAAGTATAAAATTGTGGTTTTGCAATACAATTGTGTTGAAAAGCTCATAATCAATTATTTGAACTCCTAATATTTGAATAAAACATTTTTGCGGTCCTTTTTGTAGAGGTTTCAGACGAGCAGGTCTAAATGGGCCTTTCAATGGACCCGTTGGAATTTTAACTGAGTAAAAAGTACAGAAATTGAGGTTTTGCAATATAATTGTGTTAAAAATCTCCTAATCAATTATATGAACTCCTAAAATTTGATTAAAACTTGTTTTGCAGTCCTTTTTTTAGAGGTTTCGGACGAGCGGGTTGAAATGGGCCTTTCAATGGACCCGTTGGAATTTTAACTGAGTAAAAAGTACAAAAATTTCGGTTTTGCAATATAATTGTGTTGAAAAGCTCCTAATCAATTATTTCAACTCCTAATATTTGACTAAAACTTGTTTTGCAGTCCTTTTTGTAGAGGTTTTAGACGAGCAGGTCGAAATGGGCCTTTCAATGGACCCGTTCGAATTTTAACTGAGTAAAAAGTACAGAAATTGAGGTTTTGCAATGTAATTGTGTTGAAAAGCTTCTAATCAACTACATGAACTCCTAGAATTTGATTAAAACTTGTTTTGCAGTCCTTTTTGTAGAGGTTTCGGACGAGCGGGTAGAAATGGGCCTTTCAATGGTCCCGTTGGAATTTTAACTGAGTGAAAAGTACAGAAATTGAGGTTTTGCAATATAATTGTGTTGAAAGACTCCTAATCAATTACATGAACTCCTAAAATTTGAATAAAACATTTTTGCGGTTCTTTTTGTAGAGGTTTAGGACGAGGAGGTCTAAATGGGCCTTTCAATAGACCCGTTGGAATTTTAACTGAGTAAAAAGTACAGAAAATGCGGTTTTGCAATATAATTGTGTTGAAAAGCTCCTAATCAATTATTTGAACTCCTAATATTTGATTAAACCTTGTTTTGCAGTCCTTTTTGTAGAGGTTTCGGACGAGCGGGTCGAAATGGGCCTTTCAATGGGCCCGTTGGAATTTTAACTGAGTAAAAAGTATAAAATTGTGGTTTTGCAATACAATTGTGTTGAAAAGCTCCTAATCAATTATTTGAACTCCTAATATTTGAATAAAACATTTTTGCGGTCCTTTTTGTAGAGGTTTCGGACGAGCGGGTCTAAATGGGCCTTTCAATGGACCCGTTGGAATTTTAACTGAGTAAAAAGTACAGAAATTGAGGTTTTGCAATATAGTTGTGTTGAAAATCTCCTAATCAATTACATGAACTCCTAAAATTTGATTAAAACTTTTTTTGCGGTCCTTTTTGTAGAGGTTTTGGACGAGCGGGTCGAAATGGGCCTTTCAATGGACCTGTTGGAATTTTAACTGAGTAAAAAGTACAGAAATTGAGGTTTTGCAATATAATTGTGTTGAAAAGCTCCTAATCAAATATTTGAACTCCTAATATTTGAATAAAACATTTTTGCGTTCCTTTTTGTAGAGGTTTCGGACGAGCAGGTCTAAATGGGCCTTTCAGTGGACCCATTGGAATTTTAACTAAGTAAAAAGTACAGAAACTGTGATTTTGTAATATAATTATGTTGAAAAACTCCTAATCAATTATTTGAACTCCTAATATTTGAATAAAACATTTTTGCGGTCCTTTTTGTAGAGGTTTCGGACGAGCAAGTCTAAATGGGCCTTTCAATGGACCCGTTGGAATTTTAAATGAGTAAAAAGTACAGAAAATAAGGTTTTGCAATATAATTGTGTTGAAAAGCTCCTAATCAATTATTCAAACTCCTAATATTTGAATAAAACATTTTTGCGGTCCTTTTTGTAGAGGTTTCAGACGAGCAGGTCTAAATGGGCCTTTCAATGGACCCGTTGGAATTTTAACTGAGTAAAAAGTACAGAAATTGAGGTTTTGCAATATAATTGTGTTAAAAATCTCCTAATCAATTATATGAACTCCTAAAATTTGATTAAAACTTGTTTTGCAGTCCTTTTTGTAGAGGTTTCGGACGAGCGGGTTGAAATGGGCCTTTCAATGGACCCGTTGGAATTTTAACTGAGTAAAAAGTACAAAAATTTCGGTTTTGCAATATAATTGTGTTGAAAAGCTCCTAATCAATTATTTGAACTCCTAATATTTGACTAAAACTTGTTTTGCAGTCCTTTTTGTAGAGGTTTCAGACGAGCAGGTCGAAATGGGCCTTTCAATGGACCCGTTGGAATTTAACTGAGTAAAAAGTACAAAAATTAAGGTTTTGCAATGTAATTGTGTTGAAAAGCTTCTAATCAACTACATGAACTCCTAAAATTTGATTAAAACTTGTTTTGCGGTCCTTTTTGTAGAGGTTTCGGACGAGCGGGTAGAAATGGGCCTTTCAATGGACCCGTTGGAATTTTAACTGAGTAAAAAGTACAGAAAATGCGGTTTTGCAATATAATTGTGTTGAAAATCTCCTAATCAATTATATGAACTCCTAAAATTTGATTAAAACTTTTTTTGCGGTCCTTTTTGTAGAGGTTTCGGACGAGCGAGTTGAAATGGGCCTTTCAATGGACCCGTTGGAATTTTAACTGAGTAAAAAGTACAAAAATTTCGGTTTTGCAATATAATTGTGTTGAAAAGCTCCTAATCAATTATTTGAACTCCTAATATTTGACTAAAACTTGTTTTGCAGTCCTTTTTGTAGAGGTTTCAGACGAGCAGGTCGAAATGGGCCTTTCAATGGACCCGTTGGAATTTAACTGAGTAAAAAGTACAGAAATTGAGGTTTTGCAATGTAATTGTGTTGAAAAGCTTCTAATCAACTACATGAACTCCTAAAATTTGATTAAAACTTGTTTTGCGGTCCTTTTTGTAGAGGTTTCGGACGAGCGGGTAGAAATGGGCCTTTCAATGGACCCGTTGGAATTTTAACTGAGTGAGAAGTACAGAAATTGAGGTTTTGCAATATAATTGTGTTGAATGACTCCTAATCAATTACATGAACTCCTAAAATTTGAATAAAACATTTTTGCGGTTCTTTTTGTAGAGGTTTCGGACGAGGAGGTCTAAATGGGCCTTTCACTGGACCCGTTGGAATTTTAACTGAGTAAAAAGTACAAAAATTTCGGTTTTGCAATATAATTGTGTTGAAAAGCTCCTAATCAATTATTTGAACTCCTAATATTTGACTAAAACTTGTTTTGCAGTCCTTTTTGTAGAGGTTTCAGACGAGCAGGTCGAAATGGGCCTTTCAATGGACCCGTTGGAATTTAACTGAGTAAAAAGTACAAAAATTAAGGTTTTGCAATGTAATTGTGTTGAAAAGCTTCTAATCAACTACATGATCTCCTAAAATTTGATTAAAACTTGTTTTGCGGTCCTTTTTGTAGAGGTTTCGGACGAGCGGGTAGAAATGGGCCTTTCAATGGACCCGTTGGAATTTTAACTGAGTAAAAAGTACAGAAAATGCGGTTTTGCAATATAATTGTGTTGAAAATCTCCTAATCAATTATATGAACTCCTAAAATTTGATTAAAACTTTTTTTGCGGTCCTTTTTGTAGAGGTTTCGGACGAGCGAGTTGAAATGGGCCTTTCAATGGACCCGTTGGAATTTTAACTGAGTAAAAAGTACAAAAATTTCGGTTTTGCAATATAATTGTGTTGAAAAGCTCCTAATCAATTATTTGAACTCCTAATATTTGACTAAAACTTGTTTTGCAGTCCTTTTTGTAGAGGTTTCAGACGAGCAGGTCGAAATGGGCCTTTCAATGGACCCGTTGGAATTTAACTGAGTAAAAAGTACAGAAATTGAGGTTTTGCAATGTAATTGTGTTGAAAAGCTTCTAATCAACTACATGAACTCCTAAAATTTGATTAAAACTTGTTTTGCGGTCCTTTTTGTAGAGGTTTCGGACGAGCGGGTAGAAATGGGCCTTTCAATGGACCCGTTGGAATTTTAACTGAGTGAGAAGTACAGAAATTGAGGTTTTGCAATATAATTGTGTTGAATGACTCCTAATCAATTACATGAACTCCTAAAATTTGAATAAAACATTTTTGCGGTTCTTTTTGTAGAGGTTTCGGACGAGGAGGTCTAAATGGGCCTTTCACTGGACCCGTTGGAATTTTAACTGAGTAAAAAGTACAAAAATTTCGGTTTTGCAATATAATTGTGTTGAAAAGCTCCTAATCAATTATTTGAACTCCTAATATTTGACTAAAACTTGTTTTGCAGTCCTTTTTGTAGAGGTTTCAGACGAGCAGGTCGAAATGGGCCTTTCAATGGACCCGTTGGAATTTAACTGAGTAAAAAGTACAAAAATTAAGGTTTTGCAATGTAATTGTGTTGAAAAGCTTCTAATCAACTACATGATCTCCTAAAATTTGATTAAAACTTGTTTTGCGGTCCTTTTTGTAGAGGTTTCGGACGAGCGGGTAGAAATGGGCCTTTCAATTGACCCGTTGGAATTTTAACTGAGTGAAAAGTACAGAAATTGAGGTTTTGCAATATAATTGTGTTGAATGACTCCTAATCAATTACATGAACTCCTAAAATTTGAATAAAACATTTTTGCGGTTCTTTTTGTAGAGGTTTAGGACGAGGAGGTCTAAATGGGCCTTTCAATGGACCCGTTGGAATTTTAACTGAGTAAAAAGTACAGAAATTGCGGTTTTGCAATATAATTGTGTTGAAAAGCTCCTAATCAATTATTTGAACTCCTAATATTTGATTAAACCTTGTTTTGCAGTCCTTTTTGTAGAGGTTTTGGACGAGCGGGTCGAAATGGGCCCTTCAATGGGCCCGTTGGAATTTTAACTGAGTAAAAAGTATAAAATTGTGGTTTTGCAATACAATTGTGTTGAAAAGCTCCTAATCAATTATTTGAACTCCTAATATTTGAATAAAACATTTTTGCGGTCCTTTTTGTAGAGGTTTCGGACGAGCAGGTCTAAATGGGCCTTTCAATGGACCCGTTGGAATTTTAACTGAGTAAAAAGTACAGAAATTGAGGTTTTGCAATATAGTTGTGTTGAAAATCTCATAATCAATTACATGAACTCCTAAAATTTGATTAAAACTTTTTTTGCGGTCCTTTTTGTAGAGGTTTTGGACGAGCGGGTCGAAATGGGCCTTTCAATGGACCTGTTGGAATTTTAACTGAGTAAAAAGTACAAAAATTGAGGTTTTGCAATATAATTGTGTTGAAAAGCTCCTAATCAAATATTTGAACTCCTAATATTTGAATAAAACATTTTTGCGTTCCTTTTTGTAGAGGTTTCGGACGAGCAGGTCTAAATGGGCCTTTTAATGGACCCATTGGAATTTTAACTAAGTAAAAAGTACAGAAACTGTGATTTTGTAATATAATTATGTTGAAAAACTCCTAATCAATTATTTGAACTCCTAATATTTGAATAAAACATTTTTGCTGTCCTTTTTGTAGAGGTTTCGGACGAGCAGGTCTAAATGGGCCTTTCAATGGACCCGTTGGAATTTTAAATGAGTAAAAAGTACAGAAATTAAGGTTTTGCAATATAATTGTGTTGAAAAGCTCCTAATCAATTATTCAAACTCCTAATATTTGAATAAAACATTTTTGCGGTCCTTTTTGTAGAGGTTTCAGACGAGCATGTCTAAATGGGCCTTTCAATGGACCCGTTGGAATTTTAACTGAGTAAAAAGTACAGAAATTGAGGTTTTGCAATATAGTTGTGTTGAAAATCTCCTAATCAATTACATGAACTCCTAAAATTTGATTAAAACTTTTTTTGCGGTCCTTTTTGTAGAGGTTTCGGACGAGCGAGTTGAAATGGGCCTTTCAATGGACCCGTTGGAATTTTAACTGAGTAAAAAGTACAAAAATTTCGGTTTTGCAATATAATTGTGTTGAAAAGCTCCTAATCAATTATTTGAACTCCTAATATTTGACTAAAACTTGTTTTGCAGTCCTTTTTGTAGAGGTTTCAGACGAGCAGGTCGAAATGGGCCTTTCAATGGACCCGTTGGAATTTAACTGAGTAAAAAGTACAAAAATTAAGGTTTTGCAATGTAATTGTGTTGAAAAGCTTCTAATCAACTACATGATCTCCTAAAATTTGATTAAAACTTGTTTTGCAGTTCTTTTTGTAGAGGTTTCGGACGAGCGGGTTGAAATGGGCCTTTCAATGGACCCGTTGGAATTTTAACTGAGTAAAAAGTACAAAAATTTCGGTTTTGCAATATAATTGTGTTGAAAAGATTCTAATCAATTACATGAACTCCTAAAATTTGATTAAAACTTGTTTTGCGGTCCTTTTTGTAGAGGTTTCGGACGAGCGGGTAGAAATGAGCCTTTCAATGGACCCGTTGGAATTTTAACTGAGTAAAAAGTACAGAAATTGAGGTTTTGCAATATAATTGTGTTGAAAAGCTCCTAATAAATTAGATGAACTCCTAAAATTTGATTAAAACTTGTTTTGCTGTCCTTTTTGTAGAGGTTTCGGACGAGCGGGTTGAAATGGGCCTTTCAATGGACCCGTTGGAATTTTAACTGAGTAAAAAGTACAAAAATTGAGGTTTTGCAATGTAATTGTGTTGAAAGGCTCCTAATCAATTATTTGAACTCCTACTATTTGAATAAAACATTTTTGCGGTTCTTTTTGTAGAGGTTTCGGACGAGGAGGTCTAAATGGGCCTTTCAATGGACCCGTTGGAATTTTAACTGAGTAAAAAGTACAGAAATTGCGGTTTTGCAATATAATTGTGTTGAAAAGCTCCTAATCAATTATTTGAACTCCTAATATTTGATTAAACCTTGTTTTGCAGTCCTTTTTGTAGAGGTTTCAGACGAGCGGGTCGAAATGGGCCTTTCAATGGGCCCGTTGGAATTTTAACTGAGTAAAAAGTATAAAATTGTGGTTTTGCAATACAATTGTGTTGAAAAGCTCATAATCAATTATTTGAACTCCTAATATTTGAATAAAACATTTTTGCGGTCCTTTTTGTAGAGGTTTCAGACGAGCAGGTCTAAATGGGCCTTTCAATGGACCCATTGGAATTTTAACTGAGTAAAAAGTACAGAAATTGAGGTTTTGCAATATAATTGTGTTAAAAATCTCCTAATCAATTATATGAACTCCTAAAATTTGATTAAAACTTGTTTTGCAGTCCTTTTTTTAGAGGTTTCGGACGAGCGGGTTGAAATGGGCCTTTCAATGGACCCGTTGGAATTTTAACTGAGTAAAAAGTACAAAAATTTCGGTTTTGCAATATAATTGTGTTGAAAAGCTCCTAATCAATTATTTCAACTCCTAATATTTGACTAAAACTTGTTTTGCAGTCCTTTTTGTAGAGGTTTTAGACGAGCAGGTCGAAATGGGCCTTTCAATGGACCCGTTCGAATTTTAACTGAGTAAAAAGTACAGAAATTGAGGTTTTGCAATGTAATTGTGTTGAAAAGCTTCTAATCAACTACATGAACTCCTAGAATTTGATTAAAACTTGTTTTGCAGTCCTTTTTGTAGAGGTTTCGGACGAGCGGGTAGAAATGGGCCTTTCAATGGTCCCGTTGGAATTTTAACTGAGTGAAAAGTACAGAAATTGAGGTTTTGCAATATAATTGTGTTGAAAGACTCCTAATCAATTACATGAACTCCTAAAATTTGAATAAAACATTTTTGCGGTTCTTTTTGTAGAGGTTTAGGACGAGGAGGTCTAAATGGGCCTTTCAATAGACCCGTTGGAATTTTAACTGAGTAAAAAGTACAGAAAATGCGGTTTTGCAATATAATTGTGTTGAAAAGCTCCTAATCAATTATTTGAACTCCTAATATTTGATTAAACCTTGTTTTGCAGTCCTTTTTGTAGAGGTTTCGGACGAGCGGGTCGAAATGGGCCTTTCAATGGGCCCGTTGGAATTTTAACTGAGTAAAAAGTATAAAATTGTGGTTTTGCAATACAATTGTGTTGAAAAGCTCCTAATCAATTATTTGAACTCCTAATATTTGAATAAAACATTTTTGCGGTCCTTTTTGTAGAGGTTTCGGACGAGCGGGTCTAAATGGGCCTTTCAATGGACCCGTTGGAATTTTAACTGAGTAAAAAGTACAGAAATTGAGGTTTTGCAATATAGTTGTGTTGAAAATCTCCTAATCAATTACATGAACTCCTAAAATTTGATTAAAACTTTTTTTGCGGTCCTTTTTGTAGAGGTTTTGGACGAGCGGGTCGAAATGGGCCTTTCAATGGACCTGTTGGAATTTTAACTGAGTAAAAAGTACAGAAATTGAGGTTTTGCAATATAATTGTGTTGAAAAGCTCCTAATCAAATATTTGAACTCCTAATATTTGAATAAAACATTTTTGCGTTCCTTTTTGTAGAGGTTTCGGACGAGCAGGTCTAAATGGGCCTTTCAGTGGACCCATTGGAATTTTAACTAAGTAAAAAGTACAGAAACTGTGATTTTGTAATATAATTATGTTGAAAAACTCCTAATCAATTATTTGAACTCCTAATATTTGAATAAAACATTTTTGCGGTCCTTTTTGTAGAGGTTTCGGACGAGCAAGTCTAAATGGGCCTTTCAATGGACCCGTTGGAATTTTAAATGAGTAAAAAGTACAGAAAATAAGGTTTTGCAATATAATTGTGTTGAAAAGCTCCTAATCAATTATTCAAACTCCTAATATTTGAATAAAACATTTTTGCGGTCCTTTTTGTAGAGGTTTCAGACGAGCAGGTCTAAATGGGCCTTTCAATGGACCCGTTGGAATTTTAACTGAGTAAAAAGTACAGAAATTGAGGTTTTGCAATATAATTGTGTTAAAAATCTCCTAATCAATTATATGAACTCCTAAAATTTGATTAAAACTTGTTTTGCAGTCCTTTTTGTAGAGGTTTCGGACGAGCGGGTTGAAATGGGCCTTTCAATGGACCCGTTGGAATTTTAACTGAGTAAAAAGTACAAAAATTTCGGTTTTGCAATATAATTGTGTTGAAAAGCTCCTAATCAATTATTTGAACTCCTAATATTTGACTAAAACTTGTTTTGCAGTCCTTTTTGTAGAGGTTTCAGACGAGCAGGTCAAAATGGGCCTTTCAATGGACCCGTTGGAATTTAACTGAGTAAAAAGTACAAAAATTAAGGTTTTGCAATGTAATTGTGTTGAAAAGCTTCTAATCAACTACATGAAGTCCTAAAATTTGATTAAAACTTGTTTTGCGGTCCTTTTTGTAGAGGTTTCGGACGAGCGGGTAGAAATGGGCCTTTCAATGGACCCGTTGGAATTTTAACTGAGTGAAAAGTACAGAAATTGAGGTTTTGCAATATAATTGTGTTGAATGACTCCTAATCAATTACATGAACTCCTAAAATTTGAATAAAACATTTTTGCGGTTCTTTTTGTAGAGGTTTCGGACGAGGAGGTCTAAATGGGCCTTTCAATGGACCCGTTGGAATTTTAACTGAGTAAAAAGTACAGAAATTGTGGTTTTGCAATATAATTGTGTTGAAAATCTCCTAATCAATTATTTGAACTCCTAATATTTGATTAAACCTTGTTTTGCAGTCCTTTTTGTAGAGGTTTCGGACGAGCGGGTCGAAATGGGCCTTTCAATGGGCCCGTTGGAATTTTAACTGAGTAAAAAGTATAAAATTGTGGTTTTGCAATACAATTGTGTTGAAAAGCTCCTAATCAATTATTTGAACTCCTAATATTTGAATAAAACATTTTTGCGGTCCTTTTTGTAGAGGTTTTGGACGAGCAGGTCTAAATGGGCCTTTCAATGGACCCGTTGGAATTTTAACTGAGTAAAAAGTACAGAAATTGAGGTTTTGCAATATAGTTGTGTTGAAAATCTCCTAATCAATTACATGAACTCCTAAAATTTGATTAAAACTTTTTTTGCGGTCCTTTTTGTAGAGGTTTCGGACGAGCGAGTTGAAATGGGCCTTTCAATGGACCCGTTGGAATTTTAACTGAGTAAAAAGTACAAAAATTTCGGTTTTGCAATATAATTGTGTTGAAAAGCTCCTAATCAATTATTTGAACTCCTAATATTTGACTAAAACTTGTTTTGCAGTCCTTTTTGTAGAGGTTTCAGACGAGCAGGTCGAAATGGGCCTTTCAATGGACCCGTTGGAATTTAACTGAGTAAAAAGTACAAAAATTAAGGTTTTGCAATGTAATTGTGTTGAAAAGCTTCTAATCAACTACATGATCTCCTAAAATTTGATTAAAACTTGTTTTGCGGTCCTTTTTGTAGAGGTTTCGGACGAGCGGGTAGAAATGGGCCTTTCAATTGACCCGTTGGAATTTTAACTGAGTGAAAAGTACAGAAATTGAGGTTTTGCAATATAATTGTGTTGAATGACTCCTAATCAATTACATGAACTCCTAAAATTTGAATAAAACATTTTTGCGGTTCTTTTTGTAGAGGTTTAGGACGAGGAGGTCTAAATGGGCCTTTCAATGGACCCGTTGGAATTTTAACTGAGTAAAAAGTACAGAAATTGCGGTTTTGCAATATAATTGTGTTGAAAAGCTCCTAATCAATTATTTGAACTCCTAATATTTGATTAAACCTTGTTTTGCAGTCCTTTTTGTAGAGGTTTTGGACGAGCGGGTCGAAATGGGCCTTTCAATGGGCCCGTTGGAATTTTAACTGAGTAAAAAGTATAAAATTGTGGTTTTGCAATACAATTGTGTTGAAAAGCTCCTAATCAATTATTTGAACTCCTAATATTTGAATAAAACATTTTTGCGGTCCTTTTTGTAGAGGTTTCGGACGAGCAGGTCTAAATGGGCCTTTCAATGGACCCGTTGGAATTTTAACTGAGTAAAAAGTACAGAAATTGAGGTTTTGCAATATAGTTGTGTTGAAAATCTCATAATCAATTACATGAACTCCTAAAATTTGATTAAAACTTTTTTTGCGGTCCTTTTTGTAGAGGTTTTGGACGAGCGGGTCGAAATGGGCCTTTCAATGGACCTGTTGGAATTTTAACTGAGTAAAAAGTACAAAAATTGAGGTTTTGCAATATAATTGTGTTGAAAAGCTCCTAATCAAATATTTGAACTCCTAATATTTGAATAAAACATTTTTGCGTTCCTTTTTGTAGAGGTTTCGGACGAGCAGGTCTAAATGGGCCTTTTAATGGACCCATTGGAATTTTAACTAAGTAAAAAGTACAGAAACTGTGATTTTGTAATATAATTATGTTGAAAAACTCCTAATCAATTATTTGAACTCCTAATATTTGAATAAAACATTTTTGCTGTCCTTTTTGTAGAGGTTTCGGACGAGCAGGTCTAAATGGGCCTTTCAATGGACCCGTTGGAATTTTAAATGAGTAAAAAGTACAGAAATTAAGGTTTTGCAATATAATTGTGTTGAAAAGCTCCTAATCAATTATTCAAACTCCTAATATTTGAATAAAACATTTTTGCGGTCCTTTTTGTAGAGGTTTCAGACGAGCATGTCTAAATGGGCCTTTCAATGGACCCGTTGGAATTTTAACTGAGTAAAAAGTACAGAAATTGAGGTTTTGCAATATAATTGTGTTAAAAATCTCCTAATCAATTATATGAACTCCTAAAATTTGATTAAAACTTGTTTTGCAGTTCTTTTTGTAGAGGTTTCGGACGAGCGGGTTGAAATGGGCCTTTCAATGGACCCGTTGGAATTTTAACTGAGTAAAAAGTACAAAAATTTCGGTTTTGCAATATAATTGTGTTGAAAAGCTCCTAATCAATTATTTGAACTCCTAATATTTGACTAAAACTTGTTTTGCAGTCCTTTTTGTAGAGGTTTCAGACGAGCAGGTCGAAATGGGCCTTTCAATGGACCCGTTGGAATTTAACTGAGTAAAAAGTACAGAAATTGAGGTTTTGCAATGTAATTGTGTTGAAAAGCTTCTAATCAACTACATGAACTCCTAAAATTTGATTAAAACTTGTTTTGCGGTCCTTTTTGTTGAGGTTTCGGACGAGCGGGTAGAAATGGGCCTTTCAATGGACCCGTTGGAATTTTAACTGAGTGAAAAGTACAGAAATTGAGGTTTTGCAATATAATTGTGTTGAATGACTCCTAATCAATTACATGAACTCCTAAAATTTGAATAAAACATTTTTGCGGTTCTTTTTGTAGAGGTTTCGGACGAGGAGGTCTAAATGGGCCTTTCAATGGACCCGTTGGAATTTTAACTGAGTAAAAAGTACAAAAATTGCGGTTTTGCAATATAATTGTGTTGAAAAGTTCCTAATCAATTATTTGAACTCCTAATATTTGATTAAACCTTGTTTTGCAGTCCTTTTTGTAGAGGTTTCGGACGAGCGGGTCGAAATGGGCCTTTCAATGGGCCCGTTGGAATTTTAACTGAGTAAAAAGTATAAAATTGTGGTTTTGCAATACAATTGTGTTGAAAAGCTCATAATCAATTATTTGAACTCCTAATATTTGAATAAAACATTATTGCGGTCCTTTTTGTAGAGGTTTCAGACGAGCAGGTCTAAATGGGCCTTTCAATGGACCCGTTGGAATTTTAACTGAGTAAAAAGTACAGAAATTGAGGTTTTGCAATATAATTGTGTTAAAAATCTCCTAATCAATTATATGAACTCCTAAAATTTGATTAAAACTTGTTTTGCAGTCCTTTTTGTAGAGGTTTCGGACGAGCGGGGTTAAATGGGCCTTTCAATGGACCCGTTGGAATTTTAACTGAGTAAAAAGTACAAAAATTTCGGTTTTGCAATATAATTGTGTTGAAAAGCTCCTAATCAATTATTTGAACTCCTAATATTTGACTAAAACTTGTTTTGCAGTCCTTTTTGTAGAGGTTTCAGACGAGCAGGTCGAAATGGGCCTTTCAATGGACCCGTTGGAATTTAACTGAGTAAAAAGTACAGAAATTGAGGTTTTGCAATGTAATTGTGTTGAAAAGCTTCTAATCAACTACATGAACTCCTAAAATTTGATTAAAACTTGTTTTGCGGTCCTTTTTGTAGAGGTTTCGGACGAGCGGGTAGAAATGGGCCTTTCAATGGACCCCTTGGAATTTTAACTGAGTGAGAAGTACAGAAATTGAGGTTTTGCAATATAATTGTGTTGAATGACTCCTAATCAATTACATGAACTCCTAAAATTTGAATAAAACATTTTTGCGGTTCTTTTTGTAGAGGTTTCGGACGAGGAGGTCTAAATGGGCCTTTCACTGGACCCGTTGGAATTTTAACTGAGTAAAAAATACAGAAATTGCGGTTTTGCAATATAATTGTATTGAAAAGCTCCTAATCAATTATTTGAACTCCTAATATTTGATTAAACCTTGTTTTGTAGTCCTTTTTGTAGAGGTTTCGGACGAGCGGGTCGAAATGGGCCTTTCAATGGGCCCGTTGGAATTTTAACTGAGTAAAAAGTATAAAATTGTGGTTTTGCAATACAATTGTGTTGAAAAGCTCCTAATCAATTATTTGAACTCCTAATATTTGAATAAAACATTTTTGCGGTCCTTTTTGTAGAGGTTTCGGACGAGCAGGTCTAAATGGGCCTTTCAATGGACCCGTTGGAATTTTAACTGAGTAAAAAGTACAGAAATTGAGGTTTTGCAATATAGTTGTGTTGAAAATCTCCTAATCAATTACATGAACTCCTAAAATTTGATTAAAACTTTTTTTGCGGTCCTTTTTGTAGAGGTTTTGGACGAGCGGGTCGATATGGGCCTTTCAATGGACCTGTTGGAATTTTAACTGAGTAAAAAGTACAGAAATTGAGGTTTTGCAATATAATTGTGTTGAAAAGCTCCTAATCAAATATTTGAACTCCTAATATTTGAATAAAACATTTTTTGCGTTCCATTTTGTAGAGGTTTCGGACGAGCAGGTCTAAATGGGCCTTTCAATGGACCCATTGGAATTTTAACTAAGTAAAAAGTACAGAAACTGTGATTTTGTAATATAATTATGTTTAAAAACTCCTAATCAATTATTTGAACTCATAATATTTGAATAAAACATTTTTGCGGTCCTTTTTGTAGAGGTTTCGGACGAGCAGGTCTAAATGGGCCTTTCAATGGACCCGTTGGAATTTTAAATGAGTAAAAAGTACAGAAATTAAGGTTTTGCAATATAATTGTGTTGAAAAGCTCCAAATCAATAATTCAAACTCCTAATATTTGAATAAAACATTTTGCGGTCCTTTTTGTAGGGGTTTCGGACGAGCGGGTCGAAATGGGCCTTTCAATGGACCCGTTGGAATTTTAACTGAGTAAAAAGTACAGAAATTGAGGTTTTGCAATATTATTGTGTTGAAAAGCTCCTAATAAATTATTTGAACTCCTAATATTTGAATAAAACATTTTTGCGGTCCTTTTTGTAGAGGTTTCGGATGAGCAGGTCTAAATCGGCCTTTCAATGGAATCGTTGGAATTTTAACTAAGTAAAAGTACAGAAATTGAGGTTTTGTATTATAATTGTGTTGAAAAGCTCCTAATCAATTATTTGAACTCCTAATATTTGAATAAATCATTTTTGTGGTCCTTTTTGTAGAGGTTTAGGACGAGCAGGTCTAAATGGGCCTTTCAATGGACCCGTTGGAATTTTAACTGAGTAAAAAGTACAGAAATTGAGGTTTTGCAATATAATTGATTTAAAAAGCTCCTAATCAATTATTTGAACTCCTAATATTTGAATAAAACATTTTTGCGGTCCTTTTTGTAGAGGTTTCAGACGAGCAGGTCTAAATAGGCCTTACAATGGACCCGTTGGAATTTTAACTGAGTAAAAAGTACATAAATTGAGGTTTTGCAATATAATTGTGTTGAAAATCTCCTAATCAATTACATGAACTCCTAAAAATTGTTTAAAACTTGTTTTGCAGTCCTTTTTGTAGAGGTTTCGGACGAGCGGGTCTAAATGGGCTTTTCAATGAACCCGTTTGAATTTTAACTAAGTAAAAAGTACAGAAATTGCGGTTTTGCAATATAATTGTGTTGAAAAGCTCCTAATCAAATATTTGAACTCCTAATATTTGCTAAAACTTGTTTTGCAGTCCTTTTTGTAGAGGTTTCGGACGAGCAGGTCGAAATGGGCCTTTCAATGGACCCGTTCGAATTTTAACAGAGTAAAAAGTATAGAAATTGAGGTTTTGCAATATAATTGTGTTGAAAAGCTCCTAATCAATTATTTGAACTCATAATATTTGAATAAAACATTTTTGCGGTCCTTTTTGTAGAGGTTTCGGACGAGCAGTTCTAAATGGGCCTTTCAATGGACCCGTTGGAATTTTAACTGAGTAAAAAGTACAGAAATTGAGGTTTTGCAATATAATTGTGTTGAATGACTCCTAATCAATTACATGAACTCCTAAAATTTGATTAAAACTTGTTTTGCAGTCCTTTTTGTAGAGGTTTCGGACGAGCGGGTCGAAATGGGCCTTTCAATGGACCCGTTGGAATTTTAACTGAGTCCTTTTTGTACAGAAATTGAGGTTTTGCAATATAATTGTGTTGAAAAGCTCCTAATCAATTATATGAACTCCTAAAAATTGATTAAAACTTGTTTTGCAGTCCTTTTTGTAGAGGTTTCGGACGAGCGGGTCGAAATGGGCCTTTCAATGGACCCGTTGGAATTTTTTTGAAGAAAGGGCCTCATTAAAAACCCCACTAATCCTTACTGGGCTAGCCCAGCAAGGCCCTAGGAGGGGAAAAGAGTGCCCAAAATATATTATAAATCAAGGTGGTTGGTTAACAACCGGTACAAAAGTTCGTAGAGCATCGGGCAAGCCCGGCCCGAAATACATGGAAGAATTAAAATGAAGAGCCCAATTGGCTACAGAGTGAGCTAAAATGTTAGCTCCACGCGGTACATAATGTAAGCTAAGACCTGATACAGTGTCAATGAAAGATCTAGTATCCTGCAACTGACACCGGAAAGTGGAGGCATCCTCGCCTGCGCTACACAGCCGATTGATCAGCAGGGCCGCATCCGATTCAAGAAGAAAACCTGTCCAACCCGCCTCCACACCTAGTTGGACACCATCTGAGATAGCCCGTAGCTCCGCCGACTTAGAATCTGCAATAGTGTCCAAGTAAATTGCTCGTCCAAGCAGTATAGCACCAGTAGCGTCACGAGCCACGATGCCAATTCCAGCCGATCCTGTAGTGGGGTGAAAAGCACCATCAACATTGATTTTGATTGATCCAGCCGGCGGCGGCCTCCATACAGGTGGGGAAAGTGCTGTCGTTGTCTGCTGCCTCGTCGTGGGAATGTCTGATGTGGCTGATAGGTAGTCGCGAAGTAGATCCTGTGAGTTCATCAAGGTGAGCCAAGGGGGCTGCAAACGCTGAGAATGGACCCATTCATTTCTCCTATTCCATAGATTCCACAATGTAGTTAGGAGGAGATCAAATTGTGCGCAAGAGAGGAGCCTAGCTCCTTGTTCCAGCCAAAGTGATATCGAGGTTGCGATGCTATCACGAAGTTCGCTCGGGAAGCCTGCTAGGCGGAGTGTCTCAGTAGCGCCTGGACAGTCCCTGAAAGCATGAAGTGCATATTCGAGAATCGAGGGGCAGAATGGGCACATGCCGGTGCCCAATCCAATAATCGCAAGTCGGTCACCTGTGGGTAGTGCACCCCGTCCTACCCGCCATCCAAAGGTGCGGACCTTCGGTAGAGTGTTGGATTTAGCAATAATCTTCCATAGAGGGTTCGGACGCTCAAGAGGTCGAGGGGGCCTACGTAAGAAAAGGTAACCGGAACGTACTGAATATATATTGGTATCATGAAAACCCCATAGCAAGGTATCGCGATGGACATCAGATATTGGGACGTGCAAGATGTTGGCTGCGTCATCTTCGTCAAAATATTGACGTACTTTATGTTCATCCCATGCATTATGATGACGAATCATAAAATCGCCGCATCGCAAGGGTATTTCCTCATTATCTTGATAATTACCAAAAAAGGAGAGCCCATCGGACCCACCCCAATTATCACGATGGATGCGCAGTCGACTATCAATTCCAGGTCTCCAGAGGAAACCCGGTTGTAATTGCTGCAAAGCCTGCCATATACCTCGCCAAGCATAGGAGGCGCGGTTGTCAACTTTTGCCTCCATAATATTCCCGGAGGGATAATAGCGTGATTTGAGGACTCGAGCAAGTAAGGAGTCGGGCGAGTGGATTAGTCGCCATATTTGTTTCCCAAGGAGAGCAATATTGAAGTCCCGTAGATCGCGGAAACCCATGCCCCCTGCAGCTTTGGGGGTGCACATAGTATCCCAGGAGAGCATTGGCCATCCTTTTTTGTTACTCCTGGCTGTCCACCAGTAACGGCGGATTGATCGTGTCGCATCATCCACAATGTTTTGTGGGAGCAAATAACATGACATGACGTATTGAGGCAAAGCTTGCGCCACTGATTTTATGAGAACTTCCCGCCCACTGTACGACAGCAAGTTAGTATCCCATTTAGTCATGCGAGAGTTGACCTTGTCTCTGACGAAACCAAGACTAGCCGTTCGATTCCTCCCGATGAGAAGAGGGACTTCTAGATAGGTTCCAGGGTCATCAACCAATCAGATACCAAGAGTATGTTGTAGCGCATGTGTGAAGTCCCTCGAGCAGAAGGAGCTACAAAAGGCAGTCGATTTAGAAAAATTGACTGACTGGCCTGAGGATGCCGCATACAGACGGAGAATCTCATTCAACCGGTCTATTTCCCCTGGGCAATTACGGACAAAGACAATGCTATCATCCGCAAAGAGCAGGTGATTAATTCTTGGGCCACGCCTATTGGCCTGTAACCCAATTAGACGTCCCGATTGCTGTTCAGCCTCAAGGGCCGCTGAAAGCCCTTGGGAGCATATTAAAAAGAGGAAAGGCGAGAGAGGATCCCCTTGCCGAATTCCCCTAGTCGGAAAGAACTCATTGGATAGAGCGCCATTAAGACGGACTGAAAAAGACACAGTGGGTACACATCGGAGTAGTAATTGTACCCAGTCAGATGCAAATCCCATACGTAACATCACGTCTTTAAGAAAAGACCATTCAACCTTATCAAATGCTTTTTCCATATCAAGCTTCAATGCAGCCCCCTGATAAATCGAGACGTTATTAGTATGGAGGGTATGCACAAGTTCATGTGCAATCAAAATATTGTCAGTAATGTTCCTGCCACTAACAAAAGCAGCTTGCGCATCACTGATACAATATGGCAATATAGGTTTAAGTCTATTCACAAGAACCTTAGCTATGGTCTTGTAAATTACAGTGCATAAGCTGATCGGCCGTAACTGACGCATGTTGGAAGCGTCAGGCACCTTTGGAATGAGGACAATGATAGCTTTGTTCACCGTTGCCATATCCTCTTCTCCTCATAACAGGCGCAAACAAAGTTGTATAAACTCAGGCCCTATGACTTCCCAGTATTGTCTGTAGAAACTACTAGGGAAGCCGTCAAAACCTGGGGCTTTCCTGGGGCCTATATCCCTGAAAGCTGCGGTTACCTCTTCTTCAGTGAAGGGTCGTAGCAATGATGCATTCATTTCAGCGCTAATCACCGGGGTAATATGTTCCAAGAGCACTGGAGAGGAGCTTGGATTAGACGATGTGAACAGATCTTGGAAGTACTCGGATGCAATCCGCAGAAGCTCCGGTTTCTCTGTATGCCAAGTTTGGTCCACATCGAATAGACCACGTATGGTGTTCTTTTTCCTTCGTTTAGAAGCTCGGGCATGGAAGAAGGAAGTGTTCTTATCACCTTGCGAAAGCCAAGTAACACGAGAACGTTGTGCCCAGTAGGCTTCCTTGGCATCCAGAAGGCGTTTAAGTTCCAATTTTGCGTCACGGAGATTGAGTAACATGTTTTGTGGCAGTCTTCTCCGACACATATAGGAATTAATCTTACGCTGAAGTTCAGCGATGCGATTGTTGGAAGTGGAGCGTCGAGTCACTTGCCAGTCATGTAAATAGTTCCCAACAGCGGTCAATTTGTCGAGTAGAGTGCCCGATGCGTTGGACCACGCTTGGTTAACCGTGGAGATGCATGACGGGTCCTTTGCCCAACAAGCCTCGAAACGAAAATGGTCACCATCATGATCATCATGTTGGCCGCGATGTGCATGAGGTGTAGTACGTGTAGTGTCCATAATAATGATATAGTGATCAGAACTCGGAGAAAAAATATTCCTACTTTGGAACGTTAAGTGGGCATTGAGCCATGCATTGCATGCTAGATATCTATCCAGACGTTCACAAACAGTTGTAACGTTTGGCCCTGTACGCGACCAAGTGAACCAACCCGAACATGGTTTGCAATCAAAAATCCCATTACGTGCAAGGCACTCTCGAAAGTTGGTGATTTGCGATTGCGGTCTACGACCTCCGCCTTGTTTTTCGGAGTCCGATAAGATATCGTTTAGGTCCTCTCCAATTAACCAAGGTAGAGGTGAATTTTTACAAAGAGAGTCAATGAGTTCCCACGTTTTATATTTCATGCTAGTATCGGCGTACCCATAGATTCCCGTAAATCTAAAGCAATCATCGGAAGATGTAACAATGGAATCAATATGACGATCAGAATACGATAAAAGATCCACATTCAAAGTATTATTCCAAAGTAAAATCAATCCCGAGCAAGTTGGGCTGTTTTTCACATGGAAGCAGCCCTCCATATCTAAAGAAAGTTTCAAGCGTTCAAAATTAAAATTACATAACCGAGTTTCAGATAAAAATATAATCATAGGTTCTAATTTTCGGACCATTGAAATAAGCCCTCGAACTGCCTCTGGTGAACCAAGCCCACGGCAGTTCCAGCACATGAGCCTCATTTCTCTCGGCGGGGTTGAATATCAACCGCCGCCGAAGAGACTTTGCTGCTCATCCCAGCTTTAGAGTGTTTAGTTTTTTCTGTAGGTGTTGTTCCATGCTTTGCCGGTCGTAATGGAACCTTTGGAGAGGTACGTGGACGTTTCGCCATCGTAGGAGCAGTCAATGGAGGGCTGCGTTTTCCCTTGCGCGGTTCGACGACATTCTTTGGTGGGCTCGAGGAAGTAGCGAGCCAATCCTCAAAGTCAGGGTTGACATAGGCATTACTTCCATTTCCAGCGGTAGTAGACTTAGCCGGCACTGCAGTGGGCACTGGGAAGCCTTCATTGTCGATCAAAACGAACCTCTTGTTGGGTGGAGTGGAAGATACATCCTCAACCATTGTGGCTGCCTGGGCAGCGTCGGGGGCTCCCGTATTTGCTGATTCCGCATCGGCTGGGATGACAGCAATGGGGGCTACATCAAGGGCTTCTACCGAAAGCTGTCTCGTGGGATCACCATCCGTATCCGCCATTAGCTCCTCAGGGGCAGCAGCAGGCGCGACTGGAACTGGCTGCTCCTGCAGCATTTCCGCACCCAGGGGTGCTGTAGCATCATCGACCTTGGCAACTAGCTGCTCCTGCAGCGTTTCCGCACCCAGGGGTGCTGCAGCATCAGCGCTCTTGGCAGCAGCAGTGGCTGGCTGCCCTGGATTGCGTTCCTCCCTCGAAGCCGAGGCTGTCGCTATTGAATTTTTCGTGGCTGAGATGGCATCAGCTACCGCCACTGACTTTCCTTTACGTTCTGGTCCTGAGGAGCAGAATCGACAAAGGGAATAGTAAATATAAATAGTAGGAAAAATTCCTACTAAGTAGAAAAAAACCACAACAATCGCAGGATAATTTATAAATGATACCTGCATTGATATGTTTTCCTTTGGATGATCCTTCACCTGCAATGAGACAAAAGGGTGATGTAAATCATCGTTCAATGGAAAGCAAAAATAATAAAACATAATCCAATTCCAAAATGAGTACATATTGTGGAATAGAAGTGTACCATTGTTAGCCATCGAAGGCTTAGCAGGCTCAAAATAACTAACCCTTCCTCTGGTTGTTATTTTAGATTTCTTCTTTGGTGCCGGGGCACGTAACCAATCTCCATACTGTTGGGGCACAGTTTTGTCATCCTTAAAATCCACACAAGTGGCTTTAAGATGGCACACAATACCACATCCATGACAGAAAGATGGTAAATTCTCATATTTTATAGGCAACATTTGGGGGCCTTCATCCTCCTCAAGCTGAACAAACACAAACCGTCTCAGCGGCTGGTGTACATCAATTATGACCAGGACACGGAGGAATTCAGTCATATTCCCCTCCTCCGATTGACGGGAGTCAGTCCCTATTACTGCACCTATCCCACCGCCAATAGCTCGGCCGGTGGCATTTGCTACCACAACACTAGTCATCATAGCGATCGGTACTCTATGTATTCTTACCCAGATTCGCATCTGGTCGTATCGGTATCCCTTAATGGTGAGCTTTGGCTGCACAGGTAGGATTGCTAGCCAATCTTTCTTAAATGTCCAGGGCCCTCCTTTTAGTACATCATCCCTGCAAGCTTTAGTTTCAAACTTAAAGAGAAAATGTCCAGAGCCGAGAGACGTTACCGATGAGAGCTTGTACTCTCTCCAAATAGCAGTGAAGAGTCGCATCACAGCATTCTCTTCATAATCTTTGGTGTTGAACAGTTTTCCGATGAGTGACGATTTGTAGTCGTCAAGGGGAATGGCCTTTGTTGAGGCAGGAGCACAGATTACATGTTTCTCTTCTGCTGTAAACTGAAGGTTATCAAAGCGAGAGAGAAAGGAATCGGTAGAAGCCATGAGTGCTTGTTTGTACTCAACGATTGAAAGGGGTTTCACACAACTGGAGTGTAGCGCAGGAAGAGGGAGAAGATGCCTAGTGAGCAATATACTTAGGCGAGAAATCTCAATGAAAGGAAAATAATATTCAAAACATTGAGTAAGTGGATAGCCTCGATAAGGATAGGATAATGGGGAAAGAAATTTAAAATTCCATATAGATTTTAAAATGTATATGAATTTAAGTAATATCCAAATAATCTGAAGATTAAAAATTAGAATTAATTTAAATTCACATAGATTATCCCAAATAAAAAAATAAATGGAATTTGTATAATTTCTTGCTATTTGTAGGAATGCAAGATAGGGAGAAGGAAATTTGAATTTAAATAATCTCTTGATAATCATTAGATTAGAAGAGAATATTAAATTAAATTCAAAATTATTATTAAGATAATAGTCAAAAGAATTGAATTTAATTACTATCCAAATAATTCTGAGATTAAAAGGTAATAGTAATTTTAATTCAAATAAATGACTAGGATTATAAGATATTATTAAATCCCAACCAAGTAGAATCTTATCCCAGAATAAAAGTAAATTGAATTTATACAATATCATAACCAACTTGTGATTAACAGATAATGTAATCAAGAATTTGAATTTAAATAGAGTCTTTATAATCATGGGATTATAAGAGGATATGAATTTAAATTCAAAGAGATTATTAAGGAAGTAGGGAAAGGATTTGAATTTAAATAATATCTTTTGAATCCTAAGATTTAAAGATAAATTTATTTTAAACTCAAATAGAGCCCTATAGGGGATGGACTTGTCTAGATAATAAATATAAAAATACATTTGTATTTTAATATCTATAATCTGTAAATAAAGCATCATTTTAAATTTATTATGTACGATATTAAAATCGTAGTAAGATATTGAATCCCTTAGAATTAGGAATAAGTTAAAATGTGATAGTTTTTGGTGGGATTCCACCGCATGCCTTGCATGGTACACGTGCATGGGCCAAAGTCTCCCGTGCAGACTTGTGACGTGGCAGTTCACCATTCCAAAAAATGAGTGAAACATATCTGAAGCTCCAAAAATTGTGGAGCATTAAGGCTGCTGCCGTCCGGCGGCTTGCAGCCACCCTTTCCCCGGTCGTTCGGTTTAGTTGACGGTGCTCATGCACCGTGGTAAATCTTAAAATCCATATCTTTGTAGACATGATGATGAAATAAACGTAAAGCAATATATTATCATTTTGTTGTAGTAACAAAATTGTAGAAGCAAATGAATGAATTCTCTGCATTAACAGCCGCTGACAGATAGTTTCATTCAAAAATAATAAGTTTCCCAGCGTTATGTTGCTGTGAAAGGATTGGATACAAGGTCGTTTAGACCAGGAAAATTCCTGTACTCGGTAAACGAAGACATGGTCTACGAAGGGAATCAAAAATGATGTCCCAGCATATGTGTGATGTACATAAAATACATCAGTTGCTTTAACGTCGGGATGTGGCCATTGCCAAAGCCAAAGTTGCACCAATGATGAAAACAGAATTGATGGGCAGAAAATATTCCGTTGGGCGAGGTGAGTGGTGACCACTTTCATCATATTTGTGCTAAGCAAGCACCATGATGAAAGTAAAGGGGGAGGGTGGAGGCATGGTTGACGGCGGAGATTGGGGCGGAAGAGGGTTGATAAGAGGAAGAGGAGGAGGCGGAGAAGGGTGAAAATAAGGAGGAGAGGGAGAAAAGAGAAGGGAGAGTTTGAGAGAAAATTTGAGAGAGAATTTTCATCACCCGTTGACCCACCCGTTGGAATTTTAACTAAGTAAAAAGTACAAAAATTGCGGTTTTGCAATATAATTGTGTTGAAAAGCTCCTAATCAATTATTTGATCTCCTAATATTTAACTAAAACTTGTTTTGCGGTCCTTTTTGTAGAGGTTTTGCAATATAATTGTGTTGAAAAACTCCTAATCAATTATTTGAACTCCTAATATTTGAATAAAACATTTTTGCGGTCCTTTTTGTAAAGGTTTCGGACGAGCAGGTCTAAATGGGCCTTTCAATGGACCGGTTGGAATTTTAAATGAGTAAAAAGTACAAAAATTGAGGTTTTGCAATATAATTGTGTTGAAAAGCTCCTAATCAATTATTTAAACTCCTAATATTTGAATAAAACGTTTTGCGGTCCTTTTTGTAGAGGTTTCGGACGAGCGGGTCGAAATGGGTCTTTCAATGGACCCGTTGGAATTTTAACTGAGTAAAAAGTACAGAAATTGAGGTTTTGCAATATAATTGTGTTGAAATTCTCCTAATCAATTATTTGAACTTTTAATATTTGAATAAAACATTTTTGCGGTCCTTTTTGTAGAGGTTTCGGACGAGCAGGTCTAAATGGGCCTTTCAATGGACCCGTTGGAATTTTAACGGAGTAAAAAGTACAAAAATTGAGGTTTTGCAATAAAGTTGTGTTGAAAAGCTCCTAATCAATTACATGAACTCCTAAAATTTGATTAAAACTTGTTTTGCGGTCCTTTTGTAGAGGTTTCGGACGAGCGGGTCGAAATGGGCCTTTCAATGGACCTGTTGGAATTTTAACTAAGTAAAAAGTACAGAAATTGAGGTTTTGCAATATAATTGTGTTCAAAAGCTCCTAATAAAATATTTGAACTCCTAATATTTGAATAAAACATTTTTGCGGTCCTTTTTGTAGAGGTTTCGGAGTAGCAGGTCTAAATGGGCATTTCAAAGGACCCGTTGGAATTTTAACTAAGTTAAAAGTACATAAATTGAGGTTTTGCAATATAATTGTGTTGAAAAGCTCCTAATCAATTATTTGAACTCCTAATATTTGAATAAAACATTTTTGCGGTCCTTTTTGTAGAGGTTTCGGACTAGGAGGTCTAAATGGGCCTTTCAATGGACCCGTTGGAATTTTAAATGAGTAAAAAGTACAGAAATTGAGGTTTTGCAATATAATTGTGTTGAAAAGCTCCTATTCAATTATTTGAACTCCTAATATTTGAATAAAACATTTTTGCGGTCCTTTTTGAAGTGGTTTCGGACGAGCAGGTCTAAATGGGCCTTTCAATGGACCCGTTGGAATTTTAACTAAGTTAAAAGTACAGAAACTGAGGTTTTGCAATATAATTGTGTTCAAAAGCTCCAAATCAATTATTTAAACTCCTAATATTTGAATAAAACATTTTTGCGGTCCTTTTTGTAGAGGTTTCGGACGAGGAGGTCTAAAGGGGCCTTTCAATGGACCCGTTGGAATTTTAACTGAGTAAAAAGTATAGAAATTGAGTTTTTGCAATATAATTGTGTTGAATGGCTCCTAATCAATTACATGAACTCCTAAAATTTTATTAAAACTTGTTTTGCAGTCCTATTTGTAGAGGTTTAGGACGAGCATGTCTAAATGGGCCTTTCAATGAACCCGTTGGAATTTTAACTGAGTAAAAAGTACAAAAATTGAGGTTTTGCAATATAATTGTGTTGAAAAGCTCCTAATCAATTACATGAACTCCTAAAAATTGATTAAAACTTGTTTTGCAGTCCTTTTTGTAGAGGTTTCGGACGAGCGGGTCTAAATGGGCCTTTCAATGAACCTGTTGGAATTTTAACAAAGTAAAAAGTACAGAAATTGCGGTTTTGCAATATAATTGTGTTGAAAAGCTCCAAATCAATTATTTGAACTCCTAATATTTGACTAAAACTTGTTTTGCAGTCCTTTTTGTAGAGGTTTCGGACGAGCAGGTCGAAATGGGCCTTTTAATGGACCCGTTCGAATTTTAACAGAGTAAAAATTATAGAAATTGAGGTTTTGCAATATAATTGTGTTGAAAAGCTCCTAATCAATTACATGAACTCCTAATATTTGAATAAAACATTTTTGTGTTCCTTTTTGTAGAGGTTTCGGACGAGGAGGTCTAAATGGGCCTTTCAATGGACCCGTTGGAATTTTAACTGGGTAAAAAGTACATAAATTGAGGTTTTGCAATATAATTGTGTTGAAAAGCTCCTAATAAATTATTTGAACTCTTATTATTTGAATAAAACATTTTTGCGTTCCTTTTTGTAGAGGTTTCAGACGAGCAGGTCTAAATGGGCCTTTCAATGGACCCGTTAGAATTTTAAATGAGTAAAAAGTACATAAATTGAGGTTTTGCAATATAAATTTGTTGAAAAGCTCTTAATCAATTATTTGAACTCCTAATATTTGAATAAAACATTTTTACGGTCCTTTTTGTAGAGGTTTCGGACGAGCAGGTCTAAATGGGCCTTTCAATGGACCCGTTGGAATTTTAACTAAGTAAAAAGTACAGAAACTGAGGTTTTGCAATATAATTGTGTTGAAAAACTCCTAATCAATTATTTGAACTCCTAATATTTGAATAAAACATTTTTGCGGTCCTTTTTGTAGAGGTTTTGGACGAGCAGGTCTAAATGGGTCTTTCAATGGACTTGTTGGAATTTTAAATGAGTAAAAAGTACAGAAATTGAGGTTTTGCAATATAATTGTGTTGAAAAGCTCCTAATCAATTATTTAAACTCCTAATATTTGAATAAAACTGTAACCCCCTCGTCCCGGTCTGGCCGGATGACCGGTCCGGGTGGGCCACACGGGGAAAATCGAAGCGAAACCCAAAGGATTCCCCCTCGGTTAGCAACCCTATTTTTTTTTTATTAATCTCGCCTAGATGAATATTAGATCCTATATGATTCAGAACAGCGGAAAACGTTCAAAGGAAAACACATTCGAAACACAGCCATGCAAAAACATGCAGTTTTAAGCTTATAAGGCAGGCAGTATCGATACCCTTGACAGGGTATCGATACCCCCCCCTTTCTAGGTCAACCCAGGAAGTCAACACGAGAAGACCGTATCGATACCCTTACCAGGGGTATCGATACCCTCTTCCTCGGTCAACCTTCCTTGGTCAACAGATTAGACCCGTATCGATACTCGGGACCCCGTATCGATACGCTCCATTCTAACTCCCAATTCCAAATTACAGAAACTTTGGAGGGTATCGATACCCTAAGGGTATCGATACCCTAGGCAAAAACTGAGGCATTTGGGCAAGAGAGTATCGATACCCTAACCAGGGGTATCGATACCCCCTGCACTGCAACTCCTCAATCTCAACTAAAACGACCCCAACACGACTCTACATGCATTTCTCGACTCACCTAAGCGTATACCAACATGCAAGCACACATAATTAAGCCATGGGGGTCATTCAAACATGGATTAAAGCATCCATACATAGCATTCAAATTAAAGAGAAATTTATGCATATATGAACATACAAGCATTTAAGATTTCATGCCTTAGCAACCAAAACACGTAGACATTCATGGCATGTAACATAAGCAATATTTACAAACAGACAAGGCATCCACTAACCAAGCCAACAACGATACACATCAAAGCTCAAATCAATGACACCTATCCCATTGCTTAACTATTACAATCTATTACTTAAAACTCATACATTGAGCTCACCAAAAGCAACACTTGGAGACCTTTCCTTGCCCTTGCCACCCACAAGCTATTTATCTGCATTGTCGAACAAAAGAGAGCGTAAGCATAAAAGCTTAGTGAGGGTAAGCTCATAAAACAAACCTTCGACAATGCAGGGTCCAAGCACGAGCAACCATCATGATATTATACATGATTTTACCTTCGATTCACATGAGCCATAAGTATAGGTGATGCATGAACATGCTACCAAATTCATGCCATGCTCAACAACTTAATAGTTCAACATACAATGATACATAACTCAAAGTATTAACCACATCATATATCGTTTCACATTGAAATTCACATTTCATATTACATCGATACACATATCAATTCACATTATCATGTATGCATAATTTCATATTGGCATAAACATGCTTTCTCTTATTGGCACCTAGCTATGACTCGAATACGCGGATAACATGTTGGAACGCATTTCCAACAACAACATTACCTCGGTGGGATTCCACTCATCACCGGTCCTTGCATGTGCGGGATTCCACTCATCGCCACATACCCTACGGATGGGATTCCACTCATCATCACGTAGAAATGTATAAAAGCTTCCGGTGGAATATTACATCACCGTACTCCTCCTTGGTGCCTTAACGCCACCAAGGCCACGTACGTTTTGACTCAATTTGTGTGCACACTAATCCTAATGATCGATCATTGTACCCAAGCATACTAGTGCCAATTAATCAAATTTCACAACCTTCGATGTTCAAGAGTAATAATATGGCATCTTACATCATATTAAACTCAACGTCAATTATCTCAACAACATAATATCATAATGTCATGTTCAAGAGTAATAATATGGCATCTTACATCATATTAAACTCAACATCAATTATCTCAACAACATAATATCATAATGTCATGTTCAAGAGTAATAATATGGCATCTTACATCATATTAAACTCAACATCATCATACACGATCACAATACAAACCACATGCATAGCAATGCATCAAACCATGTCTCAACAACATATATAACACATTATACATACCTAATAATCATGAGGCATAACATCAATTAAAGAGATCATCCAATGTCTCTAACTAAAGCTTAGGATTAGGCTACCACCCTAATCCTAACTCTAGGTGAGTCTACCAATCTCAACCTAGTCCACATGCTCGAACCAATTGCCCAAAACCATTTAAAATATTTTAACCACTCACCTCTACTCCAAGCTCAATTACCAATCAACCATGGTCTTCAATCTTTTTCCGGATTTGCTCCCAAGGCTTCACCAACCCAAAATCAAGCTTCTAGACATCTCAACACAAGTAAAACAACCACAAATCAATTCATCAATTAATGTAGCAAACCCGGAACACTAATCAAACACCAAACTCAACATTTCAAACCATGAACAACCCCCAAAATCACCAAATCCGAGCAGCCCTTATACACAGCCCAAAACTTGTGATTTCAACACATTTAGCACATTCAAATGCTTCCAAAACAGCCCCCAACTATTACCCTAACACCAACCTTCAATTTCCAACATAAACCACCCCAAAATTCCCATTTTCGTACTCAAATCTTACCCAGCAGAAAATTCCATTTTCAAACACCCAAATGACTTCCAAATCATCCCAAAACACCCTCATACCATAGGTAGACCAACAGCCCTTTAATTTCAACATAAAACCCACCAAAAACTCAAGTTTTACAACCTTAAAACTAGCCTTAAGACCATACTACGAATTTTCATCCAAAATTAACCAAATTAACATATGTTGAGTATTTCATAGTGCTTAAACAAACCCCCAAAACAATTTATCAAAACAAATTGAAAAACCCCATTGAAACCCCAAATTTCCATATGAACCCTAATTTCCAAAACACCATATTTTTGAAATCTAAAACAAAGGATAGATAGAGATTGAAAAGGAGATTAAGAAAATGTAATTACCTCTTAAAACGGGGTTGAAATTGAGTGGTAGGATCCATGGAATAGAAGCTAGGGTTTTGAGAGGTTTTAGAGATGGGGTTTCTTCCTTTTTTTGAAGTTGGAAGGAAGATGAAAAGAAGATGACAACTTTTGGTTAAAGTTGTCTATCTTTTTAAAACTTTAGGGTCAAATTACCTCATAAGCCCTCCCCTTTCTACAAAAGTTCAATTAGGTCATTATTTGAAGATGAAATGTTTTAATTAAGTTTTATTTGACTCGAACTAAAACCCGGCTAACTCCTAGCCCCAAAACACGGGTGTTACAACTCTCCCCCACTTAAGGAAATTTCGTCCCCGAAATTCATCGATCACGGAGGGCCACTGAAACATGCACCTCCACGCTTTCCTCTCTCACCACAACATACTAACCAACTCGAAAGACTTACCACACAACACTTGCTATCTTACACTAAGATCTCAACTGATTCTTCAAGGCATGCCAATTTCAAACTCAACTCAATCTCTTCAACAAACATAGCACGGAACATGTCTGACTCACACTCCCGAATTATAGGTTCACAAACACATCACAAACCTCTTTCTAGCTCTGGTGGTAACCGCAACAAATAAACAACCATACTAGCCCGATTCACAATCTCATACAACATTGTTTGAACACTTGACTCAGAACTTCCTCTAACTGACCATCTGACTTCAACAGGTAACCAAACACTATACAAACGTCTTCAAAAATAATCTAGTTGAAATCTCGAATCTCTATTACTCACTTCCATTAAAAATCTTCCGCGAATGTAGCAAACTAGAAGAAAACTGACGCTCGGTCTCAACATACTGGCAATTCACGCACTTACTCTCATACAGAACCACATCATTCATCCACTGAATTAAGAAGCACTCATCTTCAACTCGCAATACGTCTTCATACAACTCAGATGCAATACAAATGAACTATCGTGTGCTTCGACCAAAACAATACGTCTCAAAATACCATGCCAAACAGTACAACAATTCTATCTCTAACAATACAAACTCTATCATCTTTGGACTGTATTTTGAAGGTCTTCTTTCCGATATGTCTTGCACGTGAGGTGCCAAGGACCTGTCTTGCAACTGTTTCTCTTCAAACATTTTGACTCAATGTAGGTTCAACATGAAACTCGGCCACAAAACTACTATCATTTGATAAACGGGATTCGGCAGTTGCAACTCGTAACTCAACTACTAATCTAACAACAAATACAACTCGGAACGTCGGTTACTACGTAGACTCTCTTCAGATAGTACTCAATCTTAAGATCACAGTCTTCAAGCAATTCTAACTACTCATGTTGTTCAAGTTCCAACCATTCCCAAGTCTTCAAATATTTCAAGTTCTAATGATACGTACATATACACTGCGCATTTCTTACTATACGAGCTTTGTCTCTAAGTCTTCGAAGCAAATACAAATGTAATTAACTCTATGTTTCATATCGGATAAATCCTCTCACGGTCTTTCAACTAACTCGATGAACATGTCAAAATCATTTTGTCTTGCATAAGCACACAACCTAACCCTACATGTAACACATCACTACAGTTCACAAGCTCTTTCTCTAATATAGGCTGGATCAAGGTCGAAGCTCTCTCCAAAGTTTCTTTCGGTTTCTCGAAGGTTCAATGTCCCGCATCTAACCTCACAACTGTACATTCTTCTATAGCAATCTGTCAAAAGAGAAGCTATCTTCGAAAGGCTATTTACAAACTTTGGATAGTAACACTGCTAGACCTAGAACTATAGATATCTGTCACGGTCTTCATTTTCTTCCAGCTCACATCTTCTTCTGTCTACTTGGGATTTACCCTATTACACTCAGATGATCTGCATGTTCTAGGAGAACATCTTCATTAACTCAAAGTTCACGTTGCGCAACTTGGTGTACAATTAATTCTCTAAAAGAATCTACCACACTAACTTCAAAACTTGTCATGATCTTCCTCGATACTTGAATATACTCACGTGACATCTAGAAGAGCTACTACAACTGATCAAGAAACTCAGGAAAATATTCTGCTCAACCTCTCTATGAAGGTAACTAATACACTAGTCAAACAAAATGGCATAACTCAAAGCTCAAGGTGATCACATCTTGCCTCTAAAGCTGTCTTCGGTACTTCAACTTTCCTCACTTTCAACTGGTAGTAAACGGATCTCAAACTAATCTTCAAATGGACTGAAGCACACACTAACTGACCAACAAATCACTGACGCTCGAAAACTGATGTTAATCATTCACTGTCACTTGTTTCAACCGTCTGTAATCTAAACATATTCTTGTATTGTCACTTTTTCTTCTTCACGTATTACACTGTAGAACTATGAGATGGTGCACTAGGCTAATGAATCTAAGGTCTAACAAGTCTCGAAGTTAATTCTTCAACATTCTCAATTCTGTCGGAACCCAAAAGATATAAAGCAATCAAACATGAGCAAACTCGGAGACGGTCTCAATAATAAACTCTTCTCCTCTAACAAGAGGTAAACCGGCAATTCTTCCAAACACTTCTAGGAAAAGAAAACACAAACTATTCTAACATTCTGCGGTCTAATCTTCGTTCAAAAATCAAATCCATCACAATTGCTCAGCAAGTCTGTCAACCAAACTCAATCAACCTTTGATCTCTAAAACTGGATCAACATTCAATAAGAAGCTCACATCCTCACCTACCACTACAGTCACACAAAAATCTGCAATTTCAAGGCAACCCTCTCTTTGTCTCAACGTACACACTAACTCCGTGCTCTTCAAGCCGAACCTTGTCAAAAGTTACATCAAAACCGTAGGAAGACGATCGCTTCACACCTACTAGAAACTAGTAACTCTAAACCACCAACAAACATCTTCTGTACATCTTTCTGATCACTACTGTCTCCCAAAGAGGGCTAGTCACATGCGTCCCTACATCTAAGATCTCAACAAGTATATCCAATTTCTTACATGCTCACGCAAAAGGAGGTATTCGCAGAAATTGCAACTTCACATGTACACAACTGATAGTCTTCGGTCCTCTTGTTTTCAAACTGGTTCTTCAACAGAATCTGACTCTTCTAAACTGTTCTTAGAGCATCTCGTAACTTCAAGACTCAATTCTGATCGCACACAAACAGTCTTGCTGGACTTGTTCTACCCCTACCAAACAATCCTGAAGTCAAAGCTCAAGGCTCCTTTCTCGGCTCAACTATATCGGAAGTGACTTCATCTCTTCCGCTTGCTGGAAAACAACTCAACGTACATTGACTCAATCACACAAACTAGCTCCCACTCACGGACACTGACCGGCTGTCTTGCATTAAAATCATAGGCCAACCCCAACGGTCACCAACTAACACCTCACCAGGCATGTTCAACTTGCATACTTGTTAACAACGTACAGAGATACGGATTTAGAATCAACTGGAGGAAACAACTTGATACTGTACTAAGGGCTCATTCGATAAAACATTGACACCACTCTAACTCCCACTCATATGCCTTCACTTCTTCTTACCAACCAATGCCAGAGTTGATCACACCGTCCCTCATCCACATGAATCAACCCACATACACGCTGTCTCAAACGGACAAATTGTACCTCAATTCCGGTACAACCATACCTCTCTAACTGAGGTGATGGACTCCCTCAACATCGTTCACCCTTTCAGAAACTACGACTTCTACTTACCGAAAAGCAATTAAATAAACAACAACATCAACAGTAAAACATACAAGATTTGGTTAGCAAGGCAAGGCTTCCAAGTGGCTCAAGTATGATTCCCTCACTTAAAAATCACTTTTTCAATGTAATAGTAGCAATGGGACTCTACTAAACATGCTTCAAGCAAATCAATACACATACATGCTCAACCAAGCATATAACAGGGCTTACTTGCTAAACAAGCAACCATAAGCGTACTATCAAACAACATGCATTCTCAATCAATCAATCATTCATCACAACATACACGGATAACAAACAACATGCTTTTAAACAAGCAATCAACATATTTGTCATACAAGCAGTCATACTTACAGAGCAAGCAAACACCGTGCATATCAATCATAAAACACAACTTATCTCACTTACCTGCCCAAGGTCTCGGAAACCATAGGCTCTGATACCAACAAATGTAACCCCCTCGTCCCGGTCTGGCCGGATGACCGGTCCGGGTGGGCCACACGGGGAAAACCGAAGCGAAACCCAAAGGATTCCCCCTCGGTTAGCAACCCTATTTTTTTTATTAATCTCGCCTAGATGAATATTAGATCCTATATGATTCACAACAGCGGAAAACGTTCAAAGGAAAACACATTCGAAACACAGCCATGCAAAAACATGCAGTTTTAAGCTTATAAGGCAGGCAGTATCGATACCCTTGACAGGGGTATCGATACCCCCCCCTTTCTAGGTCAACCCAGGAAGTCAACACGAGAAGACCGTATCGATACCCTTACCAGGGGTATCGATACCCTCTTCCTCGGTCAACCTTCCTTGGTCAACAGATTAGACCCGTATCGATACTCGGGACCCCGTATCGATACGCTCCATTCTAACTCCCAATTCCAAATTACAGAAACTTTGGAGGGTATCGATACCCTAAGGGTATCGATACCCTAGGCAAAAACTGAGGCATTTGGGCAAGAGAGTATCGATACCCTAACCAGGGGTATCGATACCCCCTGCACTGCAACTCCTCAATCTCAACTAAAACGACCCCAACACGACTCTACATGCATTTCTCGACTCACCTAAGCGTATACCAACATGCAAGCACACATAATTAAGCCATGGGGGTCATTCAAACATGGATTAAAGCATCCATACATAGCATTCAAATTAAAGAGAAATTTATGCATATATGAACATACAAGCATTTAAGATTTCATGCCTTAGCAACCAAAACACGTAGACATTCATGGCATGTAACATAAGCAATATTTACAAACAGACAAGGCATCCACTAACCAAGCCAACAACGATACACATCAAAGCTCAAATCAATGACACCTATCCCATTGCTTAACTATTACAATCTATTACTTAAAACTCATACATTGAGCTCACCAAAAGCAACACTTGGAGACCTTTCCTTGCCCTTGCCACCCACAAGCTATTTATCTGCATTGTCGAACAAAAGAGAGCGTAAGCATAAAAGCTTAGTGAGGGTAAGCTCATAAAACAAACCTTCGACAATGCAGGGTCCAAGCACGAGCAACCATCATGATATTATACATGATTTTACCTTCGATTCACATGAGCCATAAGTATAGGTGATGCATGAACATGCTACCAAATTCATGCCATGCTCAACAACTTAATAGTTCAACATACAATGATACATAACTCAAAGTATTAACCACATCATATATCGTTTCACATTGAAATTCACATTTCATATTACATCGATACACATATCAATTCACATTATCATGTATGCATAATTTCATATTGGCATAAACATGCTTTCTCTTATTGGCACCTAGCTATGACTCGAATACGCGGATAACATGTTGGAACGCATTTCCAACAACAACATTACCTCGGTGGGATTCCACTCATCACCGGTCCTTGCATGTGCGGGATTCCACTCATCGCCACATACCCTACGGATGGGATTCCACTCATCATCACGTAGAAATGTATAAAAGCTTCCGGTGGAATATTACATCACCGTACTCCTCCTTGGTGCCTTAACGCCACCAAGGCCACGTACGTTTTGACTCAATTTGTGTGCACACTAATCCTAATGATCGATCATTGTACCCAAGCATACTAGTGCCAATTAATCAAATTTCACAACCTTCGATGTTCAAGAGTAATAATATGGCATCTTACATCATATTAAACTCAACGTCAATTATCTCAACAACATAATATCATAATGTCATGTTCAAGAGTAATAATATGGCATCTTACATCATATTAAACTCAACGTCAATTATCTCAACAACATAATATCATAATGTCATGTTCAAGAGTAATAATATGGCATCTTACATCATATTAAACTCAACATCATCATACACGATCACAATACAAACCACATGCATAGCAATGCATCAAACCATGTCTCAACAACATATATAACACATTATACATACCTAATAATCATGAGGCATAACATCAATTAAAGAGATCATCCAATGTCTCTAACTAAAGCTTAGGATTAGGCTACCACCCTAATCCTAACTCTAGGTGAGTCTACCAATCTCAACCTAGTCCACATGCTCGAACCAATTGCCCAAAACCATTTAAAATATTTTAACCACTCACCTCTACTCCAAGCTCAATTACCAAGCAACCATGGTCTTCAATCTTTTTCTGGATTTGCTCCCAAGGCTTCACCAACCCAAAATCAAGCTTCTAGACATCTCAACACAAGTAAAACAACCACAAATCAATTCATCAATTAATGTAGCAAACCCGGAACACTAATCAAACACCAAACTCAACATTTCAAACCATGAACAACCCCCAAAATCACCAAATCCGAGCAGCCCTTATACACAGCCCAAAACTTGTGATTTCAACACATTTAGCACATTCAAATGCTTCCAAAACAGCCCCCAACTATTACCCTAACACCAACCTTCAATTTCCAACATAAACCACCCCAAAATTCCCATTTTCGTACTCAAATCTTACCCAGCAGAAAATTCCATTTTCAAACACCCAAATGACTTCCAAATCATCCCAAAACACCCTCATACCATAGGTAGACCAACAGCCCTTTAATTTCAACATAAAACCCACCAAAAACTCAAGTTTTACAACCTTAAAACTAGCCTTAAGACCATACTACGAATTTTCATCCAAAATTAACCAAATTAACATATGTTGAGTATTTCATAGTGCTTAAACAAACCCCAAAAACAATTTATCAAAACAAATTGAAAAACCCCATTGAAACCCCAAATTTCCATATGAACCCTAATTTCCAAAACACCATATTTTTGAAATCTAAAACAAAGGATAGATAGAGATTGAAAAGGAGATTAAGAAAATGTAATTACCTCTTAAAACGGGGTTGAAATTGAGTGGTAGGATCCATGGAATAGAAGCTAGGGTTTTGAGAGGTTTTAGAGATGGGGTTTCTTCCTTTTTTTGAAGTTGGAAGGAAGATGAAAAGAAGATGACAACTTTTGGTTAAAGTTGTCTATCTTTTTAAAACTTTAGGGTCAAATTACCTCATTAGCCCTCCCCTTTCTAAAAAAGTTCAATTAGGTCATTATTTGAAGATGAAATGTTTTAATTAAGTTTTATTTGACTCGAACTAAAACCCAGCTAACTCCTAGCCCCAAAACACGGGTGTTACAAAAACATTTTTGCGATCCTTTTTGTAGAGGTTTCGAACGAGCGGGTCGAAATGGGCCTTTCAATGGACCCGTTGGAATTTTAACCGAGTAAAAAGTACAGAAATTGAGGTTTTCCAATATAATTGTGTTGAAAAGCTCCTAATCAATTATTTAAACTTCTAATAATTGAATAAAACATTTTTGCGGTCCTTTTTGTAGAGGTTTCGTACGAGCAGGTCTAAATGGGCCTTTCAATGGACCCGTTGGAATTTTAACTGAATAAAAAGTATAGAAATTGAGGTTTTGCAATATAATTGTGACTAAAACTTATTTACAGTCCTTTTTGTAGAGGTTTCTGACTAGCAGGTCGAAATGGGCCTTTCAAAGGACCCGTTCGAATTTTAACAGAGTAAAAAGTACAAAAATTGAGGTTTTGTAATATAATTGTGTTAAAAAGCTCCTAATCAATTACATGAACTCCTAAAAATTGATTAAAACTTGTTTTGCAGTCCTTTTTGTAGAGGTTTCGGACGAGCGGGTCGAAATGGGCCTTTCAATGGACCCGTTGGAATTTTAACTGAGTAAAAAGTTCAGAAGTTGCGGTTTTGCAATATAATTGTGTTGAAAAGCTCCTAATCAATTATTTGAACTCCTAAAAATTGATTAAAACTTGTTTTGCAGTCCTTTTTGTAGAGGTTTCGGACGAGCGGGTCGAAATGGGCCTTTCAATGGACCCGTTGGAATTTTAACTGAGTAAAAAGTACAGAAATTGCGGTTTTGCAATATAATTGTGTTGAAAAGCTCCTAATCAATTATTTGAACTCCTAATATTTGATTAAAACTTGTTTTGCGGTCCTTTTGTAGAGGTTTCAGACGAGCGGGTCGAAATGGGCCTTTCAATGGACCTATTGGAATTTTAACTAAGTAAAAAGTACAGAAATTGAGGTTTTGCAATATAATTGTGTTCAAAAGCTCCTAATAAATTATTTGAACTCCTAATATTTGAATAAAACATTTTTGCGGTCCTTTTTGTAGAGGTTTCGGAGTAGCAGGTCTAAATGGGCCTTTCAAAGGACCCGTTGGAATTTTAACTAAGTTAAAAGTACAGAAATTGAGGTTTTGCAATATAATTGTGTTGAAAAGCTCCTAATCAATTATTTGAACTCCTAATATTTGAATAAAACATTTTTGCGGTCCTTTTTGTAGAGGTTTCGGACTAGGAGGTCTAAATGGGCCTTTCAATGGACCCGTTGGAATTTTAAATGAGTAAAAAGTACAGAAATTGAGGTTTTGCAATATAATTGTGTTGAAAAGCTCCTATTCAATTATTTGAACTCCTAATATTTGAATAAAACATTTTTGCGGTCCTTTTTGAAGTGGTTTCGGACGAGCAGGTCTAAATGGGCCTTTCAACGGACCCGTTGGAATTTTAACTAAGTTAAAAGTACAGAAACTGAGGTTTTGCAATATAATTGTGTGCAAAAGCTCCAAATCAATTATTTAAACTCCTAATATTTGAATAAAACATTTTTGCGGTCCTTTTTGTAGAGGTTTCGGACGAGGAGGTCTAAAGGGGCCTTTCAATGGACCCGTTGGAATTTTAACTGAGTAAAAAGTATAGAAATTGAGTTTTTGCAATATAATTGTGTTGAATGGCTCCTAATCAATTACATGAACTCCTAAAATTTTATTAAAACTTGTTTTGCAGTCCTATTTATAGAGGTTTCGGACGAGCGGGTCGAAATGGGCCTTTCAATGGACCCGTTAGAATTTTAAATGAGTAAAAAGTACAGAAATTGAGGTTTTGCAATATAATTGTGTTTAAAAGCTCCTAATCAATTATTTGAACTCCTAATATTTGAATAAAACATTTTTGCGGTCCTTTTTGTAGAGGTTTCGGACGAGCATGTCTAACTGGGCCTTTCAATGAACCCGTTGGAATTTTAACTGAGTAAAAAGTACAAAAATTGAGGTTTTGCAATATAATTATGTTGAAAAGCTCCTAATCAATTACATGAACTCCTAAAAATTGATTAAAACTTGTTTTGCAGTCCTTTTTGTAGAGGTTTCGGACGAGCGGGTCTAAATGGGCCTTTCAATGAACCCGTTGGAATTTTAACAAAGTAAAAAGTACAGAAATTGCGGTTTTGCAATATAATTGTGTTGAAAAGCTCCAAATCAATTATTTGAACTCCTAATATTTGACTAAAACTTGTTTTGCAGTCCTTTTTGTAGAGGTTTCGGACGAGCAGGTCGAAATGGGCCTTTTAATGGACCCGTTCGAATTTTAACAGAGTAAAAAGTATAGAAATTGAAGTTTTGCAATATAATTGTGTTGAAAAGCTCCTAATCAATTACATGAACTCCTAATATTTGAATAAAACATTTTTGTGTTCCTTTTTGTAGAGGTTTCGGACGAGGAGATCTAAATGGGCCTTTCAATGGACCCGTTGGAATTTTAACTGGGTAAAAAGTACATAAATTGAGGTTTTGCAATATAATTGTGTTGAAAAGCTCCTAATCAATTATTTGAACTCTTATTTTTTGAATAAAACATTTTTGCGTTCCTTTTTGTAGAGGTTTCAGACGAGCAGGTCTAAATGGGCCTTTCAATGGACCCGTTAGAATTTTAAATGAGTAAAAAGTACATAAATTGAGGTTTTGCAATATAATTGTGTTGAAAAGCTCTTAATCAATTATTTGAACTCCTAATATTTGAATAAAACATTTTTACGGTCCTTTTTGTAGAGGTTTCGGACGAGCAGGTCTAAATGGGCCTTTCAATGGACCCGTTGGAATTTTAACTAAGTAAAAAGTACAGAAACTGAGGTTTTGCAATATAATTGTGTTGAAAAACTCTTAATCAATTATTTGAACTCCTAATATTTGAATAAAACATTTTTGCGGTCCTTTTGTAGAGGTTTTGGACGAGCAGGTCTAAATGGGTCTTTCAATGGACTTGTTGGAATTTTAAATGAGTAAAAAGTACAGAAATTGAGGTTTTGCAATATAATTGTGTTGAAAAGCTCCTAATCAATTATTTAAACTCCTAATATTTGAATAAAACATTTTTGCGATCCTTTTTGTAGAGGTTTCGAACGAGCGGGTCGAAATGGGCCTTTCAATGGACCCGTTGGAATTTTAACCGAGTAAAAAGTACAGCAATTGAGGTTTTGCAATATAATTGTGTTGAAAAGCTCCTAATCAATTATTTAAACTTCTAATAATTGAATAAAACATTTTTGCGGTCCTTTTTGTAGAGGTTTCGTACGAGCAGGTCTAAATGGGCCTTTCAATGGACCCATTAGAATTTTAACTGAATAAAAAGTATAGAAATTGAGGTTTTGCAATATAATTGTGTTGAAAAGCTCCTAATCAATTATTTAAACTTCTAATAATTGAATAAAACATTTTTGCGGTCCTTTTTGTAGAGGTTTCGTACGAGCAGGTCTAAATGGGCCTTTCAATGGACCCGTTGGAATTTTAACTGAATAAAAAGTATAGAAATTGAGGTTTTGCAATATAATTTTGTTGAAAATCTCCTAATCAATTATTTGAACTTCTAATATTTGAATAAAACATTTTTGCGGTCCTTTTTGTAGAGGTTTCGGACGAGCAGGTCTAAATGGGCCTTTCAATGGACCCGTTGGAATTTTAACTGAGTAAAAAGTACAGAAACTGAGGTTTTGCAATATAATTGTGTTGAAAAACTCCTATTATTTGAATAAAATATTTTTGCGGTCCTTTTGGCAGAGGTTTCGGATGAGCAGGTCTAAATGGGCCTTTCAATGGAACCGTTGGAATTTTAAATGAGTAAAAAGTACAGAAATTGAGGTTTTGCAATATAATTGTGTTGAAAAGCTCCTAATCAATTATTTGAACTCCTAATATTTGAATAAAACATTTTCGCGGTCCTTTTTGTAGAGGTTTCGGACGAGGAGGTCTAAATGGGCCTTTCAATGGACCCGTTGGAATTTTAACTGAGTAAAAAGTACAGAAATTGCGGTTTTGCAATATAATTGTGTTGAAAAGCTGCTAATCAACTATTTGAACTCCTAATATTTGATTAAACTTTGTTTTGCAGTCCTTAATGTAGAGGTTTCGGACGAGCGGGTCGAAATGGGCCTTTTAATGGGCCCGTTGGAATTTTAACTAAGTAAAAAGAATAAAATTGAGGTTTTGCAATATAATTGTGTTGAAAAGCTCCTAATTAATTATTTGAACTCCTAATATTTGAATAAAACATTTTTGCGGTCCTTTTTGTAGAGGTTTCGGACGAGCAGGTCTAAATGGGCCTTTCAATGGACCCGTTGGAATTTTAACAGAGTAAAAAGTACAGAAATTGAGGTTTTGCAATATAATTGTGTTGAAAAGCTCCTAATCAATTACATGAACTCCTAATATTTGAATAAAACATTTTTGTGTTCCTTTTTGTAGAGGTTTTGGACGAGCAGGTCTAAATGGGCCTTTCAATGGACCCGTTAGAATTTTAACTGGGTAAAAAGTACATAAATTGAGGTTTTGCAATATAATTGTGTTGAAAAGCTCCTAATCAATTATTTGAACTCCTAATATTTGAATAAAACATTTTTGCGGTCCTTTTTGTAGAGGTTTCGGACGAGCAGGTCTAAACGGGCCTTTCAATGGACCCGTTGGAATTTTAAATGAGTAAAAAGTACAAAAATTGAGGTTTTGCAATATAATTGTGTTGAAAAGCTCCTAATCAATTATTTGAACTCCTAATATTTGAATAAAACATTTTTGCGGTCCTATTTGTAGAGGTTTCGGACGAGCTGGTCTAAATGGGCCTTTCAATGGACCCGTTGGAATTTTAACTAAGTAAAGAGTACAGAAACTGAGGTTTTGCAATATAATTGTGTTGAAAAACTCCTAATCAGTTATTTGAACTCCTAATTTTTGAATAAAACATTTTTGCGGTCCTTTTTGTAGAGGTTTCACACGAGCAGGTCTAAATGGGCCTTTCAATGGACCCGTTGGAATTTTAAATGAGTAAAAAGTACAGAAATTGAGGTTTTGCAATATAATTGTGTTGAAAAGCTCCTCATAAATTACATGAACTCCTAAAATTTGATTAAAACTTGTTTTGCAGTCCTTTTTGTAGAGGTTTCGGATGAGCCGGTCGAAATGGCCCTTTCAATGGACCCGTTGGAATTTTAAATGAGTAAAAAGTACAGAAATTGAGGTTTTGCAATATAATTGTTTTGAAAAGCTCCTAATCAATTATTTGAACTCCTAATATTTGAATAAAACATTTTTGCAGTCCTTTTTGTAGAGGTTTCGGACGAGCAGGTCTAAATGGGCCTTTCAATGGACCAGTTGGAATTTTAAATGAGTAAAAAGTACAGAAATTGAGGTTTGCAATATAATTGTGTTGAAAAGTTCCTAATCAATTATTTGAACTCCTAATATTTGAATAAAACATTTTTGCGGTCCTTTTTGTAGAGGTTTCGGACGAGCAGGTCTAAATGGGCCTTTCAATGGACCCGTGGAATTTTAACTGAGTAAAAAGTAAAGAAATTGAGGTTTTGCAATATAATTGTGTTGAAAAGCTCCTAATCAATTATTTGAACTCCTAATATTTGAATAAAACATTTTTGCGGTCCTTTTTGTAGAGGTTTCGGACGAGCAGGTCTAAATGGGCCTTTCAATGGACCTGTTGGAATTTTAACTGAGTAAAAAGTACAGAAACTGAGGTTTTGCAATATAATTGTGTTGAAAAACTCCTAATATTTGAATAAAACATTTTTGCGGTCTTTTTTGCAGAGGTATCGGATGAGCAGGACTAAATGGGCCTTTCAATGGACCCGTTGGAATTTTAAATGAGTAAAAAGTACAAAAATTGAGGTTTTGCAATCTAATTGTGTTGAAAAGCTCCTAATCAATTATTTGAACTCCTAATATTTGAATAAAACATTTTTGCGGTCCTTTTTGTAGAGGTTTCGGACGAGCAGGTCTAAATGGGCCTTTCAATAGACCCGTTGGAATTTTAACTCAGTAAAAAGTAAAGAAATTGAGGTTTTGCAATATAATTTTGTTGAAAATCTCCTAATCAATTATTTGAACTCCTAATATTTGAATAAAACATTTTTGTGGTCCTTTTTGTAGAGGTTTCGGACGAGCAGGTCTAAATGGGCCTTTCAATGGACCCGTTGGAATTTTAACTGAGTAAAAAGTACAGAATCTGAGGTTTTGCAATATAATTGTGTTGAAAAACTCCTAATATTTGAATAAAATATTTTTACGGTCCTTTTTGCAGAGGTTTCGGATGAGCAGGTCTAAATGGGCCTTTCAATGGAACCGTTGGAATTTTAAATGAGTAAAAAGTACAGAAATTGAGGTTTTGCAATATAATTGTGTTGAAAAGCTCCTAATCAATTATTTGAACTCCTAATATTTGAATAAAACATTTTTGCGGTCCTTTTTGTAGAGGTTTCGGACGAGCAGGTCTAAATGGGCCTTTCAATGGTCCCGTTGGAATTTTAAATGAGTAAAAAGTACAGAAATTGAGGTTTGCAATATAATTGTGTTGAAAAGCTCCTAATCAATTATTTGAACTCCTAATATTTGAATAAAACATTTTTGCGGTCCTTTTTGTAGAGGTTTCGGACGAGCAGGTCTAAATGGGCCTTTCAATGGACCCGTGGAATTTTAACTGAGTAAAAAGTAAAGAAATTGAGGTTTTGCAATATAATTGTGTTGAAAAGCTCCTAATCAATTATTTGAACTCCTAATATTTGAATAAAACATTTTTGCGGTCCTTTTTGTAGAGGTTTCGGACGAGCAGGTCTAAATGGGCCTTTCAATGGACCTGTTGGAATTTTAACTGAGTAAAAAGTACAGAAACTGAGGTTTTGCAATATAATTGTGTTGAAAAACTCCTAATATTTGAATAAAACATTTTTGCGGTCTTTTTTGCAGAGGTATCGGATGAGCAGGACTAAATGGGCCTTTCAATGGACCCGTTGGAATTTTAAATGAGTAAAAAGTACAGAAATTGAGGTTTTGCAATATAATTGTGTTGAAAAGCTCCTAATCAATTATTTGAACTCCTAATATTTGAATAAAACATTTTTGCGGTCCTTTTTGTAGAGGTTTCGGACGAGCAGGTCTAAATGGGCCTTTCAATAGACCCGTTGGAATTTTGACTCAGTAAAAAGTAAAGAAATTGAGGTTTTGCAATATAATTTTGTTGAAAATCTCCTAATCAATTATTTGAACTCCTAATATTTGAATAAAACATTTTTGCGGTCCTTTTTGTAGAGGTTTCGGACGAGCAGGTCTAAATGGGCCTTTCAATGGACCCGTTGGAATTTTAACTGAGTAAAAAGTACAGAAACTGAAGTTTTGCAATATAATTGTGTTGAAAAACTCCTAATATTTGAATAAAATATTTTTGCGGTCCTTTTTGCAGAGGTTTCGGATGAGCAGGTCTAAATGGGCCTTTCAATGGAACCGTTGGAATTTTAAATGAGTAAAAAGTACAGAAATTGAGGTTTTGCAATATAATTGTGTTGAAAAGCTCCTAGTCAATTATTTGAACTCCTAATATTTGAATAAAACATTTTTGCGGTCCTTTTTGTAGAGGTTTCGGACGAGCAGGTCTAAATGGGCCTTTCAATGGTCCCGTTGGAATTTTAACTGAGTAAAAAGTACAGAAACTGAGGTTTTGCAATATAATTGTGTTAAAAAACTCCTATTATTTGAATAAAATATTTTTGCGGTCCTTTTTGTAGAGGTTTCGGATGAGCAGGTCTAAATGGGCCTTTCAATGGAACCGTTGGAATTTTAAATGAGTAAAAAGTACAGAAATTGAGGTTTTGCAATATAATTGTGTTGAAAAGCTCCTAACAAATTATTTGAACTCCTAATATTTGAATAAAACATTTTTGCGGTCCTTTTTGTAGAGGTTTCGGACGAGGATGTCTAAATGGGCCTTTCAATGGACCCGTTGGAATTTTAACTGAGTAAAAAGTGCAGAAATTGAGGTTTTGCAATATAATTGTGTTGAAAAGCTCCTAATCAATTATTTGAACTCCTAATATTTGAATAAAACATTTTTGCGTTCCTTTTTGTAGAGGTTTCGGACGAGCAGGTCTAAATGGGCCTTTCAATGGACCCGTTGGAATTTTAACTGAGTAAAAAGTACAGAAATTGAGGTTTTGCAATATAATTGTGTTGAAAAGCTCCTAATTAATTATTTGAACTCCTAATATTTGAATAAAACATTTTTGCGGTCCTTTTTGTAGAGGTTTCGGACGAGCAGGTCTAAATGGGCCTTTCAATGGTCCTGTTGGAATTTTAAATGAGTAAAAAGTACAGAAATTGAGGTTTTGCAATATAATTGTGTTGAAAAACTCCTATTATTTGAATAAAATATTTTTGCGGTCCTTTTTGCAGAGGTTTCGGATGAGCAGGTCTAAATGGGCCTTTCAATGGAACCGTTGGAATTTTAAATGAGTAAAAAGTACAGAAATTGAGGTTTTGCAATATAATTGTGTTGAAAAGCTCCTAATCAATTATTTGAACTCCTAATATTTGAATAAAACATTTTTGCGGTCCTTTTTGTAGAGGTTTCGGACGAGGAGGTCTAAATGGGCCTTTCAATGGACCCGTTGGAATTTTAACTGAGTAAAAAGTACAGAAATTGAGGTTTTGCAATATAATTGTGTTGAAAAGCTGCTAATCAACTATTTGAACTCCTAATATTTGATTAAACTTTGTTTTGCAGTCCTTAATGTAGAGGTTTCGGACGAGCGGGTCGAAATGGGCCTTTCAATGGGCCCGTTGGAATTTTAACTGAGTAAAAAGAATAAAATTGAGGTTTTGCAATATAATTGTGTTGAAAAGCTCCTAATTAATTATTTGAACTCCTAATATTTGAATACAACATTTTTGCGGTCCTTTTTGTAGAGGTTTCGGACGAGCAGGTCTAAATGGGCCTTTCAATGGACCCGTTGGAATTTTAACTGAGTAAAAAGTACAGAAATTGAGGTTTTGCAATATAATTGTGTTCAAAAGCTCCTAATCAATTATTTGAACTCCTAATATTTGAATAAAACATTTTTGCGGTCCTTTTTGCAGAGGTTTCGGATGAGCAGGTCTAAATGGGCCTTTCAATGGAACCGTTGGAATTTTAAATGAGTAAAAAGTACAGAAATTGAGGTTTTGCAATATAATTGTGTTGAAAAGCTCCTAACAAATTATTTGAACTCCTAATATTTGAATAAAACATTTTTGCGGTTCTTTTTGTAGAGGTTTCGGACGAGGATGTCTAAATGGGCCTTTCAATGGACCCGTTGGAATTTTAACTGAGTAAAAAGTGCAGAAATTGAGGTTTTGCAATATAATTGTGTTGAAAAGCTCCTAATCAATTATTTGAACTCCTAATATTTGAATAAAACATTTTTGCGTTCCTTTTTGTAGAGGTTTCGGACGAGCAGGTCTAAATGGGCCTTTCAATGGACCCGTTGGAATTTTAACTGAGTAAAAAGTACAGAAATTGAGGTTTTGCAATATAATTGTGTTGAAAAGCTCCTAATCAATTATTTGAACTCCTAATATTTGAATAAAACATTTTTGCGGTCCTTTTTGTAGAGGTTTCGGACGAGCAGGTCTAAATGGGCCTTTCAATGGTCCTGTTGGAATTTTAACTGAGTAAAAAGTACAGAAACTGAGGTTTTGCAATATAATTGTGTTGAAAAACTCCTATTATTTGAATAAAATATTTTTGCGGTCCTTTTTGCAGAGGTTTCGGATGAGCAGGTCTAAATGGGCCTTTCAATGGAACCGTTGGAATTTTAAATGAGTAAAAAGTACAGAAATTGAGGTTTTGCAATATAATTGTGTTGAAAAGCTCCTAATAAATTATTTGAACTCCTAATATTTGAATAAAACATTTTTGCGGTCCTTTTTGTAGAGGTTTCGGACGAGGATGTCTAAATGGGCCTTTTAATGGACCCGTTGGAATTTTAACTGAGTAAAAAGTACAGAAATTGAGCTTTTGCAATATAATTGTGTTGAAAAGCTCCTAATCAATTATTTGAACTCCTAATATTTGAATAAAACATTTTTGCGGTCCTTTTTGTAGAGGTTTCGGACGAGCAGGTCTAAATGGGCCTTTCAATAGACCCGTTGGAATTTTAACTCAGTAAAAAGTAAAGTAATTGAGGTTTTGCAATATAATTTTGTTGAAAATATCCTAATCAATTATTTGAACTCCTAATATTTGAATAAAACATTTTTGCGGTCCTTTTTGTAGAGGTTTCAGACGAGCAGGTCTAAATGGGCCTTTCAATGGACCCGTTGGAATTTTAACTGAGTAAAAAGTACAGAAACTGAGGTTTTGCAATATAATTGTGTTGAAAAACTCCTATTATTTGAATAAAATATTTTTGCGGTCCTTTTGGCAGAGGTTTCGGATGAGCAGGTCTAAATGGGCCTTTCAATGGAACCGTTGGAATTTTAAATGAGTAAAAAGTACAGAAATTGAGGTTTTGCAATATAATTGTGTTGAAAAGCTCCTAATCAATTATTTGAACTCCTAATATTTGAATAAAACATTTTCGCGGTCCTTTTTGTAGAGGTTTCGGACGAGGAGGTCTAAATGGGCCTTTCAATGGACCCGTTGGAATTTTAACTGAGTAAAAAGTACAGAAATTGCGGTTTTGCAATATAATTGTGTTGAAAAGCTGCTAATCAACTATTTGAACTCCTAATATTTGATTAAACTTTGTTTTGCAGTCCTTAATGTAGAGGTTTCGGACGAGCGGGTCGAAATGGGCCTTTCAATGGGCCCGTTGGAATTTTAACTGAGTAAAAAGAATAAAATTAAGGTTTTGCAATATAATTGTGTTGAAAAGCTCCTAATTAATTATTTGAACTCCTAATATTTGAATACAACATTTTTGCGGTCCTTTTTGTAGAGGTTTCGGACGAGCAGGTCTAAATGGGCCTTTCAATGGACCCGTTGGAATTTTAACTGAGTAAAAAGTACAGAAATTGAGGTTTTGCAATATAATTGTGTTCAAAAGCTCCTAATCAATTATTTGAACTCCTAATATTTGAATAAAACATTTTTGCGGTCCTTTTTGTAGAGGTTTCAGACGAGCAGGTCTAAATGGGCCTTTCAATGGACCCGTTGGAATTTTAACTGAGTAAAAAGTACAGAAATTGAGGTTTTGCAATATAATTGTGTTGAAAAGCTCCTAATAAATTATTTGAACTCCTAATATTTGAATAAAACATTTTTGCGGTCCTTTTTGTAGAGGTTTCGGACGAGGATGTCTAAATGGGCCTTTCAATGGACCCGTTGGAATTTTAACTGAGTAAAAAGTGCAGAAATTGAGGTTTTGCAATATAATTGTGTTGAAAAGCTCCTAATCAATTATTTGAACTCCTAATATTTGAATAAAACATTTTTGCGTTCCTTTTTGTAGAGGTTTCGGACGAGCAGGTCTAAATGGGCCTTTCAATAGACCCGTTGGAATTTTAACTCAGTAAAAAGTAAAGAAATTGAGGTTTTGCAATATAATTTTGTTGAAAATCTCCTAATCAATTATTTGAACTCCTAATATTTGAATAAAACATTTTTGCGGTCCTTTTTGTAGAGGTTTCGGACGAGCAGGTCTAAATGGGCCTTTCAATGGACCCGTTGGAATTTTAACTGAGTAAAAAGTACAGAAACTGAGGTTTTGCAATATAATTGTGTTGAAAAACTCCTATTATTTGAATAAAATATTTTTGCGGTCCTTTTGGCAGAGGTTTCGGATGAGCAGGTCTAAATGGGCCTTTCAATGGAACCGTTGGAATTTTAAATGAGTAAAAAGTACAGAAATTGAGGTTTTGCAATATAATTGTGTTGAAAAGCTCCTAATCAATTATTTGAACTCCTAATATTTGAATAAAACATTTTCGCGGTCCTTTTTGTAGAGGTTTCGGACGAGGAGGTCTAAATGGGCCTTTCAATGGACCCGTTGGAATTTTAACTGAGTAAAAAGTACAGAAATTGCGGTTTTGCAATATAATTGTGTTGAAAAGCTGCTAATCAACTATTTGAACTCCTAATATTTGATTAAACTTTGTTTTGCAGTCCTTAATGTAGAGGTTTCGGACGAGCGGGTCGAAATGGGCCTTTCAATGGGCCCGTTGGAATTTTAACTGAGTAAAAAGAATAAAATTAAGGTTTTGCAATATAATTGTGTTGAAAAGCTCCTAATTAATTATTTGAACTCCTAATATTTGAATACAACATTTTTGCGGTCCTTTTTGTAGAGGTTTCGGACGAGCAGGTCTAAATGGGCCTTTCAATGGACCCGTTGGAATTTTAACTGAGTAAAAAGTACAGAAATTGAGGTTTTGCAATATAATTGTGTTCAAAAGCTCCTAATCAATTATTTGAACTCCTAATATTTGAATAAAACATTTTTGCGGTCCTTTTTGTAGAGGTTTCAGACGAGCAGGTCTAAATGGGCCTTTCAATGGACCCGTTGGAATTTTAACTGAGTAAAAAGTACAGAAATTGAGGTTTTGCAATATAATTGTGTTGAAAAGCTCCTAATAAATTATTTGAACTCCTAATATTTGAATAAAACATTTTTGCGGTCCTTTTTGTAGAGGTTTCGGACGAGGATGTCTAAATGGGCCTTTCAATGGACCCGTTGGAATTTTAACTGAGTAAAAAGTGCAGAAATTGAGGTTTTGCAATATAATTGTGTTGAAAAGCTCCTAATCAATTATTTGAACTCCTAATATTTGAATAAAACATTTTTGCGTTCCTTTTTGTAGAGGTTTCGGACGAGCAGGTCTAAATGGGCCTTTCAATAGACCCGTTGGAATTTTAACTCAGTAAAAAGTAAAGAAATTGAGGTTTTGCAATATAATTTTGTTGAAAATCTCCTAATCAATTATTTGAACTTCTAATATTTGAATAAAACATTTTTGCGGTCCTTTTTGTAGAGGTTTCGGACGAGCAGGTCTAAATGGGCCTTTCAATGGACCCGTTGGAATTTTAACTGAGTAAAAAGTACAGAAACTGAGGTTTTGCAATATAATTGTGTTGAAAAACTCCTATTATTTGAATAAAATATTTTTGCGGTCCTTTTTGCAGAGGTTTCGGATGAGCAGGTCTAAATGGGCCTTTCAATGGAACCGTTGGAATTTTAAATGAGTAAAAAGTACAGAAATTGAGGTTTTGCAATATAATTGTGTTGAAAAGCTCCTAATCAATTATTTGAACTCCTAATATTTGAATAAAACATTTTCGCGGTCCTTTTTGTAGAGGTTTCGGACGAGGAGGTCTAAATGGGCCTTTCAATGGACCCGTTGGAATTTTAACTGAGTAAAAAGTACAGAAATTGCGGTTTTGCAATATAATTGTGTTGAAAAGCTGCTAATCAACTATTTGAACTCCTAATATTTGATTAAACTTTGTTTTGCAGTCCTTAATGTAGAGGTTTCGGACGAGCGGGTCGAAATGGGCCTTTCAATGGGCCCGTTGGAATTTTAACTGAGTAAAAAGAATAAAATTAAGGTTTTGCAATATAATTGTGTTGAAAAGCTCCTAATTAATTATTTGAACTCCTAATATTTGAATACAACATTTTTGCGGTCCTTTTTGTAGAGGTTTCGGACGAGGAGGTCTAAATGGGCCTTTCAATGGACCCGTTGGAATTTTAACTGAGTAAAAAGTACAGAAATTGCGGTTTTGCAATATAATTGTGTTGAAAAGCTGCTAATCAACTATTTGAACTCCTAATATTTGATTAAACTTTGTTTTGCAGTCCTTAATGTAGAGGTTTCGGACGAGCGGGTCGAAATGGGCCTTTCAATGGGCCCGTTGGAATTTTAACTGAGTAAAAAGAATAAAATTGAGGTTTTGCAATATAATTGTGTTGAAAAGCTCCTAATTAATTATTTGAACTCCTAATATTTGAATAAAACATTTTTGCGGTCCTTTTTGTAGAGGTTTCGGACGAGCAGGTCTAAATGGGCCTTTCAATGGACCCGTTGGAATTTTAACTGACTAAAAAGTACAGAAATTGAGGTTTTGCAATATAATCGTGTTCAAAATCTCCTAATCAATTATTTGAACTCCTAATATTTGAATAAAACATTTTTGCGGTCCTTTTTGTAGAGGTTTCAGACGAGCAGGTCTAAATGGGCCTTTCAATGGACCCGTTGGAATTTTAACTGAGTAAAAAGTACAGAAATTGAGGTTTTGCAATATAATTGTGTTGAAAAGCTCCTAATAAATTATTTGAACTCCTAATATTTGAATAAAACATTTTTGCGGTCCTTTTTGTAGAGGTTTCGGACGAGGATGTCTAAATGGGCCTTTCAATGGACCCGTTGGAATTTTAACTGAGTAAAAAGTACAGAAATTGAGGTTTTGCAATATAATTGTGTTGAAAAGCTCCTAATCAATTATTTGAACTACTAATATTTGAATAAAACATTTTTGCGTTCCTTTTTGTAGAGGTTTCGGACGAGCAGGTCTAAATGGGCCTTTCAATAGACCCGTTGGAATTTTAACTCAGTAAAAAGTAAAGAAATTGAGGTTTTGCAATATAATTTTGTTGAAAATCTCCTAATCAATTATTTGAACTCCTAATATTTGAATAAAACATTTTTGCGGTCCTTTTTGTAGAGGTTTCGGACGAGCAGGTCTAAATGGGCCTTTCAATGGACCCGTTGGAATTTTAACTGAGTAAAAAGTACAGAAACTGAGGTTTTGCAATATAATTGTGTTGAAAAACTCCTATTATTTGAATAAAATATTTTTGCGGTCCTTTTTGCAGAGGTTTCGGATGAGCAGGTCTAAATGGGCCTTTCAATGGAACCGTTGGAATTTTAAATGAGTAAAAAGTACAGAAATTGAGGTTTTGCAATATAATTGTGTTGAAAAGCTCCTAATCAATTATTTGAACTCCTAATATTTGAATAAAACATTTTTGCGGTCCTTTTTGTAGAGGTTTCGGACGAGGAGGTCTAAATGGGCCTTTCAATGGACCCGTTGGAATTTTAACTGAGTAAAAAGTACAGAAATTGCGGTTTTGCAATATAATTGTGTTGAAAAGCTGCTAATCAACTATTTGAACTCCTAATATTTGATTAAACTTTGTTTTGCAGTCCTTAATGTAGAGGTTTCGGACGAGCGGGTCGAAATGGGCCTTTCAATGGGCCCGTTGGAATTTTAACTGAGTAAAAAGAATAAAATTGAGGTTTTGCAATATAATTGTGTTGAAAAGCTCCTAATTAATTATTTGAACTCCTAATATTTGAATAAAACATTTTTGCGGTCCTTTTTGTAGAGGTTTCGGACGAGCAGGTCTAAATGGGCCTTTCAATGGACCCGTTGGAATTTTAACTGACTAAAAAGTACAGAAATTGAGGTTTTGCAATATAATTGTGTTCAAAATCTCCTAATCAATTATTTGAACTCCTAATATTTGAATAAAACATTTTTGCGGTCCTTTTTGTAGAGGTTTCAGACGAGCAGGTCTAAATGGGCCTTTCAATGGACCCGTTGGAATTTTAACTGAGTAAAAAGTACAGAAATTGAGGTTTTGCAATATAATTGTGTTGAAAAGCTCCTAATAAATTATTTGAACTCCTAATATTTGAATAAAACATTTTTGCGGTCCTTTTTGTAGAGGTTTCGGACGAGGATGTCTAAATGGGCCTTTCAATGGACCCGTTGGAATTTTAACTGAGTAAAAAGTACAAAAATTGAGGTTTTGCAATATAATTGTGTTGAAAAGCTCCTAATCAATTATTTGAACTACTAATATTTGAATAAAACATTTTTGCGTTCCTTTTTGTAGAGGTTTCGGACGAGCAGGTCTAAATGGGCCTTTCAATAGACCCGTTGGAATTTTAACTCAGTAAAAAGTAAAGAAATTGAGGTTTTGCAATATAATTTTGTTGAAAATCTCCTAATCAATTATTTGAACTCCTAATATTTGAATAAAACATTTTTGCGGTCCTTTTTGTAGAGGTTTCGGACGAGCAGGTCTAAATGGGCCTTTCAATGGACCCGTTGGAATTTTAACTGAGTAAAAAGTACAGAAACTGAGGTTTTGCAATATAATTGTGTTGAAAAACTCCTATTATTTGAATAAAATATTTTTGCGGTCCTTTTTGCAGAGGTTTCGGATGAGCAGGTCTAAATGGGCCTTTCAATGGAACCGTTGGAATTTTAAATGAGTAAAAAGTACAGAAATTGAGGTTTTGCAATATAATTGTGTTGAAAAGCTCCTAATCAATTATTTGAACTCCTAATATTTGAATAAAACATTTTTGCGGTCCTTTTTGTAGAGGTTTCGGACGAGGAGGTCTAAATGGGCCTTTCAATGGACCCGTTGGAATTTTAACTGAGTAAAAAGTACAGAAATTGCGGTTTTGCAAAATAATTGTGTTGAAAAGCTGCTAATCAACTATTTGAACTCCTAATATTTGATTAAACTTTGTTTTGCAGTCCTTAATGTAGAGGTTTCGGACGAGCGGGTCGAAATGGGCCTTTCAATGGGCCCGTTGGAATTTTAACTAAGTAAAAAGAATAAAATTGAGGTTTTGCAATATAATTGTGTTGAAAAGCTCCTAATTAATTATTTGAACTCCTAATATTTGAATAAAACATTTTTGCGGTCCTTTTTGTAGAGGTTTCGGACGAGCAGGTCTAAATGGGCCTTTCAATGGACCCGTTGGAATTTTAACTGACTAAAAAGTACAGAAATTGAGGTTTTGCAATATAATTGTGTTCAAAATCTCCTAATCAATTATTTGAACTCCTAATATTTGAATAAAACATTTTTGCGGTCCTTTTTGTAGAGGTTTCAGACGAGCAGGTCTAAATGGGCCTTTCAATGGACCCGTTGGAATTTTAACTGAGTAAAAAGTACAGAAATTGAGGTTTTGCAATATAATTGTGTTGAAAAGCTCCTAATAAATTATTTGAACTCCTAATATTTGAATAAAACATTTTTGCGGTCCTTTTTGTAGAGGTTTCGGACGAGGATGTCTAAATGGGCCTTTCAATGGACCCGTTGGAATTTTAACTGAGTAAAAAGTACAGAAATTGAGGTTTTGCAATATAATTGTGTTGAAAAGCTCCTAATCAATTATTTGAACTACTAATATTTGAATAAAACATTTTTGCGTTCCTTTTTGTAGAGGTTTCGGACGAGCAGGTCTAAATGGGCCTTTCAATAGACCCGTTGGAATTTTAACTCAGTAAAAAGTAAAGAAATTGAGGTTTTGCAATATAATTTTGTTGAAAATCTCCTAATCAATTATTTGAACTCCTAATATTTGAATAAAACATTTTTGCGGTCCTTTTTGTAGAGGTTTCGGACGAGCAGGTCTAAATGGGCCTTTCAATGGACCCGTTGGAATTTTAACTGAGTAAAAAGTACAGAAACTGAGGTTTTGCAATATAATTGTGTTGAAAAACTCCTATTATTTGAATAAAATATTTTTGCGGTCCTTTTTGCAGAGGTTTCGGATGAGCAGGTCTAAATGGGCCTTTCAATGGAACCGTTGGAATTTTAAATGAGTAAAAAGTACAGAAATTGAGGTTTTGCAATATAATTGTGTTGAAAAGCTCCTAATCAATTATTTGAACTCCTAATATTTGAATAAAACATTTTTGCGGTCCTTTTTGTAGAGGTTTCGGACGAGGAGGTCTAAATGGGCCTTTCAATGGACCCGTTGGAATTTTAACTGAGTAAAAAGTACAGAAATTGCGGTTTTGCAATATAATTGTGTTGAAAAGCTGCTAATCAACTATTTGAACTCCTAATATTTGATTAAACTTTGTTTTGCAGTCCTTAATGTAGAGGTTTCGGACGAGCGGGTCGAAATGGGCCTTTCAATGGGCCCGTTGGAATTTTAACTGAGTAAAAAGAATAAAATTGAGGTTTTGCAATATAATTGTGTTGAAAAGCTCCTAATTAATTATTTGAACTCCTAATATTTGAATAAAACATTTTTGCGGTCCTTTTTGTAGAGGTTTCGGACGAGGATGTCTAAATGGGCCTTTCAATGGACCCGTTGGAATTTTAACTGAGTAAAAAGTACAGAAATTGAGGTTTTGCAATATAATTGTGTTGAAAAGCTCCTAATCAATTATTTGAACTACTAATATTTGAATAAAACATTTTTGCGGTCCTTTTTGTAGAGGTTTCGGACGAGCAGGTCTAAATGGGCCTTTCAATAGACCCGTTGGAATTTTAACTCAGTAAAAAGTAAAGAAATTGAGGTTTTGCAATATAATTTTGTTGAAAATCTCCTAATCAATTATTTGAACTCCTAATATTTGAATAAAACATTTTTGCGGTCCTTTTTGTAGAGGTTTCGGACGAGCAGGTCTAAATGGGCCTTTCAATGGACCCGTTGGAATTTTAACTGAGTAAAAAGTACAGAAACTGAGGTTTTGCAATATAATTGTGTTGAAAAACTCCTATTATTTGAATAAAATATTTTTGCGGTCCTTTTTGCCGAGGTTTCGGATGAGCAGGTCTAAATGGGCCTTTCAATGGTACCGTTGGAATTTTAAATGAGTAAAAAGTACAGAAATTGAGGTTTTGCAATATAATTGTGTTGAAAAGCTCCAAATCAATTATTTGAACTCCTAATATTTGAATAAAACATTTTTGCGGTCCTTTTTGTAGAGGTTTCGGACGAGGAGGTCTAAATGGGCCTTTCAATGGACCCGTTGGAATTTTAACTGAGTAAAAAGTACAGAAATTGCGGTTTTGCAATATAATTGTGTTGAAAAGCTGCTAATCAACTATTTGAACTCCTAATATTTGATTAAACTTTGTTTTGCAGTCCTTAATGTAGAGGTTTCGGACGAGCGGGTCGAAATGGGCCTTTCAAAGGGCCCGTTGGAATTTTAACTGAGTAAAAAGAATAAAATTGAGGTTTTGCAATATAATTGTGTTGAAAAGCTCCTAATTAATTATTTGAACTCCTAATATTTGAATAAAACATTTTTGCGGTCCTTTTTGTAGAGGTTTCGGACGAGCAGGTCTAAATGGGCCTTTCAATGGACCCGTTGGAATTTTAACTAAGTAAAAAGTACAGAAATTGAGGTTTTGCAATATAATTGTGTTCAAAATCTCCTAATCAATTATTTGAACTCCTAATATTTGAATAAAACATTTTTGCGGTCCTTTTTGTAGAGGTTTCAGACGAGCAGGTCTAAATGGGCCTTTCAATGGACCCGTTGGAATTTTAACTGAGTAAAAAGTACAGAAATTGAGGTTTTGCAATATAATTGTGTTGAAAAGCTCCTAATAAATTATTTGAACTCCTAATATTTGAATAAAACATTTTTGCGGTCCTTTTTGTAGATGTTTCGGACGAGGATGTCTAAATGGGCCTTTCAATGGACCCGTTGGAATTTTAACTGAGTAAAAAGTACAGAAATTGAGGTTTTGCAATATAATTGTGTTGAAAAGCTCCTAATCAATTATTTGAACTCCTAATATTTGAATAAAACATTTTTGCGGTCCTTTTTGTAGAGGTTTCGGACAAGCAGGTCTAAATGGGCCTTTCAATAGACCCGTTGGAATTTTAACTCAGTAAAAAGTAAAGAAATTGAGGTTTTGCAATATAATTTTGTTGAAAATATCCTAATCAATTATTTGAACTCCTAATATTTGAATAAAACATTTTTGCGGTCCTTTTTGTAGAGGTTTCGGACGAGTAGGTCTAAATGGGCCTTTCAATGGACCCGTTGGAATTTTAACTGAGTAAAAAGTACAAAAACTGAGGTTTTGCAATATAATTGTGTTGAAAACTCCTATTATTTGAATAAAATATTTTTGCGGTCCTTTTTGCAGAGGTTTCGGATGAGCAGGTCTAAATGGGCCTTTCAATGGAACCGTTGGAATTTTAAATGAGTAAAAAGTACAGAAATTGAGGTTTTGCAATATAATTGTGTTGAAAAGGTCCTAATCAATTATTTGAACTCCTAATATTTGAATAAAACATTTTTGTGGTCCTTTTAGTAGAGGTTTCGGACGAGGAGGTCTAAATGGGCCTTTCAATGGACCCGTTGGAATTTTAACTGAGTAAAAAGTACAGAAATTGCGGTTTAGCTGCTAATCAACTATTTGAACTCCCAATATTTGATTAAACTTTGTTTTGCAGTCCTTAATGTAGAGGTTTCAGACGAGCAGGTCTAAATGGGCCTTTCAATGGACCCGTTGGAATTTTAACTGAGTAAAAAGTATAATTTTGTTGAAAAGCTCCTAATAAATTATTTGAACTCCTAATATTTGAATAAAACATTTTTGCGGTCCTTTTTGTAGAGGTTTCGGACGAGGATGTCTAAATGGGCCTTTCAATGGACCCGCTGGAATTTTAACTGAGTAAAAAGTACAGAAATTGAGGTTTTGAAATATAATTGTGTTGAAAAGCTCCTAATCAATTATTTGAACTCCTAATATTTGAATAAAACATTTTTGTGGTCCTTTTTGTTGAGTTTTCGGACGAGCAGGTCTAAATGGGCCTTTCAATGGACTTGTTGGAATTTTAACTAAGTAAAAAGTATAAAAATTGAGGTTTTGCAATATAATTGTGTTGAAAAGCTCCTAATCAATTGTAACCCCCTTAACCCGGTCTAGACGGTTGACCCGAATTAAGAAAGTCACACGGGGAAAACCAAAGTCAACCCGAAAGTCAACCTTGATTAACGACCCTTTTTTTTCTTTTAAAACTTGTCTAGATGCACATTAACCCCAGATGTGTTCATACAAACATCAAACTCAAAGATCATAAACATCAGAGATCAAACAGGGAGCCAATTGAACAATTTACAACTTTAGGGACCAAAATGCAAAATCTGATAATTATAAGGTCTTAACCCAAATTAGTGTTACCAACTTGTAATTAGTCAAGTTTCATGCTTCTCTGCCAAATTTCAACTCAAACGGATATTCGAGACTCATATAATTGCACATACAAGATTCAGGACCAATTTACAAACATTTCAAAACATTTAACCGCCATTGTCAGCCCCCAACGGCCAAATGTTCCGAAACAGGGAGAACCCGTTTCGAAACGCGGGGCCGTTCCGCAACGCGTACCGAAACGAGGGCTGGCAGAGGGCTTCCCGTTTCGGAACGGTATCTCCCGTTTCGGACGCCTGGGCAACTACAGGGCACCCGTTCCGAAACGGTAGCTACTGTTCCGAAACGACCTGCACAGAATGCAGCACAATGCTTTCTTAAACACACAATTGGCCAACCGAACATGCTCCAAAAGCAATCAAACCACACCAGCAAGTTACTCAACACGTAAGGACCATATAAGCATCAAAATCTAGATACATGATCACCCCTAGGCGCACCAACACATCAAACACATTCAAAAACTCATTCATGCTTTTAATCAAGAAGCATAGCAATCAATTTAAGCATAATATGATCCAAACGTTGCAACACTAATCCACATGATTCAACAACATATATCAAACTTGTCCAACATACACAAACTCGTTACACATCAACATAAGAGATTCTTCCCCCCCATTGCCTTTATTAACTATAGCTATTAACCGAGACATACATCTCAAGTGGAGTCCTCCTTGAATCCCTTGCTCCTCGCTGTTCCAACTTCAAAGATCTGCATTGATGGACAAAAAGGAGCGTAAGCACATAATGCTTAGTGAGGAATGCTCAAAACCAAAACACCATCAATGCAGCGAGTCATAAAACCTCTTTGAAAAGCAACTCGATTTGTTAAACCAAAGCAATGTTTGAAAGCCCTTTCCAACAACAAGCTCAAAATCATGCATTGCTCAAACATGAAAACCAACCCTTAGCTTAGCAAGCTAAGTAACCCTTTTCAAGCACAAATTGCAAAACCAAAACTTTAACCATTTCATGCATAAGCACCATATACAAAGTTAAATTCAAAACCTTGGAAGCTCTTCCACTTCACATCATACCTTTCTCATACTTGATTATCATTTCAAGCAAGAAAACATTTAAAACCATTTATTCAATCAAACCAACCCATGCATTAAACAAATGCAACATATGAACCTCATCATCGACATTTGCATCATATGCCTTTAAATACAAGCCTTAGCAAGACTCCCATGCACTAAAGAGATTTCATGCACACATGCATCACTCTCAATAGATAATCAACACTTGTTCAAACTTAACAAGCACACATGCATTCTCAATACATTATGCACTTCCCATGCAACCATGCATCATTCCAAGCATCTCATGCTTCATTATAATCAAGAACATCGTATTGGCTTTCAAGTGATAATCCAAATCCACTTTTCAACTCAACATCCAATCGGATACGTGGATCACAAGCGTTGTCCCTACGCTTCATACACACTACCAATCCAAGGTCCCTAAATGGACTTTTAACCACCATTTGACCTCACCATTCACAAGGTTCCCATGTATGGACTTTTAACCACCATACAACCTTATCTTCCTCAAGGTTCCCATGTATGGACTTTTAATCACCATACAACCTTAACTTTCACAAGGTTTCCATGTATGGACTTTTAAACACCATACAACCTTAACTTACACAAGGTTCCCATATATGGACTTTTAAACACCATATAACCTTAACATGCACAAGGTTCCCATGTATGGACTTTTAAACACCATACAACCTTAGCATCACCGATTGGTAGTTGTATAACATCACTAACGAGATCCGGGACACCCTATACAAGATCCACACATGGACTTTACACCACCATTGTGATCTTAACAAGCACAAGGTCCACAAATGGAATTTTAACCACCATTACTACCTTTGCTTACCCAAGGTCCTCGAATGGGCACTCAACCACCATTATGACCTTAACCATCTCGTTAGGATACTTGGATGGAGTTTACCGGTTCACTCTTAACCACTCCACATCCAAGGCGACTTTATTCACGGTGCACCCAATCCTATAGCCGGCTAACTATATCCGATCAAAGAAACCAAGAACCACTTACATCACTTGCCAATATAACCATCTTACCTCATTAGTCCAATGATTCACATGCATAACCATAATGCAAAAACCATCATTTACCATCATCAATCCACTGTTTTTAAAGCATTACACAAAGCCATTAAACATCATGCAACACCATGCATCAAAACCACAATTTCAATGTATAAAACCAAGGATCTCTTACCTTGAGCATCCTTCACATATGGCTTTCAAAACCAGCATTAAACCATGCTTAAAGTATGCTTTCAAACAGAATTTAAAACATGCAAATCACATGCATTGCAACCATCAATCACAATTGCTTTTAAAGCCAAATTCACAACACAAACCAAGAGCAAAAGTCCATTTACTTACTCTTGAGCTTAGCTAAGTTGTTTAGACTTTAACTAAGCTCCCAAATCCTTCAAACCTTGGTTTAAAAGCTGAAAACCCAACTTCACTCACCGATACACAAAACAAGGCTAATCAACAAGCCTTCCAAGCATCTGCAACCTTCCGCACCACCTCTAAAGCTCACGGATCAAACTCCCCTGTTTCAAGCACACAACAACAGAGGATTAATGCATCATTATGCATTAAAAACACCAGCAACACAACACAACTCGTTGCTCATCACAAATCCAACATTTCGGCTACCAAACACAACCGAAATCACCTCCAAACACTTCCAAAACTTAACCCAGCCAAGATCCATCACTTCTAACCATTTTTAAACATCAATTAACATCCAAAATGATCACAAACACGTCCTTATACCTCCAGCTATAACAGATCATCAAAAACACTCCAAAAACAACCAAAAACTCAAGTAAAACTTAGGAAATTCAACCTATTCGGGATTGCATTGATTAAACCTCAATTCCTCATCAATTTAACATTCATTTAACATCAAAAACACACCTCAAAACCCTGCTTAAACAGATCACACGAAAATTTCACCAAAATCAAGCAAATCTTGCATTTTAAGCCAAAATCAAGATTCTAATTGAAAAGCCTTTAACAAATCACAAATCAAGGATTGAGAACTTAGGAATTTCAGTAAAGAACTGAGAGTTTAGAGGAGAAGGACGTTCTTACCTCCAAACTTGAGTTTCTCCCTTTTTGGAACCAAAATCTTGAAAAATCCAATTAGCACTTGGTGAGGTTTTGTTGATGTGATGATTAGGAATCAAAAGAGGATTGAAAAGAGAGATTTGAGTGACAAAAATCAGAAGGAAATCTCTGGAGAGAAAGTGTTTGGGTTGAGAGAAAATGAGAGAAAAGGAAAATTGGAAAATATGGAAAGTTAGTTGCAAAATAGCAAATGATTTCCCTCCACTTTTCTTTTGCTTTAAAATCAGAATTAAACATTAAAATATCTTAGAAAAATCTGGAGAAACTCCCTTTGGGTAAATAGCTCCTTAAAGAATCAAAGTTTCAATCCTTTCTAAAACAGTCACGCAACTTTCAAAAATTACATTTTGGTCACTAGCCAAAATGTCACCCTTCCAAACCTCATTTTGTAAAATTGATTTCACAGTTCACTTATATGTATTAAAAGAGGATTTTAGAACATTTTCCCATATTTTTAATGCAACCCGAACTAGGCTTTCCTAATTCCACCTTTCTATATTCGAACAGCACCTTGACCAAACCGGTCAACGCCCAAAACTTCCAAGCCCAAAACCGGGGCGTTACAACTCTCCCCCTCTTAGGAAATTTCGTCCTCGAAATTCCAACTGGCGAATGAGAACAACAACCTTCTGAAACCAACACACAAGGCAACACAAAAGCCTCTACCGCTACCGAACACTTTCCACACAAAACTCCACCCAAACTCAACACCACCACATACTGTTACCAAACCCCAGAACACTCAAAGTTAAGCACAACTTAACCTTTCACAACTCCGGAAAACATACAGCCTCATCAACCACCTGAAGAACCTCAAACTTTTACAGCATACAACACTTTGTCACACAACTCCCAAAGCCTATTCACACAGTGACACCAACCAATCCAATTCAGCCACTATGTAACCCACAACCTCGTCTGCTTCCAAAACTCTTTGCCAAAAACTACTCAACCTCCTTTAGAGATTAACACAACAAGCAAAACTTCTTAAGCAACAACTGCTTACCCAAACTCCTCAACGTATTACTGTCCTTACTTCACATCCACCGCTATCTTTACCATCGACTCACCAGAACTGCTCCCTCATCGACAGATAATCACGTCACTAATCCCAACCTTGACTTCGCCCACCATTCCACACACCACCAGCTGAACTCAAAAGAATTACTTATTCACAACCAACCATCCATTTCTCACAAGAGTCCGTCCCACCAACAATGGCCTTTGATCTTACATTACCTTTCCGCTTCAAGCTTCGACCACAACAATTGCCTTACTAGAACATCGCCCAGCTTAAACATACATACCATCTTCTCAACTCCTCAAAGGTTGCTAAGAACCAACTCTATATAAACAACCCTTCTACTACAACATTAATGCTAAGCTATCTCAGCACTCTAGAAACACATCCACTACCCCCAACATCACTTAACACTAAGGAATCACCACCTCTACTAGCTATTCAAACCACTAGACCGACTCTAACCTCAACCGGTACTCCTCACCACCCAACCACTAAACTCTTCAAGCATCAAACACTTTCCTTCTACCAACGAGCTATACCACACTCACTATTACTAGCAACTATCTTAATACTCTCCATTACTTCTAACTTCCACTCAGCACCAAAACTACCTCTAAAAACCCATCATCCAACCTAACCCAACCACAACACTAACAGATTCGATTAGTTATTAGCGAGTGTGAACGTTCGTATGCATGGTCACCAATATGCCCTATCAATGCCTGATGTACATGTATGCAAAACCTCTAATGTCATGCCACATGTATGCATAGACCAACACACATATATAATATAGCATATAGCAAATGATTTTAACTGTGCATGAATTCCAGTTCACACCCTCCAATAACATCCTCAGAATCTGTCTAAGAACAACCTCCTACCTCACTTCTAACTTGTCTAACTCCATCATTCCAATAACCATTAACCACAAGATACTCGCTTAAGTCTACTTCACGCTAGAGATGTTTCCAAACAAACACAACAACAACAACTACCTCAACATGCTAGCAACAAGATCATACTCACTACGCAAGGTAAACCAACAGAAACCAACTAAGATAGCTAGGCAAAGGTTACTTAACAAGGTTACCAGAAAAAACATCACCACCCTGAAATTTCATCAGACGAGCTCTCTTACTCGTAGAACCATCATCCTCTAGCCGCACCGCTGCAGCATCAGCTAACACACTAAGATCACCACCAACTCCTTGCGGTAAGGAACCTTGGCTGTTCCGAGCCAACTTCAAACAACTACGCCTCATATGTCCAGCAGACCCACATTTCCAACAGATTTCCTTTCCCAAACTCTTCACAACTTTCTGCTCTTTATGCCACCTTCGAACTTTGTCTCAGCCGTGCCCACGACCCTTCAGAGACCCTTTGGCTACCACTGAAGTTGACTTCACTCCAAGAGGACAATCACGCTTCACATGCTCTTTAGAACCACAGTTCTAATGGACCCGTTGGACTTTTGAACTCCTAATATTTGAATAAAACATTTTTGCGGTCCTTTTAGCAGAGGTTTCGGACGAGCAGGTTTAAATGGGCCTTTCAATGGACCCGTTGGAATTTTAAATGAGTAAAAAGTACAGAAATTGAGGTTTTGCAATATAATTGTGTTGAAAACCTCCTAATCAATTATTTGAACTCCTACTATTTGAATAAAACATTTTTGCGGTCCTTTTTGTAGAGGTTTCGGACGAGGAGGTGTAAATGGGACTTTCAATGGACCCGTTGGAATTTTAACTGAGTAAAAAGTACAGAAATTGCGGTTTTGCAATATAATTGTGTTGAAAAGCTGCTAATCAACTATTTGAACTCCTAATATTTGATTAAACTTTGTTTTGCAGTCCTTAATGTAGAGGTTTCGGACGAGCGGGTCGAAATGAATCTTTCAATGGGCCCGTTGGAATTTTAACTGAGTAAAAAGAATAAAATTGAGGTTTTGCAATATAATTGTGTTGAAAAGCTCCTAATTAATTATTTGAACTCCTAATATTTGAATAAAACATTTTTGCGGTCCTTTATGTAGAGGTTTCAGACGAGCAGGTCTAAATGGGCCTTTCAATGGACCCGTTGGAATTTTAACTGAGTAAAAAGTACAGAAATTGAGGTTTTGCAATATAATTGTGTGGAAAAGCTCCTAATAAATTATTTGAACTCCTAATATTTGAATAAAACATTTTTGCGGTCCTTTTTGTAGAGGTTTCGGACGAGGATGTCTAAATGGGCCTTTCAATGGACCCGTTGGAATTTTAACTAAGTAAATAGTACAGAAATTGAGGTTTTGAAATATAATTGTGTTGAAAAGCTCCTAATAAATTATTTGAACTCCTAATATTTGAATAAAACATTTTTGTGGTCCTTTTTGTTGAGGTTTCGGACGAGCAGGTCTAAATGGGCCTTTCAATGGACTCGTTGGAATTTTAACTAAGTAAAAAGTATAAAAATTGAGGTTTTGCAATATAAATGTGTTCAAAGCTCCTAATCAATCATTTGAACTCCTAATATTTGAATAAAACATTTTTGCGGTCCTTTTTGTAGAGGTTTCGGACGAGCAGGTCTAAATGGGCCTTTCATTGGACTCGTTGGAATTTTAAATGAGTAAAAAGTACAGAAATTGAGGTTTTGCAATATAATTGTGTTGAAAAGCTCCTAATCAATTATTTGAACTCCTAATATTTGAATAAAACATTTTTGCGGTCCTTTTTGTAGAGGTTTCGGACGAGCGGGTCGAAATGGGCCTTTCAATGGACCCGTTGGAATTCTAACTGAGTAAAAAGTACAGAAATTGCGGTTTTGCAATATAATTGTGTTGAAAAGCTCCTAATCAATTATTTGAACTCCTAATATTTGACTAAAACTTGTTTTGCAGTCCTTTTGTAGAGGTTTCGGACGAGCGGGTCGAAATGGGCCTTTCAATGGACCCGTTCGAATTTTAACAGAGTAAAAAGTACAGAAATTGAGGTTTTGCAATATAATTGATTTAAAAAGCTCCTAATCAATTACATGAACTCCTAATATTTGAATAAAACATTTTTGCGTTCCTTTTTGTAGAGGTTTTGGACGAGGAGGTCTAAATGGGCCTTTCAATGGACCCGTTGGAATTTTAACTGAGTAAAAATTACATAAATTGAGGTTTTGCAATATAATTGTGTTGAAAAGCTCCTAATCAATTATTTGAACTCATAATATTTGAATAAAACATTTTTGCGGTCCTTTTTGTAGAGGTTTCGGACGATGATGTCTAAATGGGCCTTTCAATGGACCCGTTGGAATTTTAACTAAGTAAAAAGTACATAAATTGAGGTTTTGAAATATAATTGTGTTGAAAAGCTCCTAATCAATTATTTGAACTCCTAATATTTGAATAAAACATTTTTGCGTTCCTTTTTGTAGAGGTTTCGGACGAGCAGGTCTAAATGGGCCTTTCAATGGACCCGTTGGAATTTTAACTAAGTAAAAAGTATAGAAATTGAGGTTTTGCAATATAATTGTGTTGAAAAGCTCCTAATCAATTATTTGAACTCCTAATATTTGAATAAAACATTTTTGCGGTCCTTTTTGTAGAGGTTACAGACGAGCAGGTCTAAATGGGCCTTTCAATGGACCCGTTGGAATTTTAAATGAGTAAAACGTACAGAAATTGAGGTTTTGCAATATAATTGATTTAAAAAGCTCCTAATCAATTACATGAACTCCTAATATTTGAATAAAACATTTTTGCGTTCCTTTTTGTAGAGGTTTTGGACGAGGAGGTCTAAATGGGCCTTTCAATGGACCCGTTGGAATTTTAACTGAGTAAAAATTACATAAATTGAGGTTTTGCAATATAATTGTGTTGAAAAGCTCCTAATCAATTATTTGAACTCATAATATTTGAATAAAACATTTTTGCGGTCCTTTTTGTAGGGGTTTCGGACGATGATGTCTAAATGGGCCTTTCAATGGACCCGTTGGAATTTTAACTAAGTAAAAAGTACATAAATTGAGGTTTTGAAATATAATTGTGTTGAAAAGCTCCTAATCAATTATTTGAACTCCTAATATTTGAATAAAACATTTTTGCGTTCCTTTTTGTAGAGGTTTCGGACGAGCAGGTCTAAATGGGCCTTTCAATGGACCCGTTGGAATTTTAACTAAGTAAAAAGTATAGAAATTGAGGTTTTGCAATATAATTGTGTTGAAAAGCTCCTAATCAATTATTTGAACTCCTAATATTTGAATAAAACATTTTTGCGGTCCTTTTTGTAGAGGTTACAGACGAGCAGGTCTAAATGGGCCTTTCAATGGACCCGTTGGAATTTTAAATGAGTAAAACGTACAGAAATTGAGGTTTTGCAATATAATTGTGTTGAAAAGCTCCTAATCAATTATTTGAACTCCTAATATTTGAATAAAACATTTTTGCGGTCCTTTTATTAGAGGTTTCGGACGAGCGGGTCGAAATGGGCCTTTCAATGGACCTGTTGGAATTCTAACTAAGTAACAAGTACAGAAATTGCGATTTTGCAATATAATTGTGTTGAAAAGCTCCTAATCAATTATTTGAACTCCTAATATTTGACTAAAACTTGTTTTGCATTCCTTTTGTAGAGGTTTCATACGAGCAGGTCGAGATGGGCCTTTCAATGGACCCGTTCGAATTTTAACAGAGTAAAAAGTTCAGAAATTAAGGTTTTGCAATAAAATTGATTTAAAAAGCTCCTAATCAATTACATGAACTCCTAATATTTGAATAAAACATTTTTGCGTTCCTTTTTGTAGAGGTTTTGGACGAGGAGGTCTAAATGGGTCTTTCAATGGACCCGTTGGAATTTTAACTGAGTAAAAATTACATAAATTGAGGTTTTGCAATATAATTGTGTTGAAAAGCTCCTAATCAATTATTTGAACTCCTAATATTTGAATAAAACATTTTTGCGGTCCTTTTTGTAGAGGTTTCGGACGAGCAGGTCTAAATGGGCCTTTCAATGGACCCGTTGGAATTTTAAATGAGTAAAATGTACAGAAATTGAGGTTTTGCAATATAATTGTGTTGAAAAGCTCCTAATCAATTATTTGAACTCCTAATATTTGAATAAAACATTTTTGCGGTCCTTTTTGTAGAGGTTTCGGACGAGGAGGTCTACATGGGCCTTTCAATGGACCCATTGGAATTTTAACTGAGTAAAAAGTACATAAATTGAGGTTTTGCAATATAATTGTGTTGAAAATCTCCTAATCAATTATTTGAACTCCTAATATTTGAATAAAACATTTTTGCGGTCCTTTTTGCAGAGGTTTCGGACGAGCAGGTCTAAATGGGCCTTTCAATGGACCCGTTGGAATTTTAACTAAGTAAAAAGTACAGAAACTGAGGTTTTGCAATATAATTGTGTTGAAAAACTCCTAATCAATTATTTGAACTCCTAATATTTGAATAAAACATTTTTGCGGTCCTTTTTGCAGAGGTTTCGGACGAGCAGGTCTAAATGGGCCTTTCAATGGACCCGTTGGAATTTTAAATGAGTAAAAAGTACAAAAATTGAGGTTTTGCAATATAATTGTGTTGAAAAGCTCCTAATCAATTATTTAAACTCCAACTATTTGAATAAAACATTTTTGCGGTCCTTTCTGTAGATGTTTCGGACGAGCAGGTCGAAATGGGCCTTTCAATGGACTCGTTGGAATTTTAACTGAGTAAAAAGTACATAAATTGAGGTTTTGCAATATAATTGTGTTGAAAAGCTCCTAATCAATTATTTGAACTCCTAATATTTGAATAAAACATTTTTGCGGTCCTTTTTGTAGAGGTTTCGGACGAGCAGGTCTAAATGGGCCTTTCAATGGACCCGTTGGAATTTTAACTGAGTAAAAAGTACAAAAATTGAGGTTTTGCAATATAATTGTGTTGAATGGCTCCTAATCAATTACATGAACTCCTAAAATTTGATTAAAACTTGTTTTGCTGTCCTTTTTGTAGAGGTTTCGGACGAGCGGGTCGAAATGGGACTTTCAATAGACCCGTTGGAATTTTAAATGAGTAAAAAGTAAAGAAATTGAGGTTTTGCAATATAATTGTGTTGAAAAGCTCCTAATAAATTATTTGAACTCCTAATATTTGAATAAAACATTTTTGCATTCCTTTTGTAGTGGTTTTGGACGAGCAGGTCTAAATGGGCCTTTCAATGGACCCGTTGGAATTTTAAATGAGTAAAAAGTACAGAAATTGAGGTTTTGCAATATAATTGTGTTGAAAAGCTCCGAATCAATTATTTGAACTCCTAATATTTGAATAAAACATTTTTGCGGTCCTCTTTGTAGAGGTTTCGGACGAGCAGGTCTAAATGGGCCTTTCAATGGACCCGTTGGAATTTTAACTGAGTAAAAAGTACAGAAATTGAGGTTTTGCAATATAATTGATTTGAAAGGCTCCTAATCAATTATTTGAACTCATAATATTTGAATAAAACATTTTACATGAACTCCTAAAATTTGATTAAAACTTGTTTTGCGGTCCTTTTTGTAGAGGTTTCGGACGAGCGGGTGGAAATGGGCCTTTCAATGGACCTGTTGGAATTTTAACTGAGTAAAAAGTACAGAAATTGAGGTTTTGCAATATAATTGTGTTCAAAAGCTCCTAATCAATTATTTGAACTCCTAATATTTGAATAAAACATTTTTGCGGTCCTTTTTGTAGAGGTTTCGGACGAGCGGGTGGAAATGGGCCTTTCAATGGACCCGTTGGAATTCTAACTAAGTAAAAAGTACAAAAATTGCGATTTTGCAATATAATTGTGTTGAAAAGCTCCTAATCAATTATTTAAACTCCTAATATTTGACTAAAACTTGTTTTGCAGTCCTTTTGTAGAGGTTTCGGACGAGCAGGTCGAAATGGGCCTTTCAATGGACCCGTTCGAATTTTAACAGAGTAAAAAGTACAGAAATTGAGGTTTTGCAATATAATTGATTTAAAAAGCTCCTAATCAATTACATGAACTCATAATATTTGAATAAAACATTTTTGCGTTCCTTTTTGTAGAGGTTTTGGACGAGGAGGTCTAAATAGGCCTTTCAATGGACCCGTTGGAATTTTAACTGAGTAAAAATTACATAAATTGAGGTTTTGCAATATAATTGTGTTGAAAAAATCCTAATCAATTATTTGAACTCCTAATATTTGAATGAAACATTTTTGCGGTCCTTTTTGTAGAGGTTTCGGACGAGTAGGTCTAAATGGGCCTTTCAATGGACCCGTTGGAATTTTAAATGAGTAAAATGTACAGAAATTGAGGTTTTGCAATATAATTGTGTTGAAAAGCTCCTAATCAATTATTTGAACTCCTAATATTTGAATAAAACATTTTTGTGGTCCTTTTTGTAGAGGTTTCGGACGAGGAGGTCTAAATGGGCCTTTCAATGGACCCATTGGAATTTTAACTGAGCAAACAGTACATAAATTGAGGTTTTGAGATATAATTGTGTTGAAAAACTCCTAATCAATTATTTGAACTCCTAATATTTGAATAAAACATTTTTGCGGTCCTTTTTGCAGAGGTTTCGGACGAGCAGGTCTAAATGGGCCTTTCAATGGACCCGTTGGAATTTTCAATGAGTAAAAAGTACAGAAATTGAGGTTTTGCAATATAAATGTGTTGAAAAGCTCCTAATCAATTATTTAAACTCCTACTATTTGAATAAAACATTTTTGCGGTCCTTTTTGTGGAGGTTTCGGACGAGCGGGTCGAAATGGGCCTTTCAATGGACCCGTTGGAATTTTAACTAAGTAAAATGTACAGAAATTGAGGTTTTGCAATATAATTGTGTTGAAAAGCTCCTAATCAATTATTTGAACTCCTAATATTTGAATAAAACATTTTTGCGGTCCTTTTTGTAGTGGTTTTGGACGAGTAGGTCTAAATGGGCCTTTCGATGGACCTGTTGGAATTTTAAATGAGTAAAAAGTACAAAAATTGAGGTTTTGCAATATAATTGTGTTGAAAATCTCCGAATCAATTATTTGAACTCCTAATATTTGAATAAAACATTTTTGCGGTCCTCTTTGTAAAGGTTTCGGACGAGCAGGTCTAAAGGGGCCTTTCAATGGACCCGTTGGAATTTTAAATGAGTAAAAAGTACAGAAATTGAGGTTTTGCAATATAATTGTGTTGAAAAGCTCCTAATCAATTATTTGAACTCCTAATATTCGAATAAAACATTTTTGCGGTCATTTTGTAGAGGTTTCGGACGAGGATGTCTAAATGGGCCTTTCAATGGACCCGTTGGAATTTTAACTAAGTAAAAAGTACAGAAATTGCGGTTTTGCAATATAATTGTGTTGAAAAGCTCCTAATAAACTATTTCAACTCCTAATATTTGAATAAAACATTTTGCGGTCCTTTTTGTAGAGGTTTCGGACGAGCGGGTCGAAATGGGACTTTCAATGGGCCCGTTGGAATTTTAACTGAGTAAAAAGTATAAAATTGAGGTTTTGCAATATAATTGTGTTGAATGCTCCTAATTAATTATTTGAACTCATAATAATTGAATAACACATTTTTGCGGTCCTTTTTGTAGAGGTTTCGGACGAGCAGGTCTAAATGGGCCTTTCAATGGACCCGTTGGAATTTTAACTGAGTAAAAAGTACAGAAATTGAGGTTTTGCAATATAATTGTGTTGAAAAGCTCCTAATCAATTATTTGAACTCCTAATATTTGAATAAAACATTTTTGCGGTCCTTTTTGTAGAGGTTTCGGACGAGGATGTCTAAATGGGCCTTTCAATGGACCCGTTGGAATTTTAAATGAGTAAACAGTACAGAAATTAAGGTTTTGCAAAATAATTGTGTTGAAAAGCTCCTAATCAATTATTTGAACTCCTAATATTTGAATAAAACATTTTTACGGTCCTCTTTGTAGAAGTTTCGGAAGAGCAGGTCTAAATGGGCCTTTCAAGAGACCCGTTGGAATTTTAACTGAGTAAAAAAGTACAGAAACTGAGGTTTTGCAATATAATTGTGTTCAAAAACTCCTAATCAATTATTTGAACTCCTAATATTTGAATAAAACATTTTTAGGTCCTTATTGTAGAGGTTTCGGACGAGCAGGTCGAAATGGGCCTTTCAATGGACTCGTTGGAATTTTAACTGAGTAAAAAGTACAGAAATTGAGGTTTTGCAATATAATTGTTTTGAAAAGCTCCTAATCAATTATTTGAACTCCTAATATTTGAATAAAACATTTTTGCGGTCCTTTTTGTAGAGGCTTCGGACGAGCAGGTCTAAATGGGCCTTTCAATGGACCCGTTGGAAATTTAACTAAGTAAAAAGTACATAAATTGACGTTTTGCAATATAGTTGTGTTGAAAAGCTCCTAATCAATTACATGACTGCTAAAATTGGATTAAAACTTGTTTTGCGGTCCTTTTTGTAGAGGTTTTGGACGAGCGGGTCGAAATGGGCCTTTAAATGGACCTGTTGGAATTTTAACTGAGTAAAAAGTATAGAAATTGAGGTTTTGAAATATAATTGTGTTAAAAAGCTCCTAATCAATTATTTGAACTCCTAATATTTGAATAAAACATTTTTGCGGTCCTTTTTGTAGAGGTTTCGGACGAGCAGGTCTAAATGCGCCTTTCAATGGACCCGTTGGAATTTTAACTAAGTTAAAAGTACAGAAATTGTGGTTTTGCAATATAATTGTGGTGAAAAGCTCCTAATCAATTATTTGAACTCCTAATATTTGAATAAAACATTTTTGCGGTCCTTTCTGTAGAGGTTTCGGACGAGGAGGTCTAAATGGTCCTTTCAATGGACCCGTTGGAATTTTAACTGAGTAAAAAGTACAAAAATTGCGGTTTTGCAATATAATTGTGTTGAAAAGCTCCTAATTAATTATTTGAACTCCTAATATTTGAATAAAACATTTTTGCGGTCCTTTTTGTAGAGGTTTCGGACGAGCAGGTCTAAATGGGCCTTTCAATAGACCCGTTGGAATTTTAACTGAGTAAAAAGTACAGAAACTGAGGTTTTGGAATATAATTGTGTTCAAAAACTCCTAATCAATTATTTGAACTCCTAATATTTGAATAAAACATTTTTACGGTCCTTATTGTAGAGGTTTCGGACGAGCAGGTCTAAATGGGCCTTTCAATGGACCCGTTGGAATTTTAAATGAGTAAAAAGTACAGAAATTGAGGTTTTGCAATATAATTGTGTTGAAAAGCTCCTAATCAATTATTTAAACTCCAACTATTTGAATAAAACATTTTTGCGGTCCTTTCTGTAGATGTTTCGGACGAGCAGGTCGAAATGGGCCTTTCAATGGACTCGTTGGAATTTTAACTGAGTAAAAAGTACATAAATTGAGGTTTTGCAATATAATTGTGTTGAAAAGCTCCTAATCAATTATTTGAACTCCTAATATTTGAATAAAACATTTTTGCGGTCCTTTTTGTAGAGGTTTCGGACGAGCAGGTCTAAATGGGCCTTTCAATGGACCCGTTGGAATTTTAACTGATAAAAAATTCAGAAATTGAGGTTTTGCAATATAATTGTGTTGAAAAGCTCCTAAACAATTATTTGAACTCCTAATATTTGAATAAAACCTTTTTGCGGTCCTTTTTGTAGATGTTTCGGACGAGCACGTCTAAATGGGCCTTTCAATGGACTCGTTGGAATTTTAACTGAGTAAAAAGTACAGAAATTGAGGTTTTGCAATATAATTGTGTTGAAAAGCTCCTAATCAATTATTTAAACTCCAACTATTTGAATAAAACATTTTTGCGGTCCTTTCTGTAGATGTTTCGGACGAGCAGGTCGAAATGGGCCTTTCAATGGACTCGTTGGAATTTTAACTGAGTAAAAAGTACAGAAATTGAGGTTTTGCAATATAATTGTTTTGAAAAGCTCCTAATCAATTATTTGAACTCCTAATATTTGAATAAAACATTTTTGCGGTCCTTTTTGTAGAGGCTTCGGACGAGCAGGTCTAAATGGGCCTTTCAATGGACCCGTTGGAAATTTAACTGAGTAAAAAGTACATAAATTGAGGTTTTGCAATATAGTTGTGTTGAAAAGCTCCTAATCAATTACATGACTCCTAAAATTGGATTAAAACTTGTTTTGCGGTCCTTTTTGAAGAGGTTTTGGACGAGCGGGTCGAAATGGGCCTTTAAATGGACCTGTTGGAATTTTAACTGAGTAAAAAGTATAGAAATTAAAGGTTTTGAAATATAATTGTGTTAAAAAGCTCCTAATCAATTATTTGAACTCCTAATATTTGAATAAAACATTTTTGCGGTCCTTTTTGTAGAGGTTTCGGACGAGCAGGTCTAAATGCGCCTTTCAATGGACCCGTTGGAATTTTAACTAAGTTAAAAGTACAGAAATTGTGGTTTTGCAATATAATTGTGGTGAAAAGCTCCTAATCAATTATTTGAACTCCTAATATTTGAATAAAACATTTTTGCGGTCCTTTCTGTAGAGGTTTCGGACGAGGAGGTCTAAATGGTCCTTTCAATGGACCCGTTGGAATTTTAACTGAGTAAAAAGTACAAAAATTGCGGTTTTGCAAAATAATTGTGTTGAAAAGCTCCTAATTAATTATTTGAACTCCTAATATTTGAATAAAACATTTTTGCGGTCCTTTTTGTAGAGGTTTCGGACGAGCAGGTCTAAATGGGCCTTTCAATAGACCCGTTGGAATTTTAACTGAGTAAAAAGTACAGAAACTGAGGTTTTGGAATATAATTGTGTTCAAAAACTCCTAATCAATTATTTGAACTCCTAATATTTGAATAAAACATTTTTACGGTCCTTATTGTAGAGGTTTCGGACGAGCAGGTCTAAATGGGCCTTTCAATGGACCCGTTGGAATTTTAAATGAGTAAAAAGTACAGAAATTGAGGTTTTGCAATATAATTGTGTTGAAAAGCTCCTAATCAATTATTTGAACTCCTAATATTTGAATAAAACCTTTTTGCGGTCCTTTTTGTAGATGTTTCGGACGAGCAAGTCTAAATGGGCCTTTCCATGGACCCGTTGGAATTTTAACTAAGTAAAAAGTACAGAAATTGAGGTTTTGCAATATAATTGTTTTGAAAAGCTCCTAATCTATTACATGAACTCCTAATATTTGAATAAAACATTTTTGTGGTCCTTTTTGTAGAGGTTTCGGACGAGCAGGTCTAAATGGGCCTTTCAATGGATCCGTTGGAATTTTAACTGATAAAAAATTCAAAAATTGAGGTTTTGCAATATAATTGTGTTGAAAAGCTCCTAAACAATTATTTGAACTCCTAATATTTGAATAAAACCTTTTTGCGGTCCTTTTTGTAGATGTTTCGGACGAGCACGTCTAAATGGGCCTTTCAATGGACTCGTTGGAATTTTAACTGAGTAAAAAGTACAGAAATTGAGGTTTTGCAATATAATTGTGTTGAAAAGCTCCTAATCAATTATTTGAACTCCTAATATTTGAATAAAACATTTTTGCGGTCCTTTTTGTAGAGGTTTTGGACGAGCAGGTCTAAATGGGCCTTTCAATGGACCCGTTGGAATTTTAACTGAGTAAAAAGAATAAAATTGAGGTTTTGCAATATAATTGTGTTGAAAAACTCCTAATCAATTATTTGAACTCCTAAAATTTGAATAAAACATTTTTGCGGTCCTTTTTGCAGAGGTTTCGGACGAGGAGGTCTAAATGGTCCTTTCAATGGACCGTTGGAATTTTAACTGAGTAAAAAGTACAGAAATTTCGGTTTTGCAATATAATTGTGTTGAAAAGCTCCTAATTAATTATTTGAACTCCTAATATTTGAATAAAACATTTTTGCGGTCCTTTTTGTAGAGGTTTCGGACGAGCAAGTCTAAATGGGCCTTTCAATGGACCCGTTGGAATTTTAAATGAGTAAAAACTACAAAAATTGAGGTTTTGCAATATAGTTGTGTTGAAAAGATCCTAATCAATTACAAGAACTCCTAAATTTTGATTAAAACTTGTTTTGCGGTCCTTTTTGTAGAGGTTTTGGACGAGCGGGTCGAAATGGGCCTTTCAATGGACCTGTTGGAATTTTAATTGAGTAAAAAATTCAGAAATTGAGGTTTTGCAATATAATTGTGTTCAAAAGCTCCTAAACAATTATTTGAACTCCTAATATTTGAATAAAACCTTTTTGCGGTCCTTTTTGTAGATGTTTCGGACGAGCACGTCTAAATGGGCCTTTCAATGGACTCGTTGGAATTTTAACTGAGTAAAAAGTACAGAAATTGAGGTTTTGCAATATAATTGTGTTGAAAAGCTCCTAATCAATTATTTGAACTCCTAATATTTGAATAAAACATTTTTGCGGTCCTTTTTGTAGAGGTTTTGGACGAGCAGGTCTAAATGGGCCTTTCAATGGACCCGTTGGAATTTTAACTGAGTAAAAAGTACAGAAACTGAGTTTTTGCAATATAATTGTGTTGAAAAACTCCTAATCAATTATTTGAACTCCTAAAATTTGAATAAAACATTTTTGCGGTCCTTTTTGCAGAGGTTTCGGACGAGGAGGTCTAAATGGTCCTTTCAATGGACCCGTTGGAATTTTAACTGAGTAAAAACTACAGAAATTTCGGTTTTGCAATATAATTGTGTTGAAAAGCTCCTAATTAATTATTTGAACTCCTAATATTTGAATAAAACATTTTTGCGGTCCTTTTTGTAGAGGTTTCGGACGAGCAAGTCTAAATGGGCCTTTCAATGGACCCGTTGGAATTTTAAATGAGTAAAAACTACAAAAATTGAGGTTTTGCAATATAGTTGTGTTGAAAAGATCCTAATCAATTACAAGAACTCCTAAATTTTGATTAAAACTTGTTTTGCGGTCCTTTTTGTAGAGGTTTTGGACGAGCGGGTCGAAATGGGCCTTTCAATGGACCTGTTGGAATTTTAATTGAGTAAAAAGTACAGAAATTGAGGTTTTGCAATATAATTGTGTTGAAAAGCTCCTAATCAATTATTTGAACTCCTAATATTCGAATAAAACATTTTTGCGGTCCTTTCTGTAGAGGTTTCGGACGAGCAGGTCTAAATGGGCCTTTCAATGGCCCCGTTGGAATTTTAACTGAGTAAAAAGTACAAAAATTGAGGTTATGCAATATAATTGAGTTGAAAAGCTCCTAATCAATTATTTGAACTCCTAATATTTGAATAAAACATTTTGCGGTCCTTTTTGTAGAGGTTTTGGACGAGCAGGTCTAAATGGGCCTTTCAATGGACCCGTTGGAATTTTAACTGAGTAAAAAGTACAGAAACTGAGTTTTTGCAATATAATTGTGTTGAAAAACTCCTAATCAATTATTTGAACTCCTAAAATTTGAATAAAACATTTTTGCGGTCCTTTTTGCAGAGGTTTCGGACGAGCAGGTCTAAATGGGCCTTTCAATGGACCCGTTGGAATTTTAAATGAGTAAAAAGTACAGAAATTGAGGTTTTGCAATATAATTGTGTTGAAAAGCTCCTAATCAATTATTTAAACTCCTACTATTTGAATAAAACATTTTTGCGGTCCTTTTTGTAGAGGTTTCGGACGAGTGGGTCGAAATGGGCCTTTCAATGGACCCGTTGGAAATTTAACTGAGTAAAAAGTACAGAAATTGAGGTTTTGCAATATAATTGTGTTGAAAAGCTCCTAATCAATTATTTGAACTCCTAATATTTGAATAAAACATTTTTGCGGTCCTTTTTATAGAGGTTTCGGACGTGCAGGTCTAAATGGGCCTTTCAATGGACCCGTTGGAATTTTAACTGAGTAAAAAGTACAGAAATTGAGGTTTTGCAATATAATTGTGTTGAAAGGCTCCTAATCAATTACATGAACTCCTAAAATTTGATTAAAACCTGTTTTGCAGTCCTTTTTGTAGAGGTTTCGGACGAGCGGGTCGAAATGGGACCTTCAATGGACCCGTTGGAATTTTAACTGAGTAAAAATTACAGAAATTGAGGTTTTGCAATATAATTGTGTTGAAAAGCTCCTAATCAATTATTTGAACTCCAAATATTTGAATAAAACATTTTTGCGGTCCTTTTTGTAGAGGTTTCGGACGTGCAGGTCTAAATGGGCCTTTCAATGGACCCGTTGGAATTTTAACTGAGTAAAAAGTACAGAAATTGAGGTTTTGCAATATAATTGTGTTGAAAGGCTCCTAATCAATTACATGAACTCCTAAAATTTGATTAAAACTTGTTTTGCAGTCCTTTTTGTAGAGGTTTCGGACGAGCGGGTCGAAATGGGACGTTCAATGGACCCGTTGGAATTTTTTTTTTGAGAAAAATGCCTCATTAATAACCCCACTAATCCCAACCTGGCCTAGCCCAGAGGGGGTCCTAAAGGGGAAAAGAGTGCCCAAATATATATATAATCAAGGGGGTTGAGAACCAACCGGTACAATAGAGCGTAAGACATCGGGCAAGCCCGGCCCAAAAAACAAGGAGGACCTAGAGTGCAAGGCCCAATTGGCAATAGTATGAGCTAGAACATTAGCAACTCGCGGTACATAAAGAAAATTTAAATCTGGAATAGATACAAAGAGAGGGCGAGCCGCATCAATATGTGGCCATAAAGGAGAGGCGTCCGAGCCGAGGCAACGTATTTTGTTGTTGACCAAAGCAGCGTCGGACTCGATAATGATGCTGCACCAGCCGGCATCCCTACCTAGTGTAGCCCCTGTGACAATGGCGCGAAGCTCCGCAGTGGAGGCGTCAAGACATCCTGCGCAGTGAACAGCACAACCACGGAGAATAGCGCCGCTAGCATCACGAGCCACAACACCAAAACCTGCTTCGCCTGTAGCGGGGTTGAAAGCACCGTCCACATTGATTTTAACCTTCCTATCTGGTGGCGGCCTCCATGTTGGTTGAGAAAGGGCTGGCTCCGTCCTTAGATGCGTCGAGGCGTGAAGAGAGTTGGCCGAGTCGTAGTCATGTAACAGTTCCTTAGAGTTCATAAGAGTAAGCCATGGCGGCTGCAAACGCTTGGAGTGAACCCATTCATTCCTCCGGTTCCAAATGTTCCAAAGGATAGTGAGGAACAAACTAAATTCAGAGCGAGAAAGTACCGAGGCCCCTTGTTCCAACCATAAGTGAGTAGAGAAGAGCGTGCTAGTACGTAAAGGGAGGGGAAACCCAGCTAGTTGTAGAACCTCAGCTGCTCCAACACAATCTCGGAGAGCATGGAGTGGGGTTTCTACTATAGTCGGACAAAAAGGGCACATGCCAGTGCCTAACCCCACAGTTGCAAGACGGTCTCCTGTGGGTAGAGCATCTCGTCCTGCTCTCCAGCTAAAGGACCGAATCTTCGGAAGGGTGCTCGCTTTGGAGATAACTCGCCAAAGGGGAGAAGGACGACTGATAGGTCTGATTGGACGTCGTAAGAATAGATATCCGGAACGCACCGAATACATCCCCGTGTCATGATATCCCCAAAATAATGCATCGCGCCGCTCATTGGAGATTGGCATACGCAGTATGGCATCATCATCATCCCAGTCAAAATGCTGGCGGACTTTGGGTTCATCCCAAGACGCTTGATTGCCGATCATGAAGTCACGACATCGTAAGGGGAGTTCCTCCTCGTCTTGATAATTTCCAAAGAAGGATAAACTAGAGGTACCACCCCAAGGGTCGCGGTGGATACGGATCTGACTCTGGATTCCGGGTCGCCAAAAGAACCCTGGTTGCAATCGTTGCATGGCCTGCCAAAGACCTCGCCATGCGAAGGACGCGCGTCGATCGAGCTTAGCCTCCAACAATTTCCCAGAAGGAAAGTAACGTGAACGTAGGACACGCGCAAGGAGGGATTCAGGCGAATGGATCAGCCTCCATAATTGTTTACCTAAGAGAGCAATGTTAAAATCGTGTAGATTCCTAAAGCCTATACCCCCTACTGCCTTGGGATCACAAATAGACTCCCAAGATAGCAGAGGCCAACCTCGCTTGTTACTGCGGCCAGACCACCAATAACGACGGATCGAGCTAGTCATATCATCTATGATGTTCTGCGGAAGTAGGTAACAAGACATAACATACTGAGGTATGGCTTGTGCGACCGACTTGATCAGTGTTTCGCGTCCACTAAATGAGAGTAAGTTGGTGTCCCATTTAGTTATTCGAGAACTGACTTTGTCACGGACAAAACCTAAGCATTCTGTTCGGTTCCGCCCTATCATGAGGGGAACTCCGAGATAGATACCTGGGTCCTCGACAATGCGTACTCCGAGAGTCAATCGAACTGCCTGAACGAAGGTCTCAGAACAACGTGAACTGCAGTAAGCTGTGAACTTATCGAAATTAACAGTTTGTCCTGAGGAGGACTCATATAGGCGTAGAATCTCTTTCAACCTATCAACCTCATCTGGGAAATTACGAAGGAAAACAATGCTATCATCGGCAAATAGCAGATGTGTAATTCTAGGTCCATGTCGATTGGCCTGTAGGCCGAGAAGGCGCCCTTCCCGTTGCTCGGATTTAAGGGCCGCTGATAACCCTTGGGAACATATCAAAAAGAGGAAGGGGGAGAGGGGGTCGCCCTGTCGGATGCCTCGAGCAGGCACAAACTCATCGGATAGGGTCCCGTTAAGTCTAACAGAAAAGGAGACTGAGGAGACACAGCGAAGTATGAGGTGCACCCATTCAGGTGCAAAGCCCATACGTGACATCACATCCCGAAGGAATGACCATTCGACTTTGTCGAACGCCTTGTCCATATCTAGTTTCAATGCCGCCCCTTGGTAAATGGCAGCGCTATTCGAGTGGAGGGTATGCACTAGCTCATGGGCAATTAAAATGTTGTCGGTTATGTTCCTTCCACGAACAAAGGCTGCCTGTGCATCGCTAATACAATCAGGTAGAACAGGCTTAAGACGGTTAACAAGAACCTTAGAAACTGTTTTGTATATGACCGTGCATAAGCTAATTGGTCGAAATTGGCGCATATTGGTGGGGTCCGCAACCTTCGGGATAAGCACGATGACCGTTTTATTAACAGTCGACATGTCGGCTTCCCCACGCAATAGACGAAGACAAAGCTGAAAATGTATGGTATTTTTAGTTTAGGAAAGATAGTGATAGATTCCCTACCAACTTCAAAAAATATTGTAAATTTAGATAATTTGGAGAAAATTCGAATTGCAGAGGATAAAATAACGTTTAAATGTAATTTTATCTGCAATTTGAACAAATCTCTCTCAACAAATTCAAAATTCAATTTTAACTTATATAATTTAAGTTTGAAATAGAATTTGAAAATGTATGGTATTTTTAGATTAGTAGAGATAGTGATAGGTTCCCCACCAACTTCAAAAAATATTCTAAATTTAGATAATTTGGAGAAAATTCGAATTGCAGAGGATAAAAGAACATTTAAATGTAATTTTATCTGCAATTTGAAATGCATGGGAATCCTAAAGATCCTTAGATTCATCGAGAAAGGAGATATCAAATCTCTTCCAACAAATTCAAAATTCAATTTTAACTTAGATAATTTAAGTTTGAAATAGAATTCGAAAATGTGTGGTATTTTTAGATCAGTAAAAATAGAGATAGATTCCCTACCAACTTCAAAAAATGTTCTAAATTTAGATAATTTGGAGAAAATTCGAATTGCAGAGGATAAAATAACGTTTAAATGTAATTTTATCTGCAATTTGATCAAATCTCTCTCAACAAATTCAAAATTCAATTTTAACTTAGATAATTTAAGTTTGAAATAGAATTTGAAAATGTATGGTATTTTTAGATTAGTATAGATAGGGATAGATTCTCCACCAACTTCAAAAAATATTCTAAATTTAGATAATTTAGAGAAATTTCGAATTGCAGAGGATAAAATAACATTTAAATGTAATTTTACCTGCAATTTGAAATACATGGGAGTCCTAAAGAGCTTTAGGTTCACTGTAAAAAGAGATATCAAATCTCTCTCAACAAATTCAATATTCAAATTTAACTTAGATAATTTAAGTTTGAAATAGAATTTGAAAAGATTTTCTGTTGTGAAACCGAGATCCATGCCCCTCGTTTCTAGGAACTGGGACTCCCAATGGAGTTGGAGATTCCCAGGCTGCCATCGCCGGCCCGTGCTATGGCTGCACTCGATTTTGCCAACACCGGTTTGTGGCCAAGAGTTTGCGATGGTGGATGATATGACTGTTCTAGACAGTGAGTTTTGTGTAGTGGAGAACTTAATACATAAGAGATTCCTATTCACTTCATTCTTAAAAGAAAAAATGAATAATAAGAATAATAATAAAACATGCAATATCAGAAGAGTATTGCAAGAACAAAGTGGGGGAGACAATGAGAGCACCCTGCCAAAATTGCAAACGTGCTAACTTGCTTCCTCGTACCAACATGGTAATGTGACATAAGGTAGGATAACCCAATACCAGGACTTGCGCATGGTTGTTGCCACATCATAGGACGGAATACAAGGTCTAACAGACCAGGAAGAAACTTGCGTTCTAATATTAGAAGCAAGGTATATGAAGGGTACCAAAAGTGGTACTCCAGCACATGGAAGAAATCCTTGGGGCGGGGCTGTCGCCGGCAAGGCTAGGGAGCCTCGGAAGGGCCCGAGGGCTATTCGAATCCAATAGTAAAAGGATGGCCATGGCCATTGTGCAACCATCTTTCGAGGTATGAAGATTAGAAAATCATTGCTAAAATTCTCGCGGCCATGAAGGGGTTGATGCACCACTGCATCGGAGGTGCTAAGCAAGCACCACCACGGTGGTGTTGGGGTTGAAAGGCGGTGGAAGAGGGTGGTTATGGGTGGTGGTAGTGAGAGGGAGGTGGTTAGGAAAAAGATGGAAAGAGAAAAGAAGAGAAAAGTTGAGAGAAAAGTTGAGAGTGTTTTCATCACCCGTTACCCATTGGAATTTTAACTAAGTAAAAAAGACCCGTTGGAATTTTAAATGAGTAAAAAGTACAGAAATTGAGGTTTTGCAAGATAATTATGTTGAAAAGCTCCTAATCAATTATTTCAACTCCTAATATTTGAATAAAACATTTTTGCGGTCCTTTTTGTAAAGGTTTCGGACGAGCAGGTCTAAATGGGCCTTTCAATGGACCCGTTGGAATTTTAACTGAGTAAAAAGTACAGAAATTGAAGTTTTGCAATATAATTGATTTGAAAAGCTCCTAATCAATTATTTGAACTCTTAATATTTGAATAAAACATTTTTGCGGTCCTTTTTGTAGAGGTTTCGGACGAGCAGGTCTAAATGGGCCTTTCTATAGACCCGTTGGAATTTTAACTGAGTAAAAAGTACAGAAATTGAGGTTTTGCAAAATAATTGTGTTCAAAAGCTCCTAATCAATTATTTGAACTCCTAATATTTGAATAAAACATTTTTGCGGTCCTTTTTGTAGAAGTTTCGGACGAGCAGGTCTAAATGGGCCTTTTAATGGACCCGTTGGAATTTTAACTGAGTAAAAATTACAGAAATTGAGGTTTTGCAATATAATTGTGTTGAAAAGCTCCTAATCAATTATTTGAACTCCTAATATTTGAATAAAACATTTTGCGGTCCTTTTTGTAGAGGTTTCGGACGAGGATGTCTAAATGGGCATTTCAATGGACCCGTTGGAATTTTAACTGAGTAAAAAGTACAGAAATTGAGGTTTTGAAATATAATTTTGTTGAAAAGCTCCTAACCAATTATTTGAACTCCTAACATTTGAATAAAACATTTTTGCGGTCCTTTTTGTAGAGGTTTCGGACGTGCAGGTCTAAATGGGTCTTTAAATGGACCCGTTGGAATTTTAACTAAGTAAAAAGTATAGAAATTGAGGTTTTGCAATATAATTGTGTTGAAAAGCTCCTAATCAATTATTTGAACTCCTAATATTTGAATAAAACATTTTTGCGGTCCTTTTTGTAGAGGTTTCGGACGAGGATGTCTAAATGGGCCTTTCAATGGACCCGTTGGAATTTTAACTGAGTAAAAAGTACAGAAATTGAGGTTTTGAAATATAATTGTGTTGAAAAGCTCCTAATCAATTATTTGAACTCCTAATATTTGAATAAAACATTTTTGTGGTCCTTTTTGTAGAGGTTTCGGACGAGCAGGTCTAAATGGGCCTTTCAATGGACCCGTTGGAATTTTAACTAAGTAAAAAGTATAGAAATTGAGGTTTTGCAATATAATTGTGTTGAAAAGCTCCTAATCAATTATTTGAACTCCTAATATTTGAATAAAACATTTTTGTGGTCCTTTTTGTAGAGGTTTCGGACGAGCAGGTCTAAATGGGCCTTTCAATGGACCCATTGGAATTTTAAATGAGTAAAAAGTACAAAAATTGAGGTTTTGCATTATAATTGTGTTGAAAAGCTCCTAATCAATTATTTGAACTCCTAATATTTGAATAAAACATTTTTGCGGTCCTTTTTGTAGAGGTTTCGGACGAGCGGGTCGAAATGGGCCTTTCAATGGACCCGTTGGAATTCTAACTGAGTAAAAAGTACAGAAATTGCGGTTTTGCAATATAATTGTTTTGAAAAGCTCCTAATCAATTATTTGAACTCCTAATATTTGGCTAAAACTTGTTTTGCAGTCCTTTTGTAGAGGTTTCGGGCGAGCAGGTCGAAATGGGCCTTTCAACGGACCCGTTCGAATTTTAACAGAGTAAAAAGTACAGAAATTGAGGTTTTGCAATATAATTGATTTAAAAAGCTCCTAATCAATTACATGAACTCCTAATATTTGAATAAAACATTTTTGCGTTCCTTTTTGTAGAGGTTTTGGATGAGGAGGTCTAAATGGGCCTTTCATTGGACCCATTGGAATTTTAACTGAGTAAAAATTACATAAATTGAGGTTTTGCAATGTAATTGTGTTGAAAAGCTCCTAATCAATTATTTAAACTCCTAATATTTGAATAAAACATTTTTGCGGTCCTTTTTGTAGAGGTTTCGGACGAGCAGGTCTAAATGGGCCTTTCAATGGACCCGTTGGAATTTTAAATGAGTAAAAAGTACAGAAATTGAGGTTTTGCAATATAATTGTGTTGAAAAGCTCCTAATCAATTATTTGAACTCCTAATATTTGAATAAAACATTTTTGCGGTCCTTTTTGTAGAGGTTTCGGACGAGCAGGTCTAAATGGGCCTTTCAATGGACCCGTGGAATTTTAACTGAGTAAATGTAACCCCCTTAACCCGGCCTAGACGGTTGACCCGAATTAAGAAAGTCACACGGGGAAAACCAAAGTCAACCTGAAAGTCAACCTTGATTAACGACCCTTTTTTTTCTTTTTAATCTTGTCTAGATGCACATTAACCCTAGTTATGATTACTCAAACAACATGCTCAAAGATCATAAACATCAGAGATCAAACAGGGACCCAATGGAACAATTTACAACTTTAGGGATCAAATTGTAAATTCTATAAATTAAGAGGTCATAACCCAAATTAATGTTACCAACTTGTAATTAGTCAAGTTTCATGCTTCCCGGCAAATTTTCAGCACAAACGGACTTCTCAAACTCATACAATTGCACAAACAAGTTTCAGGACCAAAATGCAAACAATCCAAAACATTTAACTGCCAATGTCAGCCCCCAACGGTCGGATGTTCCGAAACAGGGAGAGCCTGTTTCGAAACACGGGGCCGTTCCGCAACGTGTTCCGAAACGAGGGCTGGCAGAGGGCTTCCCGTTTCGGAACGGTGTCTCCCGTTTCGGACGCCTGGGCTACTACAAGGCACCCGTTCCGAAACGGTAGCTACTGTTCCGATACGGTCTGCACAGAATGCAGAAAATTGCTTTCTTAAACACACAATTGACCAACCAAACATGCTCCAATCGCTACCAAACTTTATCAGCAAGATATTCAACATACAAGAGACATATTTGCATCAATCATTCATCAATATATCATCATATATGAAAAACCCCAAATCTAAGGCATGCTTCCTACCCAAGCAAACCATTTATGCACTAAAATCTCCAAAACCAAACACATAATGGCCAATTACAAAATCCAGCATTATTAACAACATTAAGCAACTTAGGGAGTTCAAAACATCCCCCAAAACATCCATATTGGTCCCCCATTGCCAAGTGTCAAAAGCTAAATGCGTATAAGAAAACCTTTCCATACTTGAGCTTAATTCCCACTTGATTGCTTGCCTTCCTTGCTGTCCTCAATGCACTCTAATGCTCTGCATTATTGGTTTAAGAAAAAGAGAGAGAGCGTAAGCAAAAGCTTAGTGAGGAATTCTCGTTAAAACCATTCAATAATGCATTTATAAAACTCATTTATAACCATGCTTCAAGCAACATTAACCATGTTCTTAAACATTTAAAACAAGCATCTCATGCTTCAAATATCATTAGACAATCTCATTAACAATTCAACAAGCATCTCATGCTTCATGTTCATAACAAGTCATATTGGCAACAAGTGATACATTTCACATAAGATTCACACATGGACTTTTAAACACCATTGTGATCTTATCCCCATGGACTTTTAAACACCATGGCAAGGACCACACAAGGACTTTTAACCACCTTTGTGTCCTTAACAAGAATCATCCAAGGACTTTTAACCACCTTGATGTTCTTAAGTAACAAGAGCCAACTATGGACTTTTAAACACCATATTGCTCTTAAAGTACACAAGTCTCATCCAAGGACTTTTAACCACCTTGATGAACTTAAACAAGAACCATCCAAGGACTTTTAACCACCTTGATGTTCTTAAGTATACAAGGCTCACACAAGGACTTTTAACCACCTTTGTGACCTTAACATCACTTGCCAATATGCATCATTAATCAACATTAATCCACTGTTTTAAAGCATTAAACCAAGCCATAAACATCATGCATCTTTAAGCATTAAACCACATTTAAACAATGTTCAAAAACAAGGAACTCTTACCTTGAGCTTCCTTCAACACATGGCTTAAAATCTCAGCAAATAAACATGCTAAATATGCTTTCAAAACAGATTTAAAATCATGCAAACTACACATTGCATTACAACAAAAACCATGGCCATCACCAAGAGAGTTTTTTTCCGAAAACTTACTCTTGAGCTTAGCTAAGTTGCTTAGACTTAAACTAAGCTCCCAAACCTCCCAAAACACTAGTTTCAAAGCCGAAAACCCAATTCCACTCACCGATTCCGTTTCGCCTCTTGCCGAAACACAAATCAAGCTTCCAGATCACCACCACTTGAATCCAAAGATGACTCCCCTGTTTTAAACACATCAAAGTAGAGGATTAATGCATCAACATGCATTAATAGCTTCAATGAAAGCACCTAAACTCGCTGCTCTCATCCACACTCCATTTTCGGCTACCAAACACAACCGAAAATGCATCCAAACAACTCCTCAACAAAGCCCAACCATAAACCATCAAAACTAAACATCCTTTAACATCATTTAACATCTAAAAAGGACCTAATAACATCATTATACCTCCAGCAACATCAGATTCACAAGATCACCTCAAAAACAACCAAGAATCACAAGCTAAACTTAGGAAATTCAACCTATCCGGGATTGCATTAATTAAAACTCAATTCCTTATCAAATTAACATTCATTTAACATCAAAAACACACTTCAAATCACTGCTTTAACAGATCAAACGAAAATTCATCAAAAATCACCAAATCTTGCATTTTAAGCCAAGATCCATCACACAACTTTAAAACCATTTATAAATCATCAATTAAGGATTGAGAACTTAGGAATTTCAGTAAAGAACTGAGAGTTTAGAGGAGAAGGACATTCTTACCTCCAAACTTGAGTTTCTCCTCTTTTAGAACCAAAAAGCTTGAAGAATCAAGTAGCAAATGGTGAGGTTTTGTTGATGAGATGATTAGCAATCAAAAGAGGATTGAAAAGAGAGATTTGAGTGACAAAATCAGAAGAAAATCTCTGGAGAAAAGGTGTTTGGGTTGAGAGAAAATGAGAGAAAGGAAAATGAGATTTTAGGAAAAATTAGTTAGAAATAACTTCCCTCCACTTTCCTTTTGTTTAAAAATCAGAATTAAAACATTAAATATCTTAGAAAAATCTGGAGAAACTCCCTTTGGGTAAATAGCTCCTTAAAGATTCAAAGTTTCAATCCTTTCTAAAACAGTCACGCAGTTTTCAAAAATTACATTTTGGTCACTAGCCAAAATGTCACCCTTCCAAACCTCATTTTGTAAAATTGATTTCACAGTTCACTTATATATATTAAAAGAGGATTTTAGAACATTTTTCCATATTTTTAATGCAACCTGAACTAGGCTTTCCTAATTTCACCTTTTTATATTCGAACAGCACTTTGACCGAACCGGTCAACGCCCAAACTTCCAAGCCCAAAACCGGGGCGTTACAGTAAAAAGTAAAGAAATTGAGGTTTTGCAATATAATTGTGTTGAAAAGCTCCTAATCAATTATTTGAACTCCTAATATTTGAATAAAACATTTTTGCGGTCCTTTTTGTAGAGGTTTCGGACGAGCAGGTCTAAATGGGCCTTTCAATGGACCCGTTGGAATTTTAACTGTGTAAAAAGTACAGAAACTGAGTTTTTGCAATATAATTGTGTTAAAAAACTCCTAATATTTGAATAAAACATTTTTGCGGTCCTTTTTGCAGAGGTTTCGGATGAGCAGGTCTAAATGGGCCTTTCAATGGACCCGTTGGAATTTTAAATGAGTAAAAAGTACAGAAATTGAGGTTTTGCAATATAATTGTGTTGAAAAGCTCCTAATCAATTATTTGAACTCCTAATATTTGAATAAAACATTTTTGCGGTCCTTTTTGTAGAGGTTTCGGACGAGCAGGTCTAAATGGGCCCTTTGGAATTTTAGCTGAGTAAAAAGTACAGAAATTGAGGTTTTGCAATATAATTGTGTTGAAAAGCTCATAATCAATTATTTGAACTCCTAATATTTGAATAAAACATTTTTGCGGTCCTTTTTGTAGAGGTTTCGGACGAGCAGGTCTAAATGGGCCTTTCAATGGACCCGTTGGAATTTTAACTGAGTAAAAAGTACAGAAACTAAGGTTTTGCAATATAATTGTGTTGAAAAACTCCTAATATTTGAATAAAACATTTTTGCGGTCCTTTTTGCAGAGGTTTCGGATGAGCATGTCTAAATGGGTCTTTCAATGGACCCGTTGGAATTTTAAATGAGTAAAAAGTACAGAAATTGAGGTTTTGCAATATAATTGTGTTGAAAAGCTCCTAATCATTTATTTGAACTCCTAATATTTGAATAAAACATTTTTGCGGTCCTTTTTGTAAAGGTTTCGGACGAGCGGGTCGAAATGGGCCTTTCAATGGACCCGTTGGAATTCTAATTGAGTAAAAAGTACAGAAATTGCGGTTTTGCAATATAATTGTGTTGAAAAGCTCCTAATCAATTATTTGAACTCCTAATATTTGACTAAAACTTGTTTTGCAGTCCTTTTGTAGAGGTTTCGGACGAGCAGGTCGAAATGGGCCTTTCAATGGACCCGTTCGAATTTTAACAGAGTAAAAAGTACAGAAATTGAGGTTTTGCAATATAATTGATTTAAAAAGCTCCTAGTCAATTATTTGAACTCCTAATATTTGAATAAAACATTTTTGCGGTCCTATTTGTAGAGGTTTCGGACGAGCAGGTCTAAATTGGCCTTTCAATGGACCCGTTGGAATTTTAAATGAGTAAAAAGTACAGAAATTGAGGTTTTGCAATATAATTGTGTTGAAAAGCTCCTAATCAATTATTTGAACTCCTAATATTTGAATAAAACATTTTTGGGGTCCTTTTTGTAGAGGTTTCGGACGAGCAGATCTAAATGGGCCTTTCAATGGACCCGTTGGAATTTTAAATGAGTAAAAAGTACAGAAATTGAGGTTTTGCAATATAATTGTGTTGAAAAGCTCCTAATCAATTATTTGAACTCATAATATTTGAATAAAACATTTTTGCGGTCCTTTTTGTAGAGGTTTCGGACGAGCAGGTCTAAATGGGACTTTCTATAGACCTGTTGGAATTTTAACTAAGTAAAAAGTACAGAAATTGAGGTTTTGCAATATAATTGTGTTGAAAAGCTCCTAATCAATTATTTGAACTCCTAATATTTGAATAAAACATTTTTGCGGTCATTTTGTAGAGGTTTCGGATGAGCAGGTCTAAATGGGCCTTTCAATGGACCCGTTGGAATTTTAACTGAGTAAAAAGTACAGAAACTGAGGTTTTGCAATATAATTGTGTTGAAAAACTCCTAATCATTTACTTGAACTCCTAATATTTGAATAAAACATTTTTGCGGTCCTTTTTGCAGAGGTTTCGGACGAGCAGGTCTAAATGGGCCTTTCAATGGACCTGTTGGAATTTTAAATGAGTAAAAAGTACAGAAATTGAGGTTTTGCAATATAATTGTGTTGAAAAGCTCCTAATCAATTATTTAAACTCCTACTATTTGAATAAAACATTTTTGCGGTCTTTTTTGTAGAGGTTTCGGACGAGCGGGTCGAAATGGGCCTTTCAATGGACGCGTTGGAATTTTAACTGAGTAAAAAGTACAAAAATTGAGGTTTTGCAATATAATTGTGTTGAAAAGCTTCTAATCAATTATTTGAACTCCTAATATTTGAATAAAACATTTTTGCGGTCCTTTTTGTAGAGGTTTCGGACGAGCAGGTCTAAATGGGCTTTTCAATGGACCCGTTGAAATTTTAACTGAGTAAAAAGTACAGAAATTGAGGTTTTGCAATATAATTGTGTTGAATGGCTCCTAATCAATTACATGAACTCCTAAATTTTGATTAAAACTTTTTTTGCAGTCCTTTTTGTAGAAGTTTCGGACGAGCGGGTCGAAATGGTACTTTCAATGGACCCTTTGGAATTTTAAATGAGTAAAAAGTACAGAAATTGAGGTTTTGCAAGATAATTGTGTTGAAAAGCTCCTAATCAATTATTTGAACTCCTAATATTTGAATAAAACATTTTTGTGGTCCTTTTTGTAGAAGTTTCGGACGAGCAGGTCTAAATGGGCCTTTCAATGGACCCGTTGGAATTTTAACTGAGTAAAAAGTACAGAAATTGAGGTTTTGCAATATAATTGATTTGAAAAGCTCCTAATCAATTATTTGAACTCCTAATATTTGAATAAAACATTTTTGCGGTCCTTTTTGTAGAGGTTTCGGACGAGCAGGTCTAAATGGGCCTTTCTATAGACTCGTTGGAATTTTAACTAAGTAAAAAGTACAGAAATTTAGGTTTTGCAATATAATTGTGTTGAAAAGTTCCTAATCGATTATTTGAACTCCTAATATTTGAATAAAACATTTTTGCGATCCTTTTTGTAGAGGTTTTGCACAAGCAGGTCTAAATGGGCCTTTCAATGGACCCGTTGGAATTTTAAATGAGTAAAAAGTACAGAAATTGAGGTTTTGCAATATAATTGTGTTGAAATGCTCCTAATCAATTACATGAACTCCTAAAATTTGATTAAAACTTGTTTTGCAGTCCTTTTTGTAGAGGTTTCGGACGAGCGGGTCGAAATGGGACTTTCAATGGACCCGTTGGAATTTTAAATGAGTAAAAAGTACAGATGGTGAGGAGAAGGACGTTCTTACCTCCAAACTTGAGTTTCTCCTCTATTAGAACCAAAAAGCTTGAAGAATCAAGTAGCAAATGGTGAGGTTTTGTTGATGAGATGATTAGCAATCAAAAGAGGATTGAAAAGAGAGATTTGAGTGACAAAATCAGAAGAAAACCTATGGAGAAAAGGTGTTTGGGTTGAGAGAAAATGAGAGAAAGGAAAATGAGATTTTAGGAAAAATTAGTTAGAAATAACTTCCCCCCACTTTCCTTTTGTTTAAAAATCAGAATTAAAACATTAAATATCTTAGAAAAATCTGGAGAAACTCCCTTTGGGTAAATAGCTCCTTAAAGATTCAAAGTTTCAATCCTTTCTAAAACAGTCACGCAGTTTTCAAAAATTACATTTTGGTCACTAGCCAAAATGTCACCCTTCCAAACCTCATTTTGTAAAATTGATTTCACAGTTCACTTATATATATTAAAAGAGGATTTTAGAACATTTTCCATATTTTTAATGCAACCTGAACTAGGGTTTCCTAATTTCACCTTTTTATATTCGAACAGTACTTTGACCGAACCGGTCAACGCCCAAACTTCCAAGCCCAAAACCGGGGCGTTACAGTAAAAAGTAAAGAAATTGAGGTTTTGCAATATAATTGTGTTGAAAAGCTCCTAATCAATTATTTGAACTCCTAATATTTGAATAAAACATTTTTGCGGTCCTTTTTGTAGAGGTTTCGGACGAGCAGGTCTAAATGGGCCTTTCAATGGACCCGTTGGAATTTTAACTGTGTAAAAAGTACAGAAACTGAGTTTTTGCAATATAATTGAGTTAAAAAACTCCTAATATTTGAATAAAACATTTTTGCGGTCCTTTTTGCAGAGGTTTCGGATGAGCAGGTCTAAATGGGCCTTTCAATGGACCCGTTGGAATTTTAAATGAGTAAAAAGTACAGAAATTGAGGTTTTGCAATATAATTGTGTTGAAAAGCTCCTAATCAATTATTTGAACTCCTAATATTTGAATAAAACATTTTTGCGGTCCTTTTTGTAGAGGTTTCGGACGAGCAGGTCTAAATGGGCTTTTCAATGGACCCTTTGGAATTTTAGCTGAGTAAAAAGTACAGAAATTGAGGTTTTGCAATATAATTGTGTTGAAAAGCTCATAATCAATTATTTGAACTCCTAATATTTGAATAAAACATTTTTGCGGTCCTTTTTGTAGAGGTTTCGGACGAGCAGGTCTAAATGGGCCTTTCAATGGACCCGTTGGAATTTTAACTGAGTAAAAAGTACAGAAACTGAGGTTTTGCAATATAATTGTGTTGAAAAACTCCTAATATTTGAATAAAACATTTTTGCGGTCCTTTTTGCAGAGGTTTCGGATGAGCAGGTCTAAATGGGCCTTTCAATGGACCCGTTGGAATTTTAAATGAGTAAAAAGTACAGAAATTGAGGTTTTGCAATATAATTGTGTTGAAAAGCTCCTAATCATTTATTTGAACTCCTAATATTTGAATAAAACATTTTTGCGGTCCTTTTTGTAAAGGTTTCGGACGAGCGGGTCGAAATGGGCCTTTCAATGGACCCGTTGGAATTCTAATTGAGTAAAAAGTACAGAAATTGCGGTTTTGCAATATAATTGTGTTTAAAAGCTCCTAATCAATTATTTGAACTCCTAATATTTGACTAAAACTTGTTTTGCAGTCCTTTTGTAGAGGTTTCGGACGAGCAGGTCGAAATGGGCCTTTCAATGGACCCGTTCGAATTTTAACAGAGTAAAAAGTACAGAAATTGAGGTTTTGCAATATAATTGATTTAAAAAGCTCCTAGTCAATTATTTGAACTCCTAATATTTGAATAAAACATTTTTGCGGTCCTATTTGTAGAGGTTTCGGACGAGCAGGTCTAAATTGGCCTTTCAATGGACCCGTTGGAATTTTAAATGAGTAAAAAGTACAGAAATTGAGGTTTTGCAATATAATTGTGTTGAAAAGCTCCTAATCAATTATTTGAACTCCTAATATTTGAATAAAACATTTTTGCGGTCCTTTTGTAGAGGTTTCGGATGAGCAGGTCTAAATGGGCCTTTCAATGGACCCGTTGGAATTTTAACTGAGTAAAAAGTACAAAAACTGAGGTTTTGCAATATAATTGTGTTGAAAAACTCCTAATCATTTATTTGAACTCCTAATATTTGAATAAAACATTTTTGCGGTCCTTTTTGCAGAGGTTTCGGACGAGCAGGTCTAAATGGGCCTTTTAATGGACCCGTTGGAATTTTAAATGAGTAAAAAGTACAGAAATTGAGGTTTTGCAATATAATTGTGTTGAAAAGCTCCTAATCAATTATTGAAACTCCTACTATTTGAATAAAACATTTTTGCGGTCCTTTTTGTAGAGGTTTCGGACGAGCGGGTCGAAATGGGCCTTTCAATGGACGCGTTGGAATTTTAACTGAGTAAAAAGTACAAAAATTGAGGTTTTGCAATATAATTGTGTTGAAAAGCTTCTAATCAATTATTTGAACTCCTAATATTTGAATAAAACATTTTTGCGGTCCTTTTTGTAGAGGTTTCGGACGAGCAGGTCTAAATGGGCTTTTCAATGGACCCGTTGAAATTTTAACTGAGTAAAAAGTACAGAAATTGAGGTTTTGCAATATAATTGTGTTGAATGGCTTCTAATCAATTACATGAACTCCTAAATTTTGATTAAAACTTTTTTTGCAGTCCATTTTGTAGAAGTTTCGGACGAGCGGGTCGAAATGGTACTTTCAATGGACCCTTTGGAATTTTAAATGAGTAAAAATTACAGAAATTGAGGTTTTGCAAGATAATTGTGTTGAAAAGCTCCTAATCAATTATTTGAACTCCTAATATTTGAATAAAACATTTTTGTGGTCCTTTTTGTAGAGGTTTCGGACGAGCAGGTCGAAATGGGCCTTTCAATGGACCCGTTAGAATTTTAAATGAGTAAAAAGTACAGAAATTGAGGTTTTGCAATATAATTGTGTTGAAAAGCTCCTAATCAATTATTTGAACTCCTAATATTTGAATAAAACATTTTTGCGGTCCTTTTGTAGAGGTTTCGGATGAGCAGGTCTAAATGGGCCTTTCAATGGACCCGTTGGAATTTTAACTGAGTAAAAAGTACAAAAACTGAGGTTTTGCAATATAATTGTGTTGAAAAACTCCTAATCATTTATTTGAACTCCTAATATTTGAATAAAACATTTTTGCGGTCCTTTTTGCAGAGGTTTCGGACGAGCAGGTCTAAATGGGCCTTTCAATGGACCCGTTGGAATTTTAAATGAGTAAAAAGTACAGAAATTGAGGTTTTGCAATATAATTGTGTTGAAATGCTCCTAATCAATTACATGAACTCCTAAAATTTGATTAAAACTTGTTTTGCGGTCCTTTTTGTAGAGGTTTCGGACGAGCGGGTCGAAATGGGACTTTTAATGGACCCGTTGGAATTTTAACTAAGTAAAAAGTATAGAAATTTAGGTTTTGCAATATAATTGTGTTGAAAAGTTCCTAATCGATTATTTGAACTCCTAATATTTGAATAAAACATTTTTGCGATCCTTTTTGTAGAGGTTTTGCACAAGCAGGTCTAAATGGGCCTTTCAATGGACCCGTTGGAATTTTAAATGAGTAAAAAGTACAGAAATTGAGGTTTTGCAATATAATTGTGTTGAAATGCTCCTAATCAATTACATGAACTCCTAAAATTTGATTAAAACTTGTTTTGCAGTCCTTTTTGTAGAGGTTTCGGACGAGCGGGTCGAAATGGGACTTTCAATGGACCCGTTGGAATTTTAAATGAGTAAAAAGTACAGAAATTGAGGTTTTGCAAGATAATTGTGTTGAAAAGCTTCTAATCAATTATTTGAACTCCTAATATTTGAATAAAACATTTTTGTGGTCCTTTTTCTAGAGGTTTCGGACGAGCAGGTCTAAATGGGCCTTTCAATGGACCCGTTGGAATTTTAACTGAGTAAAAAGTACAGAAATTGAGGTTTTGCAATATAATTGATTTGAAAAGCTCCTAATAAATTATTTGAACTCCTAATATATGAATAAAACATTTTTGCGGTCCTTTTTGTAGAGGTTTCGGACGAGCAGGTCTAAATGGGCCTTTCTATAGACCCATTGGAATTTTAACTAAGTAAAAAGTACAGAAATTGAGGTTTTGCAATATAATTGTGTTGAAAAGCTCCTAGTCAATTATTTGAACTCCAAATATTTGAATAAAACATTTTTGCGTTCCTTTTTGTAGAGGTTTCGGACGAGCAGGTTTAAATGGGCCTTTCAATGGACCCGTTGGAATTTTAAATGAGTAAAAAGTACAAAAATTGAGGTTTTGCAATATAATTGTGTTGAAAAGCTCCTAATCAATTATTTGAACTCCTAATATTTGAATAAAACATTTTTGCGGTCCTTTTTGTAGAGGTTTCGGACGAGCAGGTCTAAATGGGCCTTTCAATGGACCCGTTTGAATTATAACTAAGTAAAAAGTACAGAAATTGAGGTTTTGCAATATAATTGTGTTGAAAAGCTCCTAATCAATTATTTGAACTCCTAATATTTGAATAAAACATTTTTGCGGTCCTTTTTGTAGAGGTTTCGGACGAGCAGGTCGAAATGGGACTTTCAATGGACCCGTTGGAATTTTAAATGAGTAAAAAGTACAGAAATTGCGGTTTTGCAATATAATTGTGTTGAAAAGCTCCTAATCAATTATTTGAACTCCTAATTTTTGACTAAAACATTTTTGCGCTCCTTTTTGTAGAGGTTTCGGACGAGCAGGTCTAAATGGGCCTTTCAATGGACCCGTTTGAATTTTAACTAAGTTAAAAGTACAGAAATTGAGGTTTTGCAATATAATTGTGTTGAAAATCTCCTAATAAATTATTTGAACTCCTAATATTTGAATAAAACATTTTTGCGGTCCTTTTTGTAGAGGTTTCGGACGAGCGGGTCGAAATGGGCCTTTCAATGGACCCGTTGGAATTCTAACTAAGTAAAAAGTACAGAAATTGCGTTTTTGCAATATAAGTGTGTTGAAAAGCTTCTAATCAATTATTTGAACTCCTAATATTTGACTAAAACTTGTTTTGCAGTCCTTTGTAGAGGTTTTAGACGAGCAGGTCGAAATGGGCCTTTCAATGGACCCGTTCGAATTTTAACAGAGTAAAAAGTACAGAAATTGAGGTTTTGCAATATAATTGATTTAAAAAGCTCCTAATCAATTACATGAACTACTAATATTTGAATAAAACATTTTTGCATTCCTTTTTGTAGAGGTTTTGGACGAGGAGGTCTAAATGGGCCTTTCAATGGACCCGTCTGAATTTTAAATGAGTAAAAAGTATAGAAAATGAGGTTTTGCAATATAATTGTGTTGAAAAGCTCCTAATCAATTATTTGAACTCCTAATATTTGAAAAAAAAAACTTTTTTGCGGTCCTTTTTGTAGAGGTTTCGGACGAGCAGGTCTAAATGGGCCTTTCAATGGACCCGTTGGAATTTTAACTGAGTAAAAAGTACAGAAACTGAGGTTTTGCACTATAATTGTGTTGAAAAACTCCTAATCAATTATTTGAACTCCTAATATTTGAATAAAACATTTTTGCGGTCCTTTTTGTAGAGGTTTCGGACGAGAAGGTCTAAATGGGCCTTTCAATGGACCCGTTGGAATTTTAACTGAGTAAAAAGTACAGAAACTGAGGTTTTGCAGTATAATTGTGTTGAAAAACTCCTAATCAATTATTTGAACTCCTAATATTTGAATAAAACATTTTTGCGGTCCTTTTTGTAGAGGTTTCGGACGAGCAGGTCTAAATGGGCCTTTCAATGGACCCGTTGGAATTTTAAATGAGTAAAAAGTACATAAATTGAGGTTTTGCAATATAATTGTGTTGAAAATCTCCTAATCAATTATTTAAACTCCTACTATTTGAATAAAACATTTTTGCGGTCCTTTTTGTAGAGGTTTTGGACGAGCGGGTCGAAATGGGCCTTTCAATGGACGCGTTGGAATTTTAACTTAGTAAAAAGTACAAAAATTGAGGTTTTGCAATATAATTGTGTTGAAAAGCTTCTAATCAATTATTTGAACTCCTAATATTTGAATAAAACATTTTTGCGGTCCTTTTTGTAGAGGTTTCGGACGAGCAGGTCTAAATGGGCCTTTCAATGGACCCGTTGGAATTTTAAATGAGTAAAAAGTACAGAAATTGAGGTTTTGCAATGTAATTGTGTTGAAAAGCTCCTAATCAATTATTTGAACTCCTAATATTTGAATAAAACATTTTTGCGGTCCTTTTTGTAGAGGTTTCGGACGAGCAGGTCTAAATGTGCCTTTCAATGGACCCGTTGGAATTTTAAATGAGTAAAAAGTACAGAAATTGAGGTTTTGCAATATAGTTGTGTTGAAAAGCTCATAGTCAATTATTTGAACTCCTAATATTTGAATAAAACATTTTTGCGGTCCTTTTTGTAGAGGTTTCGGACGAGCGGGTCGAAATGGGCCTTTCAATGGACCCGTTGGAATTCTAACTGAGTAAAAAGTACAGAAATTGCGGTTTTGCAATATAATTGTGTTGAAAAGATCCTAATCAATTATTTTAACTCCTAATATTAGACTAAAACTTGTTTTGCAGTCCTTTTGTAGAGGTTTCGGACGAGCAGGTCGAAATGGGCCTTTCAATGGACCCGTTCGAATTTTAACAGAGTAAAAAGTACAGAAATTGAGGTTTTGCAATATAATTGATTTAAAAAGCTCCTAATTAATTACATGAACTCCTAATATTTGAATAAAACATTTTTGCGTTCCTTTTTGTAGTGGTTTTGGAAGAGGAGGTCTAAATGGGCCTTTCAATGGACCCGTTGGAATTTTAACTGAGTAAAAATTACATAAATTGAGGTTTTGCAATATAATTGTGTTGAAAAGCTCCTAATCAATTATTTGAACTCCTAATATTTGAATAAAACATTTTTGCGGTCCTTTTTGTAGAGGTTTCGGACGAGCAGGTCTAAATGGGACTTTCAATGGACCTGTTGGAATTTTAAATGAGTAAAAAGTACAGAAATTGAGGTTTTGCATTATAATTGTGTTCAAAAGCTCCTAATCAATTACATGAACTCGTAAAAGTTGATTAAAACTTGTTTTGCAGTCCTTTTTGTAGTGGTTTCGGATGAGCGAGTCGAAATGGGCCTTTTAATGGACCCGTTGGAATTTTAAATGAGTAAAAAGTACATAAATTGTGGTTTTGCAATATAATTGTGTTGAAAAGCTCCTAATCAATTATTTGAACTCCTAATATTTGAATAAAACATTTTTGCGGTCCTTTTTGTAGAGGTTTCGGACGAGCAGGTCTAAATGGGCCTTACTATAGACCCGTTGGAATTTTAACTAAGTAAAAAGTACAGAAATTGAGGTTTTGCAATATAATTGTGTTGAAAAGCTCGTAATCAATTATTTGAACCCCTAATATTTAAATAAAACATTTTTGCGGTCCTTTTTGTAGAGGTTTCGGACGAGCAGGTCTAAATGGGCCTTTCAATGGACCCGTTGGAATTTTTTTTTTTGAAGAAAAGGCCTCATTAAAAACCCCTACTACTGTCCTTCAAGCAGAGCTAGAGGACCCTAAAAAGGGGAAAAGAGTGCCCAAGAATTTTATTAATCAAAGAATATTAGGTACAAGATGTTGAATACAATGGGGAATAACCGAATCAAAAGATAAAGACGACATAGATTCCAGAGAAAAGGAAGCCAGCGTGTGGGCTATAATATTTGCCTCACGGCGTACAAAAGAAATCGAAGTAAAGTCGAAGTCAAGAAGAGCAGCTTGAATCTGAAGAATAGTTGGTCCCATAGTAGATAGGTCCTGAACAGGATTGTTGATCCTATTCGCAAGAGAGGCGCAGTCCGTTTCGATCTTGATACGATTCCATCCTCGAGATCGGGCAAGGGTAAAACCAGCAAGGATGCTTTCCCCCTCACTGGTGATAGCGTCCAGACGGCTACCGAGACGGAAAGCAAGACCACCCACGACTGCTCCGGCAGGGTCACGAGCAACAACGCCGACTGCTGCTGCACGAGTTGAAGGGTTGAAGGCTCCGTCCACATTAATATTGATGTGTTGGGGAGGACAAGAGGGATTGGTATTTATAGAAGGAGATGGAGCAGAGGAAGTAGATGATTTACAAAATTCATCATATAAGCTAATTGAGTTGACTGCAATTAGCCATGAGGGTTGTAAATGGTGGTTGTGATTCTTATCATTACGTCTATTCCAAATATTCCATAAAACTGTAAGAAAGAGACCAAATTTATCAGGGGGAATAGTGGAGGCTGCTTCCTCTAGCCATTGTAGGGGTGAAGGGGCTGAACTCTTGTAGAGAGAGATAGGAATACCACTAATTTGGAGGGCTTCAGTAGCCCCAGGACAGTCACGAAGTGCATGAAGAATTGTTTCCGAGTGATTACCACAAATAGAACATAGTCACGAACTAGGTGAAAAAACTTCCATTTTAGAGCCTACTGGTAGAGCTTCAGATGCCATGCGCCAGCCAAAAGTTTTAACTTTGGGTAAAACTTTTATTTTGGATAAAAATTTCCAAAACCGGGAAGGTGGCGAAGGTTGGGAAGAGGAGCGTTGCAAAAAAATATACCCGGAGCGAACTGAGTATATACCCGAATCATTGGGAGACCATAAGATTGAGTCTCGTTGATCATTTATGATGGGGATACGGAAAATGGCATCCGCATCAATTTGATTGAAGTAATTTTTCAATTTTACTATATCCCAGGCGGTTTGATTGCGAATCATGAACTCCTTACAACGAATATGGAATTCGTCAGAGATTTCATAATCCCCAGTTAGCTCAATCGGGGAAGACCCACCCCATATATCTTTGTGTATTCTGATATTACTGTTTATACCAGGGCGATAAAGAAAGCCAGGGAAGAGACGCTGAATAGCGTTATATATACCTTGCCAGGCAAAGGAGCCTCTACTAGGTTTTGGCGCATCCAAGATGCTGCCCGGAGGGAAATATTTGGAACGGTATATCTGGCCTAATAAGGAATGCGGTTCACAAATTAGTTTCCAAATTTGCTTACCCAAAAGAGCGATGTTGAAATCATGTAAGTCTTTGAAGCCCAAGCCACCAGCGGATTTAGGCAAACATATATGGTTCCACGGTAACATGTGCCAACCTTTTTTGTTGGATTTACCAGTCCACCAATATTGGCGGATTGAAGTAGTCATGTCGTCAATGATATTGTGAAGAAGAAGGTAGCAAGACATCACATATTGTGGGAGAGATTGTAAAACAGCTTTGATGAAAATCTCTCTACCACTAAAGGAGAGGAGGTGTTTGTCCCAGTTAGAGAGACGATCGTGTACTTTATCTCGGACAAAGCCTAAAGATTCGGTTTTATTTTTTCCTATTAGGAGCGGGATACCCAGGTATACCCCGGGGTTAGAAACTTCACGCACTTGTAAAAGGCTATTAATTACATTCCTTGTTGTAGAAGGTGTACGTGGGTTATAAAAAATTGTGGATTTATCAAAATTTATTGCTTGACCAGAAGCGTTAGCATATACTTGAAGAGCATTTTTTAGAAGGGATGCTTCAGATTGATTGGTATTTATAAATACCAAGCAATCATCAGCAAAAAGAAGGTGGTTAACTTTGGGCCCATGCTTACATGCACCTAAACCTGGAAGAATATTAGTTTGTTGAGCGGCAGCTAAATAAGCCGAGAGTCCTTGAGTGCAGAATAGGAAAAGAAAAGGGGATAGAGGATCCCCCTGACGAAGACCACGTTGAGGTTGAAATGTTGGTGAAAAGGAATTGTTAATTTTAACCGAGAAAGAAACAGTGGAAATACAGCGCATTATAAGATCAATCCAATCGGATGCAAAACCCATTCGTGTCATAACGTTTGCAAGGAAAGACCATTCAACTCTGTCAAAGGCTTTTTCCATGTCAAGCTTGAGAGCAGCTCCTTGTGAGGATTTAGTCATCCCAGAGTTGATATTGTGAATTATTTCATGCGCAACAAGGATATTGTCCGAGATATTGAGTCCCTGAACAAAGGCAGCTTGATTAGGGCTAATGCAAAGAGGAATAGCATGTTTCATTCTATTAACAATTGTTTTGGCAACAATTTTGTAAAGTACAGTACATAGGCTAATTGGTCTGAGTTGCTTCATGGATGTTGGGTCCTTAACTTTGGGAATTAGCACTAGAATAGTTTTGTTGACTAAGGACATATCTGCCTTACCATTTAACAGGTCCATACAAAGATTAAGAACATCATCACCAACTGTGTCCCAGTGTTGTCTAAAGAAGCTACTAGGCAGGCCGTCGGCACCCGGAGCTTTCCTAGGGTCAATATCTTTAAAGGCATGTAGAATTTCTTCTCTGGTGAACGGCTTGAGAAGATTGTCATTAATTGATGAATTAATGGAGGGTTGGATTTTGTCAAGAATTATTTCCGAAAATTGGGGGTTAGAGGTTGTAAAAAGGTTTTTAAAATAATTTGCAACGATATCCATTATTTCAGATTCAGAAGTACACCAATTGGAGTTGGCGTCAAAAAGACCTGTGATGGAGTTCTTTTTATTACGGTTAGTAGCTCTGGCATGAAAGAATTTGGTATTTTTGTCTCCTTGGGAAAGCCAAAGAGTTCGAGATCTTTGGGCCCAATAAGCTTCTTGTTCTGTTAAGAGCTTATTTAATTCCGTTCTATAGTTTAAATAATTTTGTTTATTAGTGGTTGTTAAGGGACGATAGAGAAGTTTGTTTATTTTTTTGTTAAGAAATTTAATACGACCTGTTGTTTTGAATCGTTGTTGATTTTGCCAGTCATCTAAGTATAACCCTACGGCTTTAATTTTATTAATGGCTGTACCGGGGGTATCAACCCATGCCCTTTTGATTGTTTGGATGTTATCTTTATTATTAGCCCAACAACTTTCAAATCTGAAGTTTTTAGGGATTTGTGTTTTGGTTGTATTAGAAGTTTTATCAAATTCCATAAGAAGGAAACAGTGGTCAGATTTTGCAACATATTCTGAAGATATACAAAGACTAGGGTAGAGATCTTTCCACGCATAGTTAGCAACAAAACGGTCAAGTCGTTCATGAATTACCGGGGTTAAGGGACCTACTTTCGTCCATGTAAACCATCCCGAAGTTGGTTTGCAATCAAATAAGTTGTTTCGAATAAGGCAATTTCGAAAATTTTTGATTTGGGATCTTGCTCGCCGTGGACCCCCTTGTTTTTCTGAATCTGTTAGAATCTCATTGAGATCTCCTCCGATAAGCCAAGGTTCATCTTTAGTAGAAGTGTGTAAGGAATCTATTATTTCCCATGTTTTATATTTTTGGCTAGTTTCCGAAAAACCATGCATTCCAGTGAAAAACATAGTGCTATTATTATTAGTTATTTGAATGTGAATGTAACGCAGCGAATAGGAAATTAAACTTATATTGATATCTTTGGCAGCGAATAAGGAAATACCGGAACACCCTTCCGAGGGGGGGATAGAAATAATGTCTAACATACCTAATGAAAGACATAAGCGGTTACATTCCGCCTTATTTAACTTAGTTTCACATAAAAACATAATATTAGGATTGGTACGTTGGACATAGGCTCTGAGATGTTGAACCGTCGGGGCTTGTCCAAGGCCCTGGCAGTTCCAGCAGAGGATCTTCATTTTGCTCGGCGGGGCTGGGAATCAGCCGCCGCCGGAGAGTTTTTAGAGCTGCTCATCCCAGCTTTTGGAGTAGAACCTGATTGTTTGGATTTTTTCGGCGGGAGCGAAACTTGTATTGGGGAGCGACGTTTCATGCCTCGGTTATTTTGGGTTGGTGCAGGTGCTGGTGCGGGTACTGGAACAGGAGCAGGTGCAGGTGCAGGGGCTGCATCATTTGGGTAAGTTTTAAGCAACCACTGATTAAAGTCATTGAAAAGTGAATCAGTGGGTTTAGAGGGCTTACTCGATTCAGAGTCAAATTTTTTGATTTGGTCGGCAGTAGGGCTGGGAACACCATAGTCATCATTGGTTTCCCAATCATCATCAGAACCATCTTCCGGAATTGGGTAGATGGTATTCAAGGGTTGGGCCTCAAGAGGAGCCTTTTGTTTCGGATCAGCAGGGGGTCATTGTCTGTATTAGGACCATCTTCCATTGTCATGTCGACGTTCTGAGCTTCTTCAGTAGCTTGTTCCGTGAATGATGCGGCGTCGCCTTCATTTAGGGAACCTTTAGTTTGGAATAAGAGTAATATTAGAGATTTGTAACTGTTTGTAATAGAAAAAATAAAAGAGTAACGTGAATTACCCAAGTTGTTCTGATTGATAGGAGGGCCTGTAGGATTGACCGGGATAGCTGGATTATTTGTAGAATTTGCTACAAAAAAATTAGGGGATGAGAAGTTTAAGCTGGAGTTTGATAAATAAGAGTAAGTAAAATCAGATGTAAATTTAATGGTTGGAAGAAATATACCATTAACTGGAGGAATGTTTGGATTCAGATTCTGTTCAACATTACGGATGCGCCCCCGAATTTCAACTGGGCGGCGTCTAGGAGGTAGGTAACGGAGCCATTCTCCGTATTGCAGTTTGTTGGGGTTGAGAGAAGATCGGATGGGGCAGTTTTCTAAGGTATGACTGATTATTCCGCAACCTGGGCAAAGAGTTGGGAGTCGTTCATATTGGAGACGACACATTATTGTGTTCTCACCGGATCCAATGAACACAAATCGAGTAACTGGTCTTGTTATGTTGAGAAAGATTTCAACTCGGAGGAACTCCACCATATTCCCATCAACTTGGCGGGTATCCGTTCGGAGAACATTGCCTACCATCGAGCCTAAGGCATGTCCTACCAGATGGGATCGCTCTATATCAGCAAAAAGAGAATCAGGAAGGGAAAAGATTCTGATCCAGATTCGCATTGTGTTGAAGTTGTAGTCATTTAAGGATTTGGTTGGATCGTATTCTGTGACTGCAAGCCATTCATCCTTGTATAGCCAGGGTCTTCGATTTAGAATTTCATAACAATTCTTAACTTCTTTAAACTTGATCTTGAGAAAGTTGTCATGTAACACTGAGAATGAAACAACTTCATTAGGCTTCCAGATTCCTTCGAAGGCAGTAATAACAGCGGAAATATCTAATGGTTTGGATGATATGAAACGGCCAACGATGAAGAGTTTTGGATCCTCCTTGATAAAATCGAAATCAGGAGTGTAGAGTAACTTTGATTCTTCATTGGTGAGGCTGATAGAATTGAGTTGGGGGATGGAAGAGGAGGAAGCCATTGGGGGAATATGAGAGTATGAAGAAGGTAATTGAGTAGTAAGTTGTGGTGGCTTGGGATAAATGAGGTATGAATATATAGAGAGAGTTAGGATAGTAAAGGTATGGAATTTATGGAAAGTGGGATAATAGAGGGAAATCTGGGGGAATGACGATTGTGATTGATAGGATATTCTGAAAATAGAAGATGTATTATTTGACTTACTTTCCTTAATTGAGAAGGAAATTATAAATAGTATAGAAGTAATGGGAGTTATTAAAGAAAGGAAAGTTGAATATTTAAAAAAGTTATGGTAAATATTTAATGGTAATAATAAAAGGATTTGATTAATAAATTGATTATATAAGGTAATTGAACTATGAAATAACAAAAAGAAATTTTTAGTAAGAGTAGAACTTTTAAATATTGGGTATTGAAAGCTGGAAAAATAAGATGGTAGAGCAATTGAGGGGGGATTTATTTTGTAACAGCTGAAAATAAATTTCAGTAATTGTATAGCTGTTACTAAGTCAGGGGCGTAAATTAATGAAAATGATATAGGTAAGAAGTTTGAATGAGGTAAACAAAGTAATGGCGAAAAGTTAAAAGGTTCATTGACTGTATTTAAATTTAGTTTGAAAGGATATTTATTAGTAATTGAAGAGACAATATAATAGGGAAAGGGAGAATTTAATATAATTAAAAGAAATTGAAATTTGTAAAACCTAAAAGGATTAATAGCACTTATAAAAGTAGGGTAAATAATGGGGTAATTCAGAGATTTCGGACAAACTTGAAAAGGATGTTTGTGGGTGAGATTTGGAACTATATTTTGAGGAATCGAGGAGAATAAAATTGAGAATTTTTTAAAGTAAAGTTGAAATTTGAATGTAAGATTCCTTATGGAAAGGACTTGGACAGAATCCCAAAAGTGGGCTTGTGAAAATTCACCTAATAAGGTGTAGAGGAGAGAGGTGTTAAACGAGCATAACAGAAAATCAAAAACGCTTACAGAGTAGCATACATTTAGCAAGTAGTATAAACCATGCATAGCAATAATGATATAAACTAGAAAGCAATTAAAAGCATAAAAGAAATAAAAGGAAAGCAGAAAAGGAAAACATGGAAAAATAATTACAAACCCAAGGGATAGAAGAAACAGGGATAAGAAAATTAATACAAACCAAACGAGCAAAAAGATAAAGGGGGATAAAAAAATAACATGAGAATTAAATAGATTAAAGTGGAGATGTAACCCAGCATGAGTAGGGAGTATCCAGTTTTCCTTTAACTTCCATAAAATAGCTTGTAATATTGCATCCGATGATGAAGCATAGAAAGGCCCATCAGTGAGAAAATCAAGAAGAAAACAATTACAATGAGTAACAAGGAAACAATTGATAAAACTAATAATACAAAAGAAGCACGTAATCAAAATTAAATCGAACAAAACTATAAAGGATATTAAGTTTGAAATAGAGAGATTGATTTGAAAATTATTGAAATGAATAGCCAGAATGAAATTTATTAAGGTTTGTTGCAACAATTCAGTTCTGATATTAGAATATTGACCATTGCTTATGCTGATGAACATAGGGTACAAATACAGAAAATGAATAAGATGCAGGAGAATTAGGGCTATGAAAAGATGAGCATTACTCAAATCAATCCGATAGTTTACTAAAATAGTATTGACCACTGTAAAAGGATTAGTTAAGACATACCTAACTATACATTGTAAGGTGTATGTAAATATAATGATGATTCCGATAACTATGTTACAAACCAGAGCATAAAAGTAGAGTAGGTAAGAATCATGATTAGAATAGATTTTATTAGATGTTAAATAGTTGTGATACTTGTAACCATTAACCCAAGGAGTGTATATAGATGATTGAACAAGAACATTGTTAACCCAGTAAAGATAGTATAAAGAGATGAATATATAGTATATTATATTGCAATAGTAGTTGAAATCATATGTTCCCATAGGATGGGCTTGTTGTATATTCCCTGTAAGGGCTTGAAGAAGAGATAATGTAATAGATATTTTATATGACCGAGTAGTTATCAGAATAGAATATATGAAAACAGTATTAGCAATATTGAGGAGTAACAAAGGATAAACACCAAAATTATTTAAGTATATTATAACAGTTGAATACAAACAGATTAGGAAAAGATAGGAAACCCTTAAAATATATAAGCAGCATAAAATTGGCAGATGAGATGTTATATCAGTAATGAAAGGACAGGAAGGAAAGCTAAAGGAGGGCAAATGGGTGACGTACCAATAGATTCGATATATGAAAATAGAAAAATCCTCCCTTTTGATTAGGAAAGATAAGCTAGTCTGGAAAGAGAAAAAAGGATTAATAAAATATTGAAAAGCAAAAATAAAAAGAAAATAGAAAAAGGGGGAGATGAAAACCCTAGCCGACTATGGATTATCGATCGTAGCCACCACCCGAACAGATGGAAAAGCGACATTTGGGTTTGCAGACTAGCAAAACATATGATACCTATAACAGATTGCCCACAAAGGAAATTAGAAGAAGAAGAAATAAATATAAACAGAAATGAAAAATGAGTAAAAAACCCTAAATCACAAAATGATTTTGGGGAATCCATATGGCGGCGGTGGACGGTGGTCTCCAAAAAAGACCACATGGTAGATTGCAGATAGATCAAAACCATCAAGATGAATGTAGACCAGACGAATGGATTGGAAAAAACCAACAAGGTCTTTGATCTGCCAAAAGAAGAAGGGATTGTTAGGAGAAAAGGGAAAAAGATAAAAAAGAAAAGAAAAAAAGAAACGAATAAAAAAGAGAGAAGGTGAAGAGATCTGCGATATTTCAAGCCGAGGATCTGCATGCAAAGAACTCTTTGTAGACGGCGTGGAGAAGACGGAGGAAAATCACCGGAGACAACCGAAGGATGGATCCTCATGGCAAAAAAGATAAACGGATTAGAGAAGAACAGAAAATAAAATGAAAAAAGAAAATAGTAAGGGAAAATAATGATCAAACCTAACGGATTTGACGATTTTCCTTTATAGTCGATCGGAAAAGTAAGACAAAGGGTCATCAGATCTTGAAACCCAGATCTGGTTATGTGAAGTAAAAGGCTATTGTTACAACCCAGATCTGTGGTTTTCTGAGCGGGCTTCAACAGAAACGAACGGGGAGAGCTACCACAGCGGCGGAGTAAACTCTCGAAAGAGGAAACAAATCTATAGATCCAGAGATAAAACTCAAAGGATATCCAGAAAATAATAAAAGAGAGTAGTTGCCAAAATGATATAACCCAAAGAAAGATAAAAAAAGAAAAAAAATGAAAAAAAAAACAATCTGAGAACGGGAGATGATGGGTGAGAGGAAAACCCTTTGGGATTCTCATCCCGATTCCCAAGGAGATAAGGGAAATCGTGATGATAAGATCCTAAGAAAAAACAGGAGTTAGAGATAAAGTGTAAAAAAAAACTTAAACAAATTAAAATAAAAATTGTAAAAGGATGGGGTGAGATGACTCCCTGAAAAAACATCTCGCATTCCAAGGGTTGACTGAAAGCTTGCATACTCGGCAGAGACACAAACGCCGAAAGGGGGAGGGGAAATGGTGGAAAAAAGAGAAAAACCACCATGAAAATCGGGACAAGCAAGAACCAAGAAAACCCAGAGAATTTTGAGAGAGAATTGAGAGCCATCCCACCCACACCCGTTGGAATTTTAACTAAGTAAAAAGTACAGAAATTAAGGTTTTGCAATATATACCCGTTGGAATTTTAACTGAGTAAAAAGTACAGAAATTGAGGTTTTGCAAGATAATTGTGTTGAAAAGCTCCTAATCAATTATTTGAACTCCTAATATTTGACTAAAACCTTTTTTGCGGTCCTTTTTGTAGATGTTTCGGACGAGTAGGTCTAAATGGGCCTTTCTATAGACCCGTTGGAATTTTAACTAAGTAAAAAGTACAGAAAATTGAGGTTTTGCAATATAATTGTGCTGAAAAGCTCCTAATCAATTATTTGAACCCCTAATATTTAAATAAAACATTTTTGCGGTCCTTTTTGTAGAGGTTTCGGACGAGCAGGTCTAAATGGGCCTTTGAATGGACCCGTTGGAATTTTAACTGAGTAAAAAGTACAGAAATTGAGGTTTTGTAATATAATTGTGTTGAAAAGCTCCTAATCAATTATTTGAACTCCTAATATTTGAATAAAACATTTTTGCGGTCCTTTTTGTAGAGGTTTCGGACGAGCAGTTCTAAATAGGCCTTTCAATGGACCCGTTGGAATTTTAACTGAGTAAAAAGTACAAAAATTGAGGTTTTGCAATATAATTGTGTTCAAAAGCTCCTAATCAATTATTTGAACTCCTAATATTTGAATAAAAAAATTTTGTGGTCCTTTTTGTAGAGGTTTCGGACGAGCAGGTCTAAATGGGCCTTTCAATGGACCCGTTGGAATTTAGCTGAGTAAAAAGTACAGAAATTGAGGTTTTGAAATATAATTGTGTTGAAAAGCTCCTAATCAATTATTTGAACTCCTAATATTTGAATAAAACATTCTTGCGGTCCTTTTTGTAGAGGTTTCGGACGAGGATGTCTAAATGGGCCTTTCAATGGACCTGTTGGAATTTTAACTGAGTAAAAAGTACAGAAATTGAGGTTTTGCAATATAATTGAGTTGAATGGCTCCTAATCAATTACATGAACTCCTAAAATTTGATTAAAACTTGTTTTGCAGTCCTTTTTGTAGAGGTTTTGGACGAGCGGGTAGAAATGGGACTTTCAATGGACCCGTTGGAATTTTAAATGAGTAAAAAGTACAGAAATTGAGGTTTTGCAAGATAATTGTGTTGAAAAGCTCCTAATCAATTATTTGAACTCCTAATATTTGAATAAAACATTTTTGTGGTCCTTTTTGTAGAGGTTTCGGACGAGCAGGTCTAAATGGGCCTTTCAATGGACCCGTTGGAATTTTCACTGAGTAAAAAGTACAGAAATTGAGGTTTTGCAATATAATTGATTTGAAAAGCTCCTAATCAATTATTTGAACTCCTAATATTTGAATAAAACATTTTTGCGGTCCTTTTTGTAGAGGTTTCGGACGAGCAGGTCTAAATGGGCCTTTCTATAGACCCGTTGGAATTTTAACTAAGTAAAAAGTACAGAAATTGAGGTTTTGCAATATAATTGTGTTGAAAAGCTCCTAATCAATTATTTGAACTCCTAATATTTGAATAAAACATTTTTGCGGTCCTTTTTGTAGAGGTTTCGGACAAGCAGGTCGAAATGGGCCTTTCAATGGACCCGTTGGAATTCTAACTGAGTAAAAAGTACAGAAATTGCGGTTTTGCAATATAATTGTGTTGAAAAGCTCCTAATCAATTATTTGAACTCCTAATATTTGACTAAAACCTTTTTTGCAGTCCTTTTGTAGAGGTTTCGGACGAGCAGGTCGAAATGGGCCTTTCAATGGACCCATTCGAATTTTAACAGAGTAAAAAGTACAGAAATTGAGGTTTTGCAATATAATTGATTTAAAAAGCTCCTAATCAATTACATGAACTCCTAATATTTGAATAAAACATTTTTGCGTTCCTTTTTGTAGAGGTTTTGGACGAGGAGGTCTAAATGGGCCTTTCAATGGACCCGTTGGAATTTTAACTGAGTAAAAATTACATAAATTGAGGTTTTGCCATATAATTGTGTTGAAAATCTCCTAATCAATTATTTGAACTCCTAATATTTGAATAAAACATTTTTGCGGTCCTTTTTGTAGAGGTTTCGGACGAGCAGGTCTAAATGGGCCTTTCAATGGACCCGTTGGAATTTTAACTGAGTAAAAAGTACAGAAATTGAGGTTTTGCAATATAATTGTGTTGAAAAGCTCCTAATCAATTATTTGAACTACTAATATATGAATAAAACATTTTTGCGGTCCTTTTTGTAGAGGTTTCGGACGAGCAGGTCTAAATGGGCCTTTAAATGGACCCGTTTGAATTTTAACTAAGTTAAAAGTACAGAAATTGAGGTTTTGCAATATAATTGATTTAAAAAGCTCCTAATCAATTACATGAACTCCTAAAATTTGAATAAAACATTTTTGTGGTCCTTTTTGTAGAGGTTTCGGACAAGCAGGTCGAAATGGGCCTTTCAATGGACCCGTTGGAATTCTAACTGAGTAAAAAGTACAGAAATTGCGGTTTTGCAATATAATTGTGTTGAAAAGCTCCTAATCAATTATTTGAACTCCTAATATTTGACTAAAACCTTTTTTGCAGTCCTTTTGTAGAGGTTTCGGACGAGCAGGTCGAAATGGGCCTTTCAATGGACCCGTTCGAATTTTAACAGAGTAAAAAGTACAGAAATTGAGGTTTTGCAATATAATTGATTTAAAAAGCTCCTAATCAATTACATGAACTCCTAATATTTGAATAAAACATTTTTGCGTTCCTTTTTGTAGAGGTTTTTGACGAGGAGGTCTAAATGGGCCTTTCAATGGACCCGTTGGAATTTTAACTGAGTAAAAATTACATAAATTGAGGTTTTGCCATATAATTGTGTTGAAAATCTCCTAATCAATTATTTGAACTCCTAATATTTGAATAAAACATTTTTGCGGTCCTTTTTGTAGAGGTTTCGGACGAGCAGGTCTAAATGGGCCTTTCAATGGACCCGTTGGAATTTTAAATGAGTAAAAAGTACAGAAATTGAGGTTTTGCAATATAATTGTGTTGAAAAGCTCCTAATCAATTATTTAAACTCCAACTATTTGAATAAAACATTTTTGCGGTCCTTTTTGTAGAGGTTTCGGACGAGTAGGTCTAAATGGGCCTTTCAATGGACACGTTTGAATTTTAACTAAGTTAAAAGTACTGAAATTGAGGTTTTGCAATATAATTGTGTTGAAAAGCTCCTAATCAATTATTTGAACTCCTAATATTTGAATAAAACATTTTTGCGGTCCTTTTTGTAGAGGTTTCGGACAAGCGGGTAGAAATGGGCCTTTCAATGGACCCGTTGGAATTCTAACTGAGTAAAAAGTACAGAAATTGCGGTTTTGCAATATAATTGTGTTGAAAAGCTCCTAATCAATTATTTGAACTTCTAATATTTGACTAAAACTTGTTTTGCAGTCCTTTTGTAGAGGTTTCGGACGAGCAGGTCGAAATGGGCCTTTCAATGGACCCGTTCGAATTTTAACAGAGTAAAAAGTACATAAATTGAGGTTTTGCAATATAATTGATTTAAAAAGCTCATAATCAATTACATGAACTCCTAATATTTGAATAAAACATTTTTGCTTTCCTTTTTGTAGAGGTTTTGGACGAGGAGGTCTAAGTGGGCCTTTCAATGGACCCGTTGGAATTTTTACTGAGTAAAAATTACATAAATTGAGGTTTTGCAATATAATTGTGTTGAAAAGCTCCTAATCAATTATTTGAACTCCTAATATTTGAATAAAACATTTTTGCGGTCCTTTTTGTAGAGGTTTCGGACGAGCAGGTCTAAATGGGCCTTTCAATGGACCCGTTGGAATTTTAAATGAGTAAAAAGTATAGAAATTGAGGTTTTGCATTATAATTGTGTTCAAAAGCTCCTAATCAATTACATGAACTCCTAAAAGTTGATTAAAACTTGTTTTGCAGTCATTTTTGTAGAGGTTTCAGACGAGCGAGTCGAAATGGGCCTTTCAATGGACGCGTTGGAATTTTTTTTTTGAAGAAAAGGCCTCATTAAAAACCCCTACTACTGTCCTTCAAGCAAAGCTAGAGGACCCCAAAAAGGGGAAAAGAGTGCCCAAAGATTATTAATCAATGAATATTTGTTACAAGATGATGAATACAATAGGGAATATCCGATTCAAATGACGTAGAAGTCATAGAATTCAGAGAAAAGGAAGCCAACGTATGGGCTATAACATTTGCCTCACGGCGTACAAATGAAATGGAAGAAAAGTCGAAGTCCTGAAGAGCAGCTTGTATCTGAAGAATAGTTGGTCCCATAGTAGATAGATCCTGAGCAGGATTGTTGATCCTATTCGCGAGAGAGGCGCAATCCGTTTCGATCATGATACGATTCCATCCTTGAGAACGGGCAAAGGTAAGACCCGCAAGGATGCTTTCCCCCTCACTGGTGATAGCGTCCTGACGGCTACCAAGAGGGAAAGCAAGACCACCCACGACTGCTCCGGCAGAGTCACAAGCAACAACGCCGACAGCTGCTGCACGAGTAAAAGGGTTAAAAGCTCCATCCACATTAATTTTGATATAATTAAGTGGAGGAGAACGGGAAAGATTAGTAATTTTGGATGGAGGTGTATCAGATGAAATTGAAGATTTACAAAATTCATCATGTAAGCTAATTGAGTTGACTGCAATTAGCCATGAGGGTTGCAGATGGTGGTTGTGAACCCAATCATTACGTCTGTTCCAGATATTCCATAAAACTGTAAGAAAAAGACCAAATTTATCAGGGGAAAGTGTAGAGGCTGCTTCCTCTAACCATTGTAAGGGTGAAGGAGCTAAACTCTTATAAATGGAGATAGGAATACCACTAATTTGGAGGGCTTCAGCTGCCCCAGGACAGTCACGAATCGCATGTAGAATTGATTCCGAGTGATTACCACAGATAGAGCATAGCCCCGAGCTAGGGGAAAAAGCTTGCATTTTAGAACCAACTGGTAGGGCATCAGATGCCACACGCCAGCCAAAAGTTTTAATTTTGGGTAAAGCTTTTATTTTGGATAAAAATTTCCAAAACTGAGTAGGTGGCGAAGGTTGGGATAAGGAGCGTTGTAAGAAAATATATCCAGAGCGAACTGAGTAGATACCCGAATCATTGGGAGACCATAAAATTGAATCCCGTTGATCATTTATGATGGGGATACGGAGAATGGCATCCGCATCAGTTGGATTGAAATAATTGTTCAACTTTACCGTATCCCAGGCAGTTTGATTGCGGATCATGAAATCCCGACATCGAATGTGAAATTCGTCAGAAATTTCATAATCCCCAGTTAGCTCAATCGGGGAAGACCCACCCCATATATCTCTGTGTATTCTGATATTACTGTTTATACCTGGGCGATGAAGAAATCCAGGGAAAAGGCGCTGAAGAGCGTTATATATACCTTGCCAGGCAAAGGAGCCCCTACTAGGTTTCGCCGCATCCAGGATATTGCCTGAAGGGAAGTATTTAGATCGGTATATTTGTCCTAACAAAGAGTCTGGTTCGCAAATTAGTTTCCAAATTTGCTTTCCCAAAAGAGCGATGTTGAAGTCGTGTAGGTCTTTGAAGCCCATGCCACCAGCGGATTTGGGTAAACATATCCGGTTCCACGGTAACATGTGCCAACCTTTTTTGTTGGATTTACCAGTCCACCAGTATTGGCGGATTGATGTAGTCATGTCGTCGATGATATTGTGTGGTAGAAGATAGCAAGACATCACATATTGTGGGAGAGATTGTAGAACAGCTTTGATAAAAATCTCTCTACCACTAAAGGATAGAAGGTGTTTGTCCCAGCTAGAGAGACGATCATGTACTTTATCACGTACAAAACCTAATGATTCAGTTTTATTTTTCCCTATTAGGAGCGGGATGCCTAGGTATACTCCGGGGTTAGAAACTTCACGTACTTGTAAAAGGCTATTGAGTGCATTTCTTGTTGCAGAAGGTGTACGTGGGTTATAGAAAATTGTTGATTTCTCGAAATTTATAGCTTGACCAGATGCATTAGCATAAACTTGAAGAGCATTTTTCAGAAGGGATGCTTCAGATTGATTGGTATTTATAAATACCATACAATCATCAGCAAAAAGAAGGTGGTTAACTTTGGGCCCATGCTTACATGCACCTAGACCGGGAAGTATATTAGTTTGTTGAGCGGCAGCTAAATAAGCCGATAGTCCCTGAGTGCAGAATAGGAAAAGAAAAGGGGATAGAGGATCCCCCTGACGGAGACCACGTTGAGGTTGAAATGTGGGTGAAAAGGAGTTATTAATTTTAACTGAGAAAGAGACAGTGGATATACAACGCATTATAAGATCAATCCAACCGGATGCAAAGCCTATATGTGTCATAACGTTTGCAAGGAAAGACCATTCAACTCTATCGAATGCTTTTTCCATGTCAAGCTTGAGAGCAGCTCCTTGCGATGATTTATTCGCACCGGAGTTGATATTGTGAATAATTTCATGCGCAACAAGGATATTATCAGAAATGTTACGTCCCTGGACAAAGGCAGCTTGATTAGGGCTAATACAAAGCGGTATAACCTGTTTCATTCTATTTACAATTGTTTTGGCAACAATTTTATAGAGAACAGTACATAGACTAATTGGTCGGAGTTGTTTCATGGATGTTGGATCCTTAACTTTGGGTATTAGCACCAGAATGGTTTTGTTAACTAAGGCCATATCTGCGTTGCCATTTAATAGGTCCATACAGAGATTAAGGACATCGTTACCGACTGTGTCTCAGTGTTGTCGAAAGAAACTACTAGGCAGACCGTCAGCACCAGGAGCCTTCCTAGGGTCAATATCTTTAAAGGCATGTAGAATTTCTTCTATGGTGAACGGCTTGAGAAGGTTGTTGTTCATTGAAGAATTAATTGAGGGGTGGATTTTGTCAAGAATAATTTCCGAGATTTTGGGATTAGAGGTTGTAAATAGGTTTTGGAAATAATTCGAAGCGATATCCATTATTTCAGATTCAGAGGTGCACCAATTGGAGTTGGCATCATAAAGACCTATGATGGAATTTTTCTTATTACGATTAGTAGCTCTGGCATGGAAGAATTTGGTATTTTTGTCTCCTTGGGATAGCCAAAGAGTTCGTGACCTTTGAGCCCAATAAGCTTCTTGTTCAGTTAAGAGTTTATTTAATTCCGTTCTATAGTTTAAATAAGTTTGTTTATTTGTGGCTGTTAAGGGACGATAAAGTAGTTTGTTAATTTTTTTGGTAAGGAATTTAATGCGTCCTGTTGTTTTAAAGCATTGTTGGTTTTGCCAATCATCTAAGTATGCTCCTACCGCTTTGATTTTATTGATGGCTGTTCCGGGGGTGTCAGCCCATGCCCTTTTGATTGTTTGGATGTTGTCTTTATTATTAGCCTAACAACTTTCAAATCTGAAATTTTTAGGGATTTGTGTTTTGGGTGTAGTAATTGGTTTATCAAATTCAAGAAGAAGGAAATAGTGGTCGGATTTGGCGACAAATTCCGTAGTTATACGATGAGTAGGGAAAAGATCTTTCCAAGCGTAATTAGCAACAAAACGGTCAAGTCGTTCATGAATTACTGGGGTTAAGGGACCTACTTTTGTCCATGTAAACCATCCCGAAGTTGGTTTGCAATCGAATAGGTTGTTTCGAATTAAACAATTTTGAAAATTCTTGATTTGGGATCTAGCTCTCCGGGGACCCCCTTGTTTTTCCGAATCTGTTAGAATCTCATTGAGATCTCCTCCGATAAGCCAAGGTTTATCTTTAGTAGAAGTGTATAAGGAATCAATTAATTCCCATGTTTTATATTTTTGGCTAGTTTCCGAAAATCCATGCATTCCAGTGAAAAACATAGTGCTGTTATTATTTGTAATTTGAATGTGAATATAACGCAGCGAATAGGAAATTAAACTTATATTAATATCGTTTGCGGCGAATAAAGAAATTCCGGAACACCCTTCCGAGGGGGGAATGGAAATAATGTCTAACATACCTAATGAGAGACATAAGCGCTTGCAATCCGCATTATTTAGCTTAGTTTCACATAAAAAGATAATATCGGGGCTGGAACTTTGGACATAGGCTCGGAGATGTTGGACCGTCGGGGCTTGTCCAAGGCCCTGACAGTTCCAGCAAAGGATCCTCATTTTTCTCGGCGGGGCTGGGAATCAGCCGCCGTCGGAGAGTTTTTAGAGCTACTCATCCCAGCTTTTGGAGTAGTTCCGGACTGTTTGGATTTTTTCGGCGGGAGCGATACTTGTATTGGGGAGCGGCGTTTCATGCCTCGGTTAGTTTGGGTTGGTGCAGGTGCAGGTGCGGGTGCTGGAACAGGAACAGGTGCAGGGACTGCATTATTCGGGTAAGTTTTAAGTAACCACTGATTAAAATCATTGAACAATGTATCAGTGGGTTTAGAAGGCTTACTCGATTCGGAATCAAATTTCTTAATCTGCTCGGCAGTAGGGCTAGGAACACCATAATAATCATTGGTTTCCCAGTCTTCATCAGAACCATCTTCCGGGATGGGATAGATGGTGTTAAGGGGTTGGGGCTCAAGAGGAGCCTTTTGCTTCAAGTCAGCATTAGGGGGGCTTTAGCAGAATTGGGGTTTTCATCAATAGTCATGTCGGCATTTTGACCATCTTCAGTAGCTTGTTCCGTAAATGAGGCTGCATCACCATCATTTAGAGAACCTATGCAGCATAGTAAACTTGTAATTAGTGCCTTATAAAATTTTGCGTAGAGTAATAAGAGGGTATAAAATAATTTACCCATAGTATTTTGTTCGTTAGGGGGAGCTGTAGGGTTGGCAGGAGCTGCTGGGATATTAATTGGGGCCACTGTGATAAAAACTATAGTTAGGTATAATGATAGAAAAAAGGAATTAAAGAAACAGCTGAAAAAAGTGGTAATTGTAAAAATTAAGGTAGGGTTACCATTTACTGGAGGGATGATTGGAATCTGATTTGGTTCCACATTGCGAATACGTCCCCGAATACCAGCTGGGCGACGTCTTGGTGGCAGATAGCGGAGCCATTCTCCGTACTGTAACTTGGTGGGATCAAGAGTTGAACGGATTGGACAAATTTCTAGGGTGTGGCTGATAATGCCGCATCCAGGACATAGAGTTGGGAGCCTTTCATACTGAAGTCGGCACATAATTTTGTTTTCACCAGAACCAATGAAAACGAATCGGGTGACAGGTCTTGTAATGTTGAGCAGGATTTCAACACGAAGAAATTCTTGCATATTTCCATCGATATGGCGGGTGTCCATTCAGAGAACTTGACCAACCATTGATCCTAGAGAATGTCCCACCAAATGGGAGCGATCAACATCAGCAAAAAGTGAGTCTGGGAGAGAGAAAATTCGGATCCAGATTCTCATGGTACTGAAGTTGTAGTCGTTTAATGCTTTAGCCGGATCGTATTCAGTTACTGCAAGCCATTCGTCCTTATATAGCCAAGGACCTCGATTGATGATCTCATAGCAGTTCTTGATTTCCTTGAACTTGATTTTGATAAAGTTGTCTTGTATCGCTGAGATGGATACCACTTCATTAGGTTTCCAGATACCTTCGAAGGCATTGATCACAGCAGAGATATCGAGAGTCTTGGATGATATAAAATGACCAATAACAATGAGCTTAGGGTCTTCTTTGATGAAATCGAAGTCAGGTGTGTACAACAGCTCTGATTCTTCATTGGTAAGATTGATCGAGTTGAGTTGGGGGATGGAGGAGGATGAAGCCATTGAGAGAATTAGAAGATATGAGAATTGCAAGATAGGAAGGTGTTGTAGTGGGGTGGTAGAGAAATACTGCAAGTATATAAAGAAACCGAAAATACCTAAGGGGAAAGGAATATGGAAAGAGAATTGATTAATATTTTGGAAAATAAATATAGGTTGTAAAAGATGGAAAGTACTTTTATACTGAAAAAGTTTATTTAGAGTACCTTCCTGAATTGATTTGAGCCTATAAATTATTAAAAGAAAGTACTTTTTATTTCTATAAAAGTTAAGGTTAGACTTTAATAGTGGCGTTAAAGAGATTTGTATAAGGTATTGACTGTAAAGAGGGTCTGAGAAGAGAAAGATACAGGTGGTTTTGGTAAAAAAAGAAAGACATTTAATACTCGAGTATTTAAAGTAGAGAAGAATTTTAAATAGCTTAAATAAAGGAAAATAAATGAAGAAAATTGATTTATTTATTTTCCTTAATTGTAGTAGGATTACGGAATAAAATATAGATTCTGATGGTAGTATCTTTAGTAATATAGAAGAATGTAATAAATAAAAGGAGGTAATTTTAATAATAGATAATAGTATTTGACTTTTATAGACTGTATTGAAAGGGATTAAAGTTGGTGTCTTAGAATTTTGTATGAGCTGGCATAATAAATGGTTGGTAATAGTTAAGTAAGAAATTTGAAAAAATTTTACATTTGAATATACTAAGGGGGAGGTACTAAAATTGGAAAAAGGCTGAAGTAAAAGAATGTGGATAACATTTAAATTTATTTTTGTATAAGTATGACTAGATATTTTTATAGAATATATATTTATTGTTTGGATGGGTGGAGAAAGATAGTGTGTTGTCATACAACGGATTTGATAATTTAGTAAAATAGGTGTAACGGAAGGAGAGGCAATGATTAAGGTAATTGCTTTTTGAGAATAAATAGACTGTAATAAATAGCATTTGATTAATTTATAAAAATTAAGATAGTAGTAAAACCAGTAAATAGATGGGGAGTTATGAAAATAAATAATATTAAATAAAACCGTTATTAGGAGGGATATTTGATAATAATTGGTAATAATTATTGAGAATATGAAGTAAAGGGATGGGGCCTTGATTATTGCATTTGAAAAAGACCGAGGGTTAAAAGCTTCGCAAATAAGGAATATATATGAACTGTAAAATAAGTAAAGAGGAAAAGAAGATAGAACTGTTATATTGTCCCTAAATGGTAGGGTAGATTTAAAATCCCTAAAAAGGGCTCGAAAGAAGTCACCTAGAAAGGTGTAGAGGCATAAACAGAGATTGATATTGAGGAAACATAAATTAGAGCATATGAAATAACATACTTGAACTTGGAATACTAAGCATGAAATAGATAAAGCAGAGCAAAATCCTATGAACATGCATCTAAAAAAAGAGAGCAGACCTAGTTTTACACTCCTAGAAAAAACAAGCAACCCTAGAGCCATACATCTAGAAATAAAAAGCAACCATATGAAAGCCACATAGAAAGAAAAAACAAGAGAGAAGCAGGAAATTAAAATTACAAACCAGGGATAGAGAGAAGCGGGGCAAAGAAATTAGATACAGACCAAATGAGCAAATAATGATGGGGGAGGAATGAAATAAACATAAAATGAATAAACATAAGAAAATTACATAATGAATTGGGATTTGAGTGGGCCACCAAGGGTTGTTGTAGTGGCTGAAGAGCTGCATAATTAAGATTATGTTAGAGTGCATACCAAACAGCAATATGATTGTTGAGGATTTGAGATTGACTAAAGAGATATATAAAAGGAAAATATAGGTTAAGTGAGGTTTGATGGTTAAATAGATTAGATAGTACAAGCTGATACATATATAATTTACAGTCAGTAAATAAAAATGAAACATATATTTAGAGGTGGATAACAAAGTTAAGAAGAGATTGGTTAAAATGACAAGTGTAGTGTATAGATATGCACTACCCTTAATAATTAGAAAGAAATATAAAATAATGTTTAGTGAAGTAGGGGATTTAGTGAAGTAGGTGAAAGATCTTAAAGAAAAAATCTTAAGGAGAAGAGTTTCAACATACATCACAGGTAGGTAAAGAACCATATCCGAAATGGTAAGAAGATTAACTAGATAAGAAGTGAGATGTACATTCCTTATATGACATAGCCGAATGTAAATGAAATGCAAGAAAATTAACCAAGAAAATAGGAATGCAATAAGATCATTAAAGATGAGAACTTTATAATAATTATATTAACATATGATATTATTGTGAACAAACGATTTCCGAAACCAACTTTGATGAGCATATAAAGAAGGAGGCAAAGAGATGAACAGAGAGAGTAATAACTTGCAACGATAGCTTAACTCATACGATCCCAGAATATGGGCTTGTAAAAGATTCCCAAAAAGGGCTGGATGTAAGGATGATTTAAATAGATAATGGTTATTTAGTGATGCAAATATCATAATGAATGTGTTTGATGTCAGTAATATGATGTTTGGGATCAACATAGAATATCCACATAATATGTAATGCAACAAGTAAAAATTTAAATTCCAGCATATTATATGCAATAGGAAGTATCTAATCAAGTATATACAGTTTGAATATGGGTTGCAGATCATAAGCAGGATAAAAATAATAGTAAAGAGAGTATTGAAATATACCTTATGAAAGAGTAGAGAGGAAGCGTATAGGAAAATAAATCTTATGAAAAAGCAGAATCGACAAATCTGAGACAAAGCAGACATAAACCGGATTAAAAAAATGTGAGGAAAATTAGGAAAAATAAAGAGAAAGATTGAAAAAAACCCTAGATGATGGGATTCCGATGTGGACCACCACTGGATCCAGAGAAACAGCACCGTCGGCCAAAGCAGAAGTAAAATATCTGAAAAACATAGGAAAAAATGGAAAAAGGAAATGAGAAATCTGGAAAAGGAAATAAGAACAGAAATAATAGAAAAAGAAAAGGTTAAGATAAAAGATTGAATAAACCCTAAATCTTTCCCCGAAAAGGGAAACCCTAAATCAGGAAGACCCATGAGAAGGCAGAGTGAATCATCCACCAAACGCGACCGTCTGGGTGGTGTCGCATGTTCCAGGATCGGTTGAGAAGAGGTAGATCTAGCGACTAGGGCTACCGCCGACAACAACCGATAAGAGAAACAAAACGAACACCGAGTGGATCTGAAAAATAAAACAAAGAGATAAGAAAAAATAAAATGAAATGATATAAATATACTCAGAAAAAGGAAAAAAAAGGAGAAGAGAACGGTTGATAGAGAGATAGCAGGATGGACTGAACAAGGTCCAAAAACCAAGATCTGGGTAACTCAAGGGTTGCCCAGAACTCAAGAGAGACATCCAGAGATGGCTGGATCTGCAAAAGGAAAATAGAATATTAAAGCAAAACAGAGAAGAAAAGGGAAGACCAAAAAAATCAGTATTAAAGTGGTAAACACTTATCTGAAATGTCCGACCCTCCAAATCTGTAAGGTACCAGAAATATGGTGGCCGTCGGGAAGATGAAGCCCAAGGTTCCAAGATAGAAACAAAGAGAAACCCAAATACAAAGGGTAAAACGATTAAAAAACAGAGATAAAGGTAAAGCAAAAAAAAACGATATAGCTGGAAAAACCAGAAAAAAATAAGGAACAAAATGATGCTTGAAAAGGGGAAATCGGTGAAGAAATGATATAAGCAAACATAGAAAAAATAGATAATAGGAGTTAGAATAACAAACCGTCCTTATGAAAAGGTGGGGGCGGGATGACTCTCTGTCTTCTCGTCCCGAATTCCAAGGGATAAAGCGTTGATGAATTCTCACAAGGCTTGCAAACGCGGTAGAGAGGAGGGAGTGCCGTGTGGGGGAAGGGGAGTCGTGGAGAAGAATATTCCACCGGGAAAAAAGGGAAAAAAGAGAGAACAAGCCAAAACCCATGAAAAATCCCAGAGAGAATTGAGAGAGAATTGAGAGCCATGCCCACCTACCCGTTGGAATTTTAACTACGCGTTGGAATTTTAAATGAGTAAAAAGTACAGAAATTGAGGTTTTGCAATATAATTGTGTTGAAAAGCTCCTAATCAATTATTTGAACTCCAAATATTTGAATAAAACATTGTTGCGCTCCTTTTTGTAGAGGTTTCGGACGAGCAGGTCTAAATGGGCCTTTCTATAGACCCGTTGGAATTTTAACTAAGTAAAAAGTACAGAAATTGAGGTTTTGCAATATAATTGTGTTGAAAAGCTCCTAATCAATTATTTGAACCCCTAATATTTAAATAAAACATTTTTGCGGTCCTTTTTGTAGTGGTTTCGGACAAGCAGGTCTAAATGGGCCTTTCAATGGACCCGTTGGAATTTTAACTGAGTAAAAAGTACAGAAATTGAGGTTTTGCAATATAATTGTGTTGAAAAGCTCCTAATCAATTATTTGAACTCCTAATATTTGAATAAAACATTTTTGCGGTCCTTTTTGTAGAGGTTTCGGACGAGCAGGTCTAAATGGGTCTTTCAATGGACCCGTTGGAATTTTAACTGAGTAAAAAGTACAGAAATTGAGGTTTTGCAATATAATTGTGTTCAAAAGCTCCTAATCAATTATTTGAACTCCTAATATTTGAATAAAACATTTTTGCGGTCCTTTTTGTAGAGGTTTCGGACGAGCAGGTCTAAATGGGCCTTTCAATGGACCCGTTGGAATTTTAACTGAGTAAAAAGTACAAAAATTGAGGTTTTGCAATATAATTATGTTGAAAAACTCCTAATCAATTATTTGAACTCCTAATATTTGAATAAAACATTTTTGCGGTCCTTTTTGTAGAGGTTTCGGACGAGCAGGTCTAAATGGGCCTTTCAATGGACCCGTTGGAATTTTAAATGAGTAAAAAGTACATAAATTGAGGTTTTGCAATATAATTGTGTTCAAAAGCTCCTAATCAATTATTTGAACTCCTAATATTTGAATAAAACATTTTTGCGGTCCTTTTTGTAGAGGTTTCGGACGTGCAGGTCTAAATGGGCCTTTCAATGGACCCGTTGGAATTTTAACTTAGTAAAAAGTACAGAAATTGAGGTTTTGCAATATAATTGTGTTGAAAAGCTCCTAATCAATTATTTGAACTCCTAATATTTGAATAAAACATTTTTGCGGTCCTTTTTGTAGAGGTTTCGGACGAGCAGGTCTAAATGGGCCTTTCTATAGACCCGTTGGAATTTTAACTAAGTAAAAAGTACAGAAATTGAGGTTTTGCAATATAATTGTGTTGAAAAGCTCCTAAAAAATTATTTGAACGCCTAATATTTAAAAAAAACATTTTTGCGGTCCTTTTTGTAGAGGTTTCGGACGAGCAGGTCTAAATGGGCCTTTCAATGGACCCGTTGCAATTTTAACTGAGTAAAAAGTACAGAAATTGAGGTTTTGCAATATAATTGTGTTGAAAAGCTCCTAATCAATTATTTGAACTCCTAATATTTGAATAAAACATTTTTGCGGTCCTTTTTGTAGAGGTTTCGGACGAGAAGGTCTAAATAGGCCTTTCAATGGACCCGTTGGAATTTTAACTGAGTAAAAAGTACAGAAATTGAGGTTTTGCAATATAATTGTGTTCAAAAGCTCCTAATCAATTATTTGAACTCCTAATATTTGAATAAAACATTTTTGCGGTCCTTTTTGTAGAGATTTCGGACGAGCAAGTCTAAATGGGCCTTTCAATGGACCCGTTGGAATTTTAACTGAGTAAAAAGTACAGAAATTGAGCTTTTGCAATATAATTGTGTTGAAAAGCTCCTAATCAATTATTTGAACTCCTAATTTTGAATAAAATATTTTTGCGGTCCTTTTTGTAGAGGTTTCGGACAAGGATGTCTAAATGGGCCTTTCAATGGACCCGTTGGAATTTTCACTGAGTAAAAAGTACAGAAATTGAGGTTTTGCAATATAATTGATTTGAAAAGCTCCTAATCAATTATTTGAACTCCTAATATTTGAATAAAACATTTTTGCGGTCCTTTTTGTAGAGGTTTCGGACGAGCAGGTCTAAATGGGCCTTTCTATAGACCCGTTGGAATTTTAACCAAGTAAAAAGTACAGAAATTGAGGTTTTGCAATATAATTGTGTTGAATGGCTCCTAATCAATTACATGAACTCCTAAAATTTGATTAAAACTTGTTTTGCAGTCCTTTTTGTAGAGGTTTCGGACGAGCAGGTTGAAATGAGACTTTCAATGGACCCGTTGGAATTTTAAATGAGTAAAAAGTACAGAAATTGAGGTTTTGCAATATAATTGTGTTGAATGGCTCCTAATCAATTACATGAACTCCTAAAATTTGATTAAAACTTGTTTTGCAGTCCTTTTTGTAGAGGTTTCGGACGAGCGGGTCGAAATGGGACTTTCAATGGACCCGTTGGAATTTTAACTGAGTAAAAAGTACAGAAATTGAGGTTTTGCAATATAATTGTGTTGAATGGCTCCTAATCAATTACATGAACTCCTAAAATTTGATTAAAACTTGTTTTGCAGTCCTTTTTGTAGAGGTTTCGGACGAGCGGGTCGAAATGGGACTTTCAATAGACCCGTTGGAATTTTAAATGAGTAAAAAGTACAAAAATTGAGGTTTTGCAAGATAATTGTGTTGAAAAGCTCCTAATCAATTATTTGAACTCCTAATATTTGAATAAAACATTTTTGTGGTCCTTTTTGTAGAGGTTTCGGACGAGCAGGTCTAAATGGGCCTTTCAATGGACCCGTTGCAATTTTAACTGAGTAAAAAGTACAGAAATTGTGGTTTTGCAATATAATTGATTTGAAAAGCTCCTAATAAATTATTTGAACTCCTAATATTTGAATAAAACATTTTTGCGGTCCATTTTGTAGAGGTTTCGGACGAGCAGGTCTAAATAGGCCTTTCTATAGACCCGTTGGAATTTTAACCAAGTAAAAAGTACAGAAATTGAGGTTTTGCAATATAATTGTGTTGAAAAGCTCCTAATCAATTATTTGAACTCCTAATATTTGAATAAAACATTTTTGCGGTCCTTTTTGTTGAGGTTTCGGACGAGCAGGTCTAATGGGCCTTTCACTGGACCCGTTGGAATTTTAAATAAGTTAAAAGTATAGAAATTGAGGTTTTGCAATATAATTGTGTAGAAAAGCTCCTAATCAATTATTTGAACTCCTAATATTTGAATAAAATATTTTTGCGGTCCTTTTTATAGAGGTTTCGGACAAGCGGGTCGAAATGGGCCTTTCAATGGACCCGTTGGAATTCAAACTGAGTAAAAAGTACAGAAATTGAGGTTTTGCAATACAATTGTGTTTAAAAGCTCCTAAACAATTATTTGAACGCCTAAGATTTAAATAAAACATTTTTGCGGTCCTTTTTGTAGAGGTTTCGGACGAGCATGTCTAAATGGGCCTTTCAATGGACCCGTTGCAATTTTAACTGAGTAAAAAGTACAGAAATTGAGGTTTTGCAATATAATTGTGTTGAAAAGCTCCTAATCAATTATTTGAACTCCTAATATTTGAATAAAACATTTTTGCGGTCCTTTTTGTAGAGGTTTCGGACGAGTAGGTCTAAATAGGCCTTTCAATGGACCCGTTGGAATTTTAACTTAGTAAAAAGTACAGAAATTGAGGTTTTGCAATATAATTGTGTTCAAAAGATCCTAATCAATTATTTGAACTCCTAATATTTGAATAAAACATTTTTGCGGTCCTCTTTGTAGAGGTTTCGGACGAGCAGGTCTAAATGGGCCTTTCAATGGACCCGTTGGAATTTTAACGGAGTAAAAATTACAGAAATTGAGCTTTTGCAATATAATTGTTTTGAAAAGCTCCTAATCAATTATTTGAACTCCTAATATTTGAATAAAACATTTTTGCGGTCCTTTTTGTAGAGGTTTCGGACAAGGATGTCTAAATGGGCCTTTCAATGGACCCGTTGGAATTTTAACTGAGTAAAAAGTACAGAAATTGAGGTTTTGCAATATAATTGTGTTGAATCGCTCCTAATCAATTACATGAACTCCTAAAATTTGATTAAAACTTGTTTTGCAGTCCTTTTTGTAGAGGTTTCGGACGAGCTGGTTGAAATGGGACTTTCAATGGACCCGTTGGAATTTTAAATGAGTAAAAAGTACAGAAATTGAGGTTTTGCAATATAATTGTGTTGAATGGCTCCTAATCAATTACATGAACTCCTAAAATTTGATTAAAACTTGTTTTGCAGTCCTTTTTGTAGAGGTTTCGGACGAGCGGGTCGAAATGGGACTTTCAATGGACCCGTTGGAATTTTAACTGAGTAAAAAGTACAGAAATTGAGGTTTTGCAATATAATTGTGTTGAATGGCTCCTAATCAATTACATGAACTCCTAAAATTTGATTAAAACTTGTTTTGCGGTCCTTTTTGTAGAGGTTTCGGACGTGCGGGTCGAAATGGGACTTTCAATGGACCCGTTGGAATTTTAAATGAGTAAAAAGTACAAAAATTGAGGTTTTGCAAGATAATTGTGTTGAAAAGCTCCTAATCAATTATTTGAACTTCTAATATTTGAATAAAACATTTTTGTGGTCCTTTTTGTAGAGGTTTCGGACGAGCAGGTCTAAATGGGCCTTTCAATGGACCCGTTGGAATTTTAACTGAGTAAAAATTACATAAATTGAGGTTTTGCAATATAATTGTGTTGAAAAGCTCCTAATCAATTATTTGAACTCCTAATATTTGAATAAAACATTTTTGTGGTCCTTTTTGTAGAGGTTTCGGACGAGCAGGTCTAAATGGGCCTTTCAATGGACCCGTTCGAATTTTAACAGAGTAAAAAGTACAGAAATTGCGGTTTTGCAATATAATTGTGTTGAAAAGCTCCTAATCAATTATTTGAACTCCTAATATTTGTCTAAAACTTGTTTTGCAGTCCTTTTGTAGAGGTTTCGGACGAGCAGGTCGAAATGGGCCTTTCAATGGACCCATTCGAATTTTAACAGAGTAAAAAGTACAGAAATTGAGGTTTTGCAATATAATTGATTTAAAAAGCTCCTAATCAATAACATGAACTCCTAATATTTGAATAAAACATTTTTGCGTTCCTTTTTGTAGAGGTTTTGGACGAGGAGGTCTAAATGGGCCTTTCAATGGACCCGTTGGAATTTTAACTGAGTAAAAAGTATAGAAACTGAAGTTTTGCAATATAATTGTGTTGAAAAACTCCTAATCAATTATTTGAACTCCTAATATTTGAATAAAACATTTTTGCGGTCCTTTTTGTAGAGGTTTCGGACGAGCAGGTCTAAATGGGCCTTTCAATGGACACGTTGGAATTTTAAATGAGTAAAAAGTACATAAATTGAGGTTTTGCAATATAATTGTGTTGAAAAGCTCCTAATCAATTATTTAAACTCCTACTATTTGAATAAAACATTTTTGCGGTCCTTTTTGTAGAGGTTTTGGACGAGCGGGTAGAAATGGGCCTTTCAATGGACCCGTTGGAATTTTAACTGAGTAAAATGTACAGAAATTGAGGTTTTGCAATATAATTGTGTTGAAAAGCTCCTAATCAATTATTTGAACTCCTAATATTTGAATAGAACATTATTGCGGTCCTTTTTGTAGAGGTTTCGGACGAGCAGGTCTAAATGGGCCTTTCAATGGACCCGTTGGAATTTTAACTGAGTAAAAAGTACAAAAATTGAGGTTTTGCAATATAATTGTGTTGAATGGCTCCTAATCAATTATATGAATTCCTAAAATTTGATTAAAACTTGTTTTGCAGTCCTTTTTGTAGAGGTTTCGGACGAGCGGGTCGAAATGGGACTTTCAATGGACCCGTTGGAATTTTAAATGAGTAAAAAGAACAGAAATTGAGGTTTTGCAATATAATTGTGTTGAAAAGCTCCTAATCAATTATTTGAACTCCTAATATTTGAATAAAAAATTTTTGCGGTCCTTTTTGTAGTGGTTTTGGACGAGCAGGTCTAAATAGGCCTTTCAATGGACCCGTTGGAATTTTAAATGAGTAAAAAGTACAGAAATTGAGGTTTTGCAATATAATTGTGTTGAAAAGCTCCGAATCAATTATTTGAACTCCTAATATTTGAATAAAACATTTTTGCGGTCCTTTTTGTAGAGGTTTCGGACGAGCAGGTCTAAATGGGCCTTTCAATGGACCCGTTGGAATTTTAACTGAGTAAAAAGTACAGAAACTGAGGTTTTGCAATATAATTGTGTTGAAAAACTCCTAATCAATTATTTGAACTCCTAATATTTGAATAAAACATTTTTGCGGTCCTTTTTGTAGAGGTTTCGGACGAGCAGGTCTAAATGTGCCTTTCAATGGACCCGTTGGAATTTTAAATGAGTAAAAAGTACAGAAATTGAGGTTTTGAAATATAATTGTGTTGAAAAGCTCCTAATCAATTATTTGAACTCCTAATATTTGAATAAAACATTTTTGCGGTCCTTTTTGTAGAGGTTTCGGAGGAGCGGGTCGAAATGGGCCTTTCAATGGACCCGTTGGAATTCTAACTGAGTAAAAAGTACAGAAATTGCGGTTTTGCAATATAATTGTGTTGAAAAGCTCCTAATCAATTATTTGAACTCCTAATATTTGACTAAAACTTGTTTTGCAGTCCTTTTGTAGAGGTTTCGGACGAGCAGGTGGAAATGGGCCTTTCAATGGACCCGTTCGAATTTAACAGAGTAAAAAGTACAGAAATTGAGGTTTTGCAATATAATTGATTTAAAAAGCTCCTAATCAATTACATGAACTCCCAATATTTGAATAAAACATTTTTGCGGTCCTTTTTGTAGAGGTTTCGGACGAGGATGTCTAAATGGGCCTTTCAATGGACCTGTTGGAATTTTAACTGAGTAAAAAGTACAGAATTGCGGTTTTGCAATATAATTGTGTTGAAAACCTCCTAATCAACTATTTGAACTCCTAATATTTGAATAAAACATTTTTGCGGTCCTTTTTGTAGAGGTTTCAGACGAGCGGGTCGAAGTGGGACTTTCAATGGACTCGTTGGAATTTTAACTGAGTAAAAAGTACAGAAATTGAGGTTTTGCAATATAATTGTGTTGAATGGCTCCTAATCAATTACATGAACTCCTAAAATTTGATTAAAACTTGTTTTGCAGTCCTTTTGTAGAGGTTTCGGACGAGCGGGTCGAAATGGGACTTTCAATGGACCCGTTGGAATTTTAAATGAGTAAAAAGTACAAAAATTGAGGTTTTGCAAGATAATTGTGTTGAAAAGCTCCTAATCAATTATTTGAACTCCTAATATTTGAATAAAACATTTTTGTGGTCCTTTTTGTAGAGGTTTCGGACGAGCAGGTCTAAATGGGCCTTTCAATGGACCCGTTGGAATTTTAACTGAGTAAAAATTACATAAATTGAGGTTTTGCAATATAATTGTGTTGAAAAGCTCCTAATCAATTATTTGAACTCCTAATATTTGAATAAAACATTTTTGTGGTCCTTTTTGTAGAGGTTTCGGACGAGCAGGTCTAAATGGGCCTTTCAATGGACCCGTTCGAATTTTAACAGAGTAAAAAGTACAGAAATTGCGGTTTTGCAATATAATTGTGTTGAAAGCTCCTAATCAATTATTTGAACTCCTAATATTTGTCTAAAACTTGTTTTGCAGTCCTTTTGTAGAGGTTTCGGACGAGCAGGTCAAAATGGGCCTTTCAATGGACCCATTCGAATTTTAACAAAGTAAAAAGTACAGAAATTGAGGTTTTGGAATATAATTGATTTAAAAAGCTCCTAATCAATAACATGAACTCCTAATATTTGAATAAAACATTTTTGCGTTCCTTTTTGTAGAGGTTTTGGACGAGGAGGTCTAAATGGGCCTTTCAATGGACCCGTTGGAATTTTAACTGAGTAAAAAGTATAGAAACTGAAGTTTTGCAATATAATTGTGTTGAAAAACTCCTAATCAATTATTTGAACTCCTAATATTTGAATAAAACATTTTTGCGGTCCTTTTTGTAGAGGTTTCGGACGAGCAGGTCTAAATGGGCCTTTCAATGGACACGTTGGAATTTTAAATGAGTAAAAAGTACATAAATTGAGGTTTTGCAATATAATTGTGTTGAAAAGCTCCTAATCAATTATTTAAACTCCTACTATTTGAATAAAACATTTTTGCGGTCCTTTTTGTAGAGGTTTTGGACGAGCGGGTAGAAATGGGCCTTTCAATGGACCCGTTGGAATTTTAACTGAGTAAAATGTACAGAAATTGAGGTTTTGCAATATAATTGTGTTGAAAAGCTCCTAATCAATTATTTGAACTCCTAATATTTGAATAGAACATTATTGCGGTCCTTTTTGTAGAGGTTTCGGACGAGCAGGTCTAAATGGGCCTTTCAATGGACCCGTTGGAATTTTAACTGAGTAAAAAGTACAAAATTTGAGGTTTTGCAATATAATTGTGTTGAATGGCTCCTAATCAATTATATGAACTCCTAAAATTTGATTAAAACTTGTTTTGCAGTCCTTTTTGTAGAGGTTTCGGACGAGCGGGTCGAAATGGGACTTTCAATGGACCCGTTGGAATTTTAAATGAGTAAAAAGAACAGAAATTGAGGTTTTGCAATATAATTGTGTTGAAAAGCTCCTAATCAATTATTTGAACTCCTAATATTTGAATAAAAAATTTTTGCGGTCCTTTTTGTAGTGGTTTTGGACGAGCAGGTCTAAATAGGCCTTTCAATGGACCCGTTGGAATTTTAAATGAGTAAAAAGTACAGAAATTGAGGTTTTGCAATATAATTGTGTTGAAAAGCTCCGAATCAATTATTTGAACTCCTAATATTTGAATAAAACATTTTTGCGGTCCTTTTTGTAGAGGTTTCGGACGAGCAGGTCTAAATGGGCCTTTCAATGGACCCGTTGGAATTTTAACTGAGTAAAAAGTACAGAAACTGAGGTTTTGCAATATAATTGTGTTGAAAAACTCCTAATCAATTATTTGAACTCCTAATATTTGAATAAAACATTTTTGCGGTCCTTTTTGTAGAGGTTTCGGACGAGCAGGTCTAAATGAGCCTTTCAATGGACCCGTTGGAATTTTAAATGAGTAAAAAGTACAGAAATTGAGGTTTTGAAATATAATTGTGTTGAAAAGCTCCTAATCAATTATTTGAACTCCTAATATTTGAATAAAACATTTTTGCGGTCCTTTTTGTAGAGGTTTCGGAGGAGCGGGTCGAAATGGGCCTTTCAATGGACCCGTTGGAATTCTAACTGAGTAAAAAGTACAGAAATTGCGGTTTTGCAATATAATTGTGTTGAAAAGCTCCTAATCAATTATTTGAACTCCTAATATTTGACTAAAACTTGTTTTGCAGTCCTTTTGTAGAGGTTTCGGAAGAGCAGGTGGAAATGGGCCTTTCAATGGACCCGTTCGAATTTAACAGAGTAAAAAGTACAGAAATTGAGGTTTTGCAATATAATTGATTTAAAAAGCTCCTAATCAATTACATGAACTCCCAATATTTGAATAAAACATTTTTGCGGTCCTTTTTGTAGAGGTTTCGGACGAGGATGTCTAAATGGGCCTTTCAATGGACCTGTTGGAATTTTAACTGAGTAAAAAGTACAGAATTGCGGTTTTGCAATATAATTGTGTTGAAAACCTCCTAATCAACTATTTGAACTCCTAATATTTGAATAAAACATTTTTGCGGTCCTTTTTGTAGAGGTTTCAGACGAGCGGGTCGAAGTGGGACTTTTAATGGACTCGTTGGAATTTTAACTGAGTAAAAAGTACAGAAATTGAGGTTTTGCAATATAATTGTGTTGAATGGCTCCTAATCAATTACATGAACTCCTAAAATTTGATTAAAACTTGTTTTGCAGTCCTTTTGTAGAGGTTTCGGACGAGCGGGTCGAAATGGGACTTTCAATGGACCCGTTGGAATTTTAAATGAGTAAAAAGTACAAAAATTGAGGTTTTGCAAGATAATTGTGTTGAAAAGCTCCTAATCAATTATTTGAACTCCTAATATTTGAATAAAACATTTTTGTGGTCCTTTTTGTAGAGGTTTCGGACGAGCAGGTCTAAATGAGCCTTTCAATGGACCCGTTGGAATTTTAACTGAGTAAAAAGTACAGAAATTGTGGTTTTGCAATATAATTGATTTGAAAAGCTCCTAAAAATTATTTGAACTCATAATATTTGAATAAAACATTTTTGCGGTCCTTTTTGTAGAGGTTTCGGACGAGCAGGTCTAAATAGGCCTTTCTATAGACCCGTTGGAATTTTAACTAAGTAAAAAGTACAGAAATTGAGGTTTTGCAATATAATTGTGTTGAAAAGCTCCTAATCAATTATTTGAACTCCTAATATTTGAATAAAACATTTTTGCGGTTCTTTTTTGTTCAGGTTTCAGACGAGCAGGTCTAAATGGGCCTTTCAATGGACCCGTTGGAATTTTAAAGGAGTAAAAAGTACAGAAATTGATGTTTTTCAATATAATTGTGTTGAAAAGCTCCGAATAAATTATTTGAACTACTAATATTTGAATAAAACATTTTTGCGGTCCTTTTTGTAGAGGTTTCGGACGAGCAGGTCTAAATGGGCCTTTCAATGGACCCGTTTGAATTTTAACTAAGTTAAAAGTATAGAAATTGAGGTTTTGCAATATAATTGTGTTGAAAAGCTCCTAATCAATTATTTGAACTCCTAATATTTGAATAAAACATTTTTGCGGTCCTTTTTCTAGAGGTTTCGGACAAGCGGGTCGAAATGGGCCTTTCAATGGACCCGTTGGAATTCTAACTGAGTAAAAAGTACAGAAATTGCGGTTTTGCAATATAATTGTGTTGAAAAGCTCCTAATCAATTATTTGAACTCCTAATATTTGACTAAAACCTTTTTTGCAGTCCTTTTGTAGAGGTTTCGGACGAGCAGGTCGAAATGGGCCTTTCAATGGACCCGTTCGAATTTTAACAGAGTAAAAAGTACAGAAATTGAGGTTTTGCAATATAATTGATTTAAAAAGCTCCTAATCAATTACATGAACTCCTAATATTTGAATAAAACATTTTTGCGTTCATTTTTGTAGAGGTTTTGGACGAGGAGGTCCAAATGGGCCTTTCAATGGACCCGTTGGAATTTTAAGTGAGTAAAAATTACATAAATTGAGGTTTTGCCATATAATTGTGTTGAAAAGCTCCTAATCAATTATTTGAACTCCTAATATTTAAATAAAATATTTTTGCAGTCCTTTTTGTAGAGGTTTCGGACGAGCAGGTCTAAATGGGCCTTTCACTGGACCCGTTGGAATTTTAACTAAGTAAAAAGTATAAAATTGAGGTTTTGCAATATAATTTTGTTGAAAAGCTCCTAATCAATTATTTGAACTCCTAATATTTGAATAAAACATTTTTGCGGTTCTCTTTGTAGAGGTTTCGGACGAGCAGGTCTAAATGGGCCTTTCAATAGACCCGTTGGAATTTTAAATGAGTAAAAAGTACAGAAATTGAGGTTTTGCAATATAATTGTGTTGAAAAGCTCCTAATCAATTATTTAAACTCCAACTGTTTGAATAAAACATTTTTGCGGTCCTTTTTGTAGAGGTTTCGGACGAGCAGGTCTAAATGGGCCTTTCAATGGACCCGTTTGAATTTTAACTAAGTTAAAAGTACAGAAATTGAGGTTTTGCAATATAATTGTGTTGAAAAGCTCCTAAAAAATTATTTGAACGCCTAATATTTAAAAAAAAACATTTTTGCGGTCCTTTTTGTAGAGGTTTCGGACGAGCAGGTCTAAATGGGCCTTTCAATGGACCCGTTGCAATTTTAACTGAGTAAAAAGTACAGAAATTGAGGTTTTGCAATATAATTGTGTTGAAAAGCTCCTAATCAATTATTTGAACTCCTAATATTTGAATAAAACATTTTTGCGGTCCTTTTTGTAGAGGTTTCGGACGAGAAGGTCTAAATAGGCCTTTCAATGGACCCGTTGGAATTTTAACTGAGTAAAAAGTACAGAAATTGAGGTTTTGCAATATAATTGTGTTCAAAAGCTCCTAATCAATTATTTGAACTCCTAATATTTGAATAAAACATTTTTGCGGTCCTTTTTGTAGAGATTTCGGACGAGCAGGTCTAAATGGGCCTTTCAATGGACCCGTTGGAATTTTAACTGAGTAAAAATTACAGAAATTGAGCTTTTGCAATATAATTGTGTTGAAAAGCTCCTAATCAATTATTTGAACTCCTAATATTTGAATAAAATATTTTTGCGGTCCTTTTTGTAGAGGTTTCGGACAAGGATGTCTAAATGGGCCTTTCAATGGACCCGTTGGAATTTTCACTGAGTAAAAAGTACAGAAATTGAGGTTTTGCAATATAATTGATTTGAAAAGCTCCTAATCAATTATTTGAACTCCTAATATTTGAATAAAACATTTTTGCGGTCCTTTTTGTAGAGGTTTCGGACGAGCAGGTCTAAATGGGCCTTTCTATAGACCCGTTGGAATTTTAACTAAGTAAAAAGTACAGAAATTGAGGTTTTGCAATATAATTGTGTTGAATGGCTCCTAATCAATTACATGAACTCCTAAAATTTGATTAAAACTTGTTTTGCAGTCCTTTTTGTAGAGGTTTCGGACGAGCGGGTTGAAATGAGACTTTCAATGGACCCGTTGGAATTTTAAATGAGTAAAAAGTACAGAAATTGAGGTTTTGCAATATAATTGTGTTGAATGGCTCCTAATCAATTACATGAACTCCTAAAATTTGATTAAAACTTGTTTTGCAGTCCTTTTTGTAGAGGTTTCGGACGAGCGGGTCGAAATGGGACTTTCAATGGACCCGTTGGAATTTTAACTGAGTAAAAAGTACAGAAATTGAGGTTTTGCAATATAATTGTGTTGAATGGCTCCTAATCAATTATATGAACTCCTAAAATTTGATTAAAACTTGTTTTGCAGTCCTTTTTGTAGAGGTTTCGGACGAGCGGGTCGAAATGGGCCTTTCAATGGACCCGTTGGAATTCTAACTGAGTAAAAAGTACAGAAATTGCGGTTTTGCAATATAATTGTGTTGAATAGCTCCTAATCAATTATTTGAACTCCTAATATTTTTCTAAAACTTGTTTTGCAGTCCTTTTGTAGAGGTTTCGGACGAGCAGGTCGAAATGGGCCTTTCAATGGACCCGTTCGAATTTTAACAGAGTAAAAAGTACAGAAATTGAGGTTTTGCAATATAATTGATTTAAAAATCTCCTAATCAATTACATGAACTCCTAATATTTGAATAAAACATTTTTGCGTTCCATTTTGTAGAGGTTTTGGACGAGGAAGTCTAAATGGGCCTTTCAATGGACCCGTTGGAATTTTAACTGAGTAAAAAGTATAGAAACTGAGGTTTTGCAATATAATTGTGTTGAAAAACTCCTAATCAATTATTTGAACTCCTAATATTTGAATAAAACATTTTTGCGGTCCTTTTTGTAGAGGTTTCGGACGAGCAGGTCTAAATGGGCCTTTCAATGGACACGTTGGAATTTTAAATAAGTAAAAAGTACATAAATTGAGGTTTTGCAATATAATTGTGTTGAAAAGCTCCTAATCAATTATTTAAACTCCTACTATTTGAATAAAACATTTTTGCGGTCCTTTTTGTAGAGGTTTTGGACGAGCGGGTCGAAATGGGCCTTTCAATGGATCCGTTGGAATTTTAACTGAGTAAAATGTACAGAAATTGAGGTTTTGCAATATAATTGTGTTGAAAAGCTCCTAATTAATTATTTGAACTCCTAATATTTGAATAAAACATTATTGCGGTCCTTTTTGTAGAGGTTTCGGACGAGCAGGTCTAAATGGGCCTTTCAATGGACCCGTTGGAATTTTAACTGAGTAAAAAGTACCAAAATTGAGGTTTTGCAATATAATTGTGTTGAATGGCTCCTAATAAATTACATGAACTCCTAAAATTTGATTAAAACTTGTTTTGCAGTCCTTTTTGTAGAGGTTTCGGACGAGCGGGTCGAAATGGGACTTTCTATGGACCCGTTGGAATTTTAAATGAGTAAAAAGTACAGAAATTGAGGTTTTGCAATATAATTGTGTTGAAAAGCTCCTAATCAATTATTTGAACTCCTAATATTTGAATAAAACATTATTGCGGTCCTTTTTGTAGAGGTTTCGGACGAGCAGGTCTAAATGTGCCTTTCAATGGACCCGTTGGAATTTCAAATGAGTAAAAAGTACAGATATTGAGGTTTTGCAATATAATTGTGTTGAAAAGCTCCTAATCAATTATTTGAACTCCTAATATTTGAATAAAACATTTTTGCGGTCCTTTTTGTAGAGGTTTCGGAGGAGCGGGTCGAAATGGGCCTTTCAATGGACCCGTTGGAATTCTAACTGAGTAAAAAGTACAGAAATTGCGGTTTTGCAATATAATTGTGTTGAAAAGCTCCTAATCAATTATTTGAACTCCTAATATTTGACTAAAACTTGTTTTGCAGTCCTTTTGTAGAGGTTTCGGACGAGCAGGTGGAAATGGGCCTTTCAATGAACCCGTTCGAATTTTAACAGAGTAAAAAGTACATAAATTGAGGTTTTGCAATATAATTGATTTAAAAAGCTCCTAATCAATTACATGAACTCCTAATATTTGAATAAAACATTTTTGCGTTCCTTTTTGTAGAGGTTTCGGACGAGGATGTCTAAATGGGCCTTTCAATGGACCCGTTGGAATTTTAACTGAGTAAAAAGTACAGAAATTGCGGTTTTGCAATATAATTGTGTTGAAAAGCTCCTAATCAACTATTTGAGCTCCTAATATTTGAATAAAACATTTTTGCGGTCCTTTTTGTAGAGGTTTCGGACGAGCGGGTCGAAATGGGCCTTTCAATGGGCCCGTTAGAATTTTAACTGAGTAAAAAGTATAAAATTGAGGTTTTGCAATATAATTGTGTTGAAAGCTCCTAATTAATTATTTGAACTCCTAATATTTGAATAACACATTTTTGCGGTCCTTTTTGTAGAGGTTTCGGACGAGCAGGTCTAAATTAGCCTTTCAATGGACCCGTTGGAATTTTAACTGAGTAAAAAGTACAGAAACTGAGGTTTTGCAATATAATTGTGTTGAAAAACTCCTAATCAATTATTTGAACTCCTAATATTTGAATAAAACATTTTTGCGGTCCTTTTTGTAGAGGTTTCGGACGAGCAGGTCTAAATGGGCCTTTCAATGGACCCGTTAGAATTTTAAATGAGTAAAAAGTACATAAATTGAGGTTTTGCAATATAATTGTGTTGAAAAGCTCCTAATCAATTATTTAAACTCCTACTATTTGAATAAAACATTTTTGCGGTCCTTTTTGTAGAGGTTTTGGACGAGCGGGTCGAAATGGGCCTTTCAATGGACCCATTGGAATTTTTTTTTGAAGAAAAGGCCTCGTTAAAAACCCCTACTACTGTCCTTCAAGCAAAGCTAGAGGACCCTAAAAAGGGGAAAAGAGTGCCCAAATATTATTAATCAAGAAGTATTTGTTACAAGATGATGGATACAATGAGGAATATCCAGATCAAATGACGTAGAAGTCATTGAGTTCAAAGAAAAAGAAGCCAACGTATGGGCTATTACATTTGCCTCTCGGCGTACAAAAGAAATGGAAGTAAAGTCGAAATCGAGAAGAGTAGCTTGTATCTGTAGAATGATTGGTCCCATAGTTGATAGATCCTGAGCAGGATTGTTGATCCAGTTTGCAAGAGAAGCGCAATCCGTTTCGATCATGATACGCTTCCATCCATGGGAACGGGCCAAGGTGAGACCGGCAAGGATGCTTTCTCCCTCACTGGTGATAGCGTCCTGGCGGCTACCGAGAGGGAAAGCGAGACCACCCACGACAGCTCCGGCAGGGTCACGAGCAACAACGCCGACGGCTGCTGCACGAGTTGAAGGGTTAAAAGCGCCATCCACATTAATTTTGATAAAATTAGATGGAGGAGAACAGGAGGGATTAGAGATCATGGATGGAGATGGTTCTGTTGAGATTAAAGATTTACAAAATTCATCATGTAGGCTAATTGAATTAACAGCAATTAGCCATGAGGGTTGTAGATGGTGGTTGTGAACCTAATCATTACGTCTGTTCCAAATGTTCCATAAAACGGTTAGGAAGAGACCAAATTTTTCAGAGGAAATTGTAGAGGCAGCTTCCTCTAACCATTGCAGGGACGAAGGGGCTTGACTCTTATAAAGAGAGATAGGGATACCACTAATTTGCAAGGCTTTAGATGCCCCAGGGCAGTCACGAAGCGCATGGAGAATCGATTCCGAATGACAACCACAGATAGAACATGGTCCTGAATTAGGGGAAAAAGCTTGCATTTTAGAACCAACTGGTAGTGCATCCGATGCCATACGCCAGCCAAAAGTTTTGACTTTGGGTAAAGCTTTTATCTTAGATAAAAATTTCCATAACCGAGAAGGTGGCGATGGTTGGGAAAAGGAGCGTTGTAAGAAAATGTATCCAGAACGAACCGAATAGATGCCTGAGTCATTGGGGGACCAGAAAATAGAATCCCTATGATCATTAATGATAGGGAAAGGCAGAATGGCATTCGCGTCAATTGGATTGAAATAATTGTTCAATTTCACTATATCCCAGGCAGTTTGATTGCGGATCATGAAATCCCGACAACGGATATGAAATTCATCAGAAATTTCATAATCCCCAGTTAGCTCAATCGGGGAAGATCCACCCCAAATATCTTTGTGTATTCTGATATTACTGTTAATACCAGGGCGATGAAGAAAGCCAGGGAAAAGGCGCTGAAGGGCGTTGTATATACCTTGCCAGGCAAAAGAACCCCTACTAGGTTTCGGTGCATCCAGAATATTACCTGAAGGGAAATATTTGGATCGGTATATTTGTCCTAATAAGGAATCTGGTTCACAAATTAGTTTCCAAATTTGCTTGCCGAGAAGGGCAATGTTGAAATCATGTAGGTCTTTGAAACCCATTCCACCAGCGGATTTGGGTAAACAAATCCGGTTCCACGGTAACATGTGCCAACCTTTTTTGTTGGATTTTCCGGTCCACCAGTATTGGCGGATTGATGTAGTCATGTCGTCAATGATATTGTGTGGTAGAAGATAGCAAGACATCACATATTGTGGGAGAGATTGTAAAACAGCTTTGATAAAAATCTCTCTACCACTAAAGGATAGAAGGTGTTTGTCCCAGCTAGAGAGTCGATCATGTACTTTATCTCGAACAAAGCCTAAAGATTCAGTTTTATTTTTCCCTATGAGGAGCGGGATACCTAAGTATACTCCAGGGTTAGAAACTTCGCGTACTTGTAGGATACTATTAAGTATATTTCTTGTTGCAGACGGTGTACGTGGGTTGTAGAAGATTGTTGATTTCTCAAAGTTTATTGCTTGACCAGATGCATTAGCATATACTTGGAGAGCATTTTTCAGACGGGATGCTTCCGAATGATTGGTATTTATAAATACCATGCAATCATCTGCAAAAAGAAGGTGGTTAACTTTGGGCCCATGCTTACCAGCGCCTAGACCTGGAAGTATATTTGTTTGTTGAGCGGCCGCTAAGTAAGCCGAGAGACCCTGAGTACAGAAAAGGAAAAGAAAAGGGGATAGAGGGTCCCCCTGACGGAGACCACGTTGAGGTAGGAAGGTGGGTGAAAAGGAGTTATTAATTTTAACTGAGAAGGAGACAGTAGATATACAACGCATTATAAGATCAATCCAGTTGGATGCAAAGCCCATGCGTGACATAATATTTGCCAGGAAAGACCATTCAACTCTATCGAAAGCTTTTTCCATATCCAGTTTGAGAGCAGCTCCTTGCGAGGATTTAGTTGCTCCAGCATTGATGTTGTGAATAATTTCATGCGCAACAAGGATATTATCAGAGATGTTGCGACCCTGGACAAATGCAGCTTGATTGGAACTAATACAGAGAGGTATGGCCTGTTTCATTCTATTTACAATTGTTTTGGCAACAATTTTGTAGAGAACGGTACATAGGCTAATTGGTCTGAGTTGTTTCATGGATGTTGGATCATTATTTTTGGGAATTAGCACTAGAATGGTTTTGTTAACTAAGGACATATCTATCTTGCCATTTAAAAGATCCATACAAAGATTAAGGACATCTTCACCAACTGTGTCCCAGTGTTGTCGAAAGAAACTACTGGGTAGACCATCGGCACCAGGAGCCTTCCTAGGATCAATACTTTTAAAAGCATGTAGAATTTCCTCTCTATTGAACGGCTTGAGGAGACTTTCATTCATTGAAGAATTAATGGAGGGATGGATATTATCAAGAATAGTTTCCGAAAGTTTGGGATTAGAGGTAGTAAAAAGGTTTTTAAAATAATTCGAAGCTATATCCATAATTTCAGATTCCGAGGTACACCAGTTGGAATTGGCATCAAAAAGTCCTATGATGGAATTTTCCTTATTACGATTAGAAGCTCTGGCATGGAAGAATTTGGTATTTTTGTCCCCTTGGGATAGCCAAAGAGTTCGAGATCTTTGAGCCCAATAAGCTTCTTGTTCCGTTAATAGTTTATTTAATTCCATTCTATAATTTAAATAAGTTTGTTTATTAGTAGCTGTCAAGGGGCGACAGAGAAGTTTGTTAATTTTTTTGGTAAGGAATTTAATTCGTCCTGTTGATTTAAAGCGTTGTTGGTTTTGCCAGTCTTCTAAGTATGTTCCTACCGCTTGGATTTTATTAATGGCCGTTCTGGGGGTGTCAGTCCAGGCCCTTTTGATAGTTTGTATGTTATCTTTATTATTAGCCCAACAATTTTCAAATCTGAAATTTTTGGGAATTTGAGATTTATGTATGGTAGTTGGTTTATCAATTTCCATAAGAAGGAAACAGTGGTCAGATTTAGCGACGTATTCCGTATTTATTCGATAATTAGGGAAGAGATCTTTCCAAGCATAGTTAGCTATGAAACGGTCAAGTCTTTCATGAATAACAGGGGTTACAGGACCTACCTTTGTCCATGTAAACCATCCCGAGGTTGGTTTACAATCGAAAAGGTTATTTCGGATTAAACAGTTCCGGAAATTTTTGATTTGGGATCTAGCTCTACGGGGACCCCCTTGTTTTTTTGAATCGGTTAAAATCTCATTAAGATCTCCTCCAATAAGCCAAGGTTTATCTTTGGTGGACGTGTATAAGGAATCAATTAAATCCCACGTTTTATATTTTTGGCTAGTTTCTGAAAATCCATGCATTCCAGTGAAAAACATAGAGTTGTTATTATACATAATTTGAATGTGGATATGACGCAGCGAGTAGGAAATTAGATTTATATTAATATCATTTGCGGCGAATATAGAAATTCCGGAACACCCTTCTGAGGGGGGAATAGAAATAATGTCTAACATACCTAATGAAAGACATAAGCGGTTACATTCCGCATTATTCAACTTGGTTTCACAAAGAAAGATAATATTAGGATTGGTACGTTGGACATAGGATTTGAGATGTTGAACCGTCGGGGATTGTCCAAGACCCTGACAGTTCCAGCATAGGATCTTCATTTTGCACGGCGGGGCTGGGATTCAGCCGCCGCCGGAGAGTTTTTCGAGCTGCTCATCCCAGCTTTTGGAGTAGATCCTGGTTGTTTGGATTTTTTCGGCGGGAGCGATACTTGAATTGGTGAGCGGCGTTTCATGCCTCGGTTATTTTGGGTCTGTACGGGGGCTGGTACAGGAGCTGGAACAGGAGCAGGTGCAGGGGCTGCATCATTTGGGTAAGTTTTAAGCAACCACTGATTAAATTCATTGAAAAATGGATCAGTGGGTTTAGAAGGCTTACTCGATTCAGAGTCAAATTTTTTGATTTGTTCAGCAGTAGGGCTGGGAACACCATAGTCATCATTGGTTTCCCAATCATCATCAGAACCATCTTCCGGAATTGGGTAGATGGTATTCAAGGGTTGGGCCTCAAGAGGAGCCTTTTGTTTCGGATCAGCAGGGGGATCATTGCTTGTATTAGGGCCATCTTCCATTGTCATATCGACATTTTGAGCTTCTTCAGTAACTTGTTCCGTGAATGAGGCGGAGTCGCCTTCATTTAGGGCACCTTTAAATTGAAATAAGAGTACTATTAGAGATTTGTAACTTTTTGTAATAGGAAAGATAAAAGAGTGACGTGATTTACCCAAGTTGTTCTGGTTGTTAGGGGGGCATGTAGGATTGATCGGGATAGCTGGATTATTTGTAGGATTTGCTACAAAAAAATTAGGGAATGAGAAGTTTAAAATGGAATTTGATAAAAAAGAGTAAGTAAAATCAGTTATAAATTTAATGGTTGAAAGAATTATACCATTAACTGGAGGAATGTTTGGGTTCGGAATCTGTTCAACATTACGGATGCGCCCACGAATTCCAACTGGACGGCGTCTAGGAGGAAGGTAACGGAGCCAATCTCCGTATTGCAGATTGTTAGGTTTGAGAGAAGATCGGCTGGGGCAGTTTTCTAAGGTATGACTGATTATTCCACATCCTGGGCAGAGATTTGGTAGTCGTTCATATTGAAGGCGACACATTATTGTGTTCTCACCAGATCCAATGAATACAAATCGAGTAACTGGTCTTGTTATGTTGAGAAAGATTTCAACACGGAGGAACTCCACCATATTCCCATCCACTTGGCGGGTATCCGTTCAGAGAACATTGCCTACCATCGAGCCTAAGGCTTGTCCTACCAGATGGGATCGCTCTATATCAGCAAAAAGAGAATCAGGAAGGGAGAAGATTCTGATCCAGATTCGCATTGTGTTGAAGTTGTAGTCATTTAAGGATTTGGCTGGATCGTATTCAGTGACTGCAAGCCATTCATCCTTGTATAGCCAAGGACCTCGATTTAGAATTTCATAAACATTCTTAACTTCTTTAAACTTGATCTTGAGAAAGTTGTCATGTAACACTGAGAAAGAAACAACTTCATTAGGCTTCCAGATACCTTCAAAGGCAGTAATAACAGCAGAGATTTCTAATGGTTTGGAAGATATGAAGCGACCAACGATGAAGAGTTTCGGATCCTCCTTGATAAACTCAAATTCAGGAGTATAGAGTAACTTGGATTCGTCACTGGTGAGACTGATCGAGTTGAGTTGGGGGATGGATGAGGAGGAAGCCATTGCGGTAATACGAGAGTATGAAGAAGGCAATTGTATAGTAAGTTGTGGTAGCTTGGGAGAATTGAGATATGAATATATAGAGAGAGATTGAATAGTAAAGGTGTGGAATTTATGGAAAGTAGGATAAAAGAAGGGAATTTGGGAGAATGACGATTGTGATTGATAAGATTTCCTGAAAATAGCAGATGTATTATTTGAATTACTTTCCTGAATTGAAAAGGAAAATATAATTATTAAAAAAGTAACGGGAGTTATTAAAGAAAGGAAAGTTGAAGATTTAAAAAAATTATGGTAATTATTTAATGGTAATAAGAAGGGGATTTGATTAACAAATTGAATGTATAAAGTAATTGAATGATGAAATAACAAAAAGAAATTTTTTGTGAGAGTAAAACTTTTAAAAATTAGATATTGGAAGCTTGAAAAATTAGATGGTAGGACTATTGAAGGGGGATTTATTTTGTAACGGCTGAAAGAAAATTTCAGTAATTTTGTGGATGTTACTAAGTCAGGAGCGTGAATTAAGTGAAATGATATAGATAAGAAGTTTGAGAGAAGTAAACATAGTAATAATAGCGAAAAGTTAATGGGCTTTTTGACTATATTTAAATTTAGTTTGAAAGGGTATTTATTAGGAATTAAAGAAACAATATAAAAGGGGAAAGTTGAATTTAATATAATTAAAAGAAATTGGAATTTGGAAAACCTAAAAAGATTAATAGAATTTATTAAATAAGGGTAGATAATGAGGTAATTCGGAGATTTTGAGCAAGGTTGAAAAGGATGTTCGTGGGAGAGATTAGGAACTATATATTGAGAAGTCAGGGTGAATAAAATTGAGAATTCCTTAAAGTAAAGTTGAAGTTCGAGTTCAAGAATCCTTACAGAAAGGATTTGGACAGAATCCCAAAAGTGGGCTAGTGAAAATTCACCTAATAAGGTGTAGAGAAGAGGGGTATTAAACGAACATAACAGGAAATCAATATCACTTACAGAGCAGCACACATATAGCAAGTAATTTAAACCATACATAGCAATAATGATATAAACTAGAAAGCAATTAAAAGCATAGAAGAAATAAAAGGAAAGCAGAAAAGGAAAACAGGGGAAATTAATTACAGACCCAAGGGAAGGAAGAAACGGGGATAAGAAACTTAATACAAACCAAACGAGCAAAAAAATATAGGGGGATAAAAAAATAACATGAAAATTAAGCAGATTAAGGTGAAGATGTAACCCAGCAGGAGAAGGGGGTATCCGGTTTTCCTTTAATTTCCGTAGAATGGCTTGTAATAAAGCCTCCGGTGATGAATCATAGAAAGGCCCTTCAAAGAGAAGATCAAAAATAAAACAATCATAATAAGTAACAAGAAAACAAATGATAAAATTAGTGATACACAAGATCCAAGTATTCAAAAATAAAACATGCAAAGCTATAATGGATTTTAAGTTTGAAATAGAGTGATTAACATGAGAATTATTGGAATAAAAAGCCATAATGAAATTTATTGAGGTTTGTAGCAACAATTCAGTTCTAATATTAGAATATTGACCATTGCTTATACTGATGAACATAGAATACAAATACTGAATATGAATAAGATTCAAGAAAAGAAGGCCTATGAAAAGATGAGCATTACACAAATCAATCCGATAGTTTACTAGGGTAATATTGACCATTGTAAAAGGATTAGTTAAGACATTCCTAGTTATACATTGTAAGGTGTGAGTCAGCATGAAGAAAATTCCGATAAGTATATTACAACCCATAACATAAAAGTAGTGTAGGAAAGAAACATGATGAGAATAGATTTTATTAGATGCTAAGAAATTGTGAAACTTGTAACCATTAAACCAAAGAGTGTAATTAGATGGATGAACAGGAGCATTAAAACCACGGTAAAGATAGTAAAAAGAGATGAATGTAGAGAATATTTTATTGCAATAATAGTTTAGATCATGTGTTCCCATAAGATGGGCTTGTTGTATATTCCCTGTAGGGGCTTGAATAAGATATAAAGTAATAGATAATTTATAAGACCGAGTATTTATCAAAGATGAATATGAGAAAACAGTAATTGCAATATTGAGGAGCGACAGAGGATAAACACTAAAAAAAATTAATCGTGTAATGACAATTGAATATAAACAGTTTAGGAAGAGATAGAAAACTCTTAACCTATATAACCAGCATAAAAAAGGGGTATTAAACAACAGATGAGATGTTAAATCAGACAAAGGAGGACAGACAGTAAAACTAAAGGTGAGCCAGAGGGTGACATACCAACAGTTTTGATATAGGGAAACAAAAAAGACCTCCCTTTTGGAAAGGAAAGATAGGCTAATCTGGAAATAGGAGAAAAAAAAGGATTAATAAAGAAATATAAATCAAATATAAAATGAAATTAGAAAAAGGGGGAGAAGAAAACCCTAGCCGACTAAGGAATAACGATCGTAGCCACCACCCTAACAGATGGAAAAGCAACAACGAGGTTTGCAGACTAGCAAAACCTAAGGTACCTGTGATAGAGATCCAACCAAGGAAATTAGAAGAATAAAAGATAAATAAAAACAGAATATAAAAAATATTAGAAAGCCTTAAATCACAGAAAGGTTTTGGGGAAACTTTATTGCGGCGGTGGACGGTGGTCTCCAAAAAAGCCCACATAAAAGCTTGCAGATCGACCAAAACCAGCAAGATGACAAACAACCAGTCGAGAGGAATGGCGAAAACTACCAAAATCTTTGATCTGCCAAAAAAAGGAAGGATTGTTAAGAGAAAAGAAAAAAGGATAAGAAGGAAAAGAGAAATAAAAAGTGATAAAAAAGAGGGAAGGAGTAAGATTCTGAGATATGTCAAGCCGATGGGGAAAAGGATCTGCATGCAAAGAGCCTTTTGCAGACGGCTTGGGGAAGACGGAAAGCCACAAACGGAGACGAACGACGGATAGATCCTCAAAGGAAAAAAGAACAACGGATTAGAAAAGAACAATATATATAAAGAAACAAGAAAAAAGAAGGGGAAAAGGATGATCAGACCTAACGGGTTTGGCGATTTCCCTTTAAAGCTGATCGGAAATGGAAGATAGAGGGTCAACAGATCTTGAAATCCAGATCTGGATATGCGAAGGAGGAGGCTAAAGATACAACCCAGATCTGAGGTTTTCTGAGCGGGCTTCGACAAAGTACGACCCCGGCGGCGGAGAAAACCCTCAAAAATGGAAATAAATCTACAGATCCAGATATAAAAATCAAAGAGTGACCATAAAATAAAGAAATAGGGTAGATGCCAAAAAGATATAATCCGGGGAAAGATAATAAAAGACAGAAAAGAAAATAAACAATCTAAAATCGGTGGTTGAGATGAGAGAGAAAAAACCATTGGGATTCCCATCCCGATTCCCAAGGAGATAAGGGAAATCGTGATGATAAAAACCTGCGAAAAAATATGAGATAGAGATAAGGTATAAAACAAACTTATGCTAATAAAATTGAAAAAAGTAAAAGGCTGGGGTGAGATGACTCCCTGAATATTCTTCCCGCATTCCAAGGGTTGGCTGAAAACTTGCATACACGGCAGAATAAACGCCGAAAGGGGGAGGGGAAATGGTGGAAAAAAAGAATCCACCATGAAAACCGGCACAAGCAAGAACCAAGAAAACCCAGAGAAAATTGAGAGAGAAAAGAGAGCCATCCCACGCCCGTTTGAATTTTAACTACCCGTTGGACTTTTAACTGAGTAAAAAGTACAGAAATTGAGGTTTTGCAATAGAATTGTGTTGAAAAGCTCCTAATCAATTATTTGAACTCCTAATAATTGAATAAAACATTTTTGCGGTCCTTTTTGTAGAGGTTTCGGACGAGCAGGTCTAAATGGGCCTTTCAATGGACCCGTTGGAATTTTAAATGAGTAAAAAGTAAAGAAATTGAGGTTTTGCAATATAATTGTGTTTAAAAGCTCCTAATCAATTATTTGAACTCCTAATATTTGAATAAAACATTTTTGCGGTCCTTTTTGTAGAGGTTTCGGACGAGCAGGTCTAAATGTGCCTTTCAATGGACCCGTTGGAATTTTAAATGAGTAAAAAGTACATAAATTGAGGTTTTGCAATATAAATGTGTTCAAAAGTTAATTAAAACTTGTTTTGCAGTTCTTTTTGTAGAGGTTTCGGACGAGCGAGTCGAAATGGGCCTTTCAATGGACCCGTTGGAATTTTAAATGAGTAAAAAATACAGAAATTGAGAATTTGCAATATAATTGTGTTGAAAAGATCCTAATCAATAATTTGAACTCCTAATATTTGAATAAAACATTTTTGCGGTCCTTTTTGTAGAGGTTTCGGAAGAGCAGGTCTAAATGGGCCTTTCTATAGACCCGTTGGAATTTTAACTAAGTAAAAAGTAAAGAAATTGAGGTTTTGCAATATAATTGTGTTGAAAAGCTCCTAATCAATTATTTGAACCCCTAATATTTAAATAAAACATTTTTGCGGTCCTTTTTGTAGAGGTTTCGGACGAGCAGGTCTAAATGGGCCTTTCAATGGACCCGTTGGAATTTTAACTGAGTAAAAAGTACAGAAATTGAGGTTTTGCAATATAATTGTGTTGAAAAGCTCCTAATCAATTATTTGAACTCCTAATATTTGAATAAAACATTTTTGCGGTCCTTTTTGTAGAGGTTTCGGACGAGCAGGTCTAAATGGGCCTTTCAATGGACCCGTTGGAATTTTAACTGAGTAAAAAGTACAGAAATTGAGGTTTTGCAACATAATTGTGTTCAAAAGCTCCTAATCAATTATTTGAACTCCTAATATTTGAATAAAACATTTTTGCGGTCCTTTTTGTAGAGGTTTCGGACGAGCAGGTTTAAATGGGCCTTTCAATGGACCCGTTGGATTTTAACTGAGTAAAAAGTACAGAAATTGAGGTTTTGCAATATAATTGTGTTGAAAAACTCCTAATCAATTATTTGAACTCCTAATATTTGAATAAAACATTTTTGCGGTCCTTTTTGTAGAGGTTTCGGACGAGCAGATCTAAATGGGCCTTTCAATGGACCCGTTGGAATTTTAAATGAGTAAAAAGTACATAAATTGAGGTTTTGCAATATAAATGTGTTCAAAAGCTCCTAATCAATAATTTGAACTCCTAATATTTGAATAAAACATTTTTGCGGTCCTTTTTGTAGAGGTTTCGAACGAGCAGGTCTAAATGGGCCTTTAATGGACCCGTTGGAATTTTAACTAAGTAAAAAGCACAGAAATTGAGGTTTTGCAATATAGTTGTGTTGAAAAGCTCCTAATCAATTATTTGAACTCCTAATATTTGAATAAAACATTTTTGCGGTCCTTTTTGTAGAGGTTTCGGACGAGCAGGTCTAAATGGGCCTTTCTATAGACCCGTTGGAATTTTTTTTTGTGAAGAAAAGGCCTCGTTAAAAACCCCTACTACTGTCCTTCAAGCAAAGCTAGAGGACCCTAAAAAGGGGAAAAGAGTGCCCAAATATTATTAATCAAGAAATATTTGTTACAAGATGATGGATACAATGAGGAATATCCAGATCAAATGACGTAGAAGTCATTGAGTTCAAAGAAAAAGAAGCCAACGTATGGGCTATTACATTTGCCTCTCGGCGTACAAAAGAAATGGAAGTAAAGTCGAAATCGAGAAGAGCAGCTTGTATCTGTAGAATGATTGGTCCCATAGTTGATAGATCCTGAGCAGGATTGTTGATCCTGTTTGCAAGAGAAGCGCAATCCGTTTCGATCATGATACGCTTCCATCCATGGGAACGGGCCAAGGTGAGACCGGCAAGGATGCTTTCTCCCTCACTGGTGATAGCGTCCTGGCGGCTACCGAGAGGGAAAGCGAGACCACCCACGACAGCTCCGGCAGGGTCACGAGCAACAACGCCGACGGCTGCTGCACGAGTTGAAGGGTTAAAAGCGCCATCCACATTAATTTTGATAAAATTAGATGGAGGAGAACAGGAGGGATTAGAGATCATGGATGGAGATGGTTCTGTTGAGATTAAAGATTTACAAAATTCAGCATGTAGGCTAATTGAATTAACAGCAATTAGCCATGAGGGTTGTAGATGGTGGTTGTGAACCCAATCATTACGTCTGTTCCAAATGTTCCATAAAACGGTTAGGAAGAGACCAAATTTTTCAGAGGAAATTGTAGAGGCAGCTTCCTCTAACCATTGTAGGGACGAAGGGGCTTGACTCTTATAAAGAGAGATAGGGATACCACTAATTTGCAAGGCTTCAGATGCCCCAGGGCAGTCACGAAGCGCATGGAGAATCGATTCCGATTGACAACCACAGATAGAACATGGTCCTGAATTAAGGGAAAAAGCTTGCATTTTAGATCCAACTGGTAGTGCATCCGATGCCATACGCCAGCCAAAAGTTTTGACTTTGGGTAAAGCTTTTATCTTAGATAAAAATTTCCATAACCGAGAAGGTGGCGATGGTTGGGAAAAGGAGCGTTGTAAGAAAATGTATCCAGAACGAACCGAATAGATGCCTGAGTCATTGGGGGACCATAAAATAGAATCCCTATGATCATTAATGATAGGGATACGCAGAATGGCATTCGCGTCAATTGGATTGAAATAATTGTTCAATTTCACTATATCCCAGGCAGTTTGATTGCGGATCATGAAATCCCGACAACGGATATGAAATTCATCAGAAATTTCATAATCCCCAGTTAGCTGAATCGGGGAAGATCCACCCCAAATATCTTTGTGTATTCTGATATTACTGTTAATACCAGGGCGATGAAGAAAGCCAGGGAAAAGGCGCTGAAGGGCGTTGTATATACCTTGCCAGGCAAAAGAACCCCTACTAGGTTTCGGTGCATCCAGAATATTACCTTAAGGGAAATATTTGGATCGGTATATTTTTCCTAATAAGGAATCTGGTTCACAAATTAGTTTCCAAATTTGCTTGCCGAGAAGGGCAATGTTGAAATCATGTAGGTCTTTGAAACCCATTCCACCAGCGGATTTGGGTAAACAAATCCGGTTCCACGGTAACATGTGCCAACCTTTTTTGTTGGATTTTCCGGTCCACCAGTATTGGCGGATTGATGTAGTCATGTCGTCAATGATATTGTGTGGTAGAAGATAGCAAGACATCACATATTGTGGGAGAGATTGTAAAACAGCTTTGATAAAAATCTCTCTACCATTAAAGGATAGAAGGTGTTTGTCCCAGCTAGAGAGTCGATCATGTACTTTATCTCGAACAAAGCCTAAAGATTCAGTTTTATTTTTCCCTATGAGGAGCGGGATACCTAAGTATACTCCAGGGTTAGAAACTTCGCGTACTTGTAGGATACTATTAAGTATATTTCTTGTTGCAGACGGTGTACGTGGGTTGTAGAAGATTGTTGATTTCTCAAAGTTTATTGCTTGACCAGATGCATTAGCATATACTTGGAGAGCATTTTTCAGACGGGATGCTTCCGAATGATTGGTATTTATAAATACCATGCAATCATCTGCAAAAAGAAGGTGGTTAACTTTGGGCCCATGCTTACCAGCGCCTAGACCTGGAAGTATATTTGTTTGTTGAGCGGCCGCTAAGTAAGCCGAGAGACCCTGAGTACAGAAAAGGAAAAGAAAAGGGGATAGAGGGTCCCCCTGACGGAGACCACGTTGAGGTAGGAAGGTGGGTGAAAAGGAGTTATTAATTTTAACTGAGAAGGAGACAGTAGATATACAACGCATTATAAGATCAATCCAGTTGGATGCAAAGCCCATGCGTGACATAATATTTGCCAGGAAAGACCATTCAACTCTATCGAAAGCTTTTTCCATATCCAGTTTGAGAGCAGCTCCTTGCGAGGATTTAGTTGCTCCAGCATTGATGTTGTGAATAATTTCATGCGCAACAAGGATATTATCAGAGATGTTGCGACCCTGGACAAATGCAGCTTGATTGGAACTAATACAGAGAGGTATGGCCTGTTTCATTCTATTTACAATTGTTTTGGCAACAATTTTGTAGAGAACGGTACATAGGCTAATTGGTCTGAGTTGTTTCATGGATGTTGGATCATTATTTTTGGGAATTAGCACTAGAATGGTTTTGTTAACTAAGGACATATCTATCTTGCCATTTAAAAGATCCATACAAAGATTAAGGACATCTTCACCAACTGTGTCCCAGTGTTGTCGAAAGAAACTACTGGGTAGACCATCGGCACCAGGAGCCTTCCTAGGATCAATACTTTTAAAAGCATGTAGAATTTCCTCTCTATTGAACGGCTTGAGGAGACTTTCATTCATTGAAGAATTAATGGAGGGATGGATATTATCAAGAATAGTTTCCGAAAGTTTGGGATTAGAGGTAGTAAAAAGGTTTTTAAAATAATTCGAAGCTATATCCATAATTTCAGATTCCGAGGTACACCAGTTGGAATTGGCATCAAAAAGTCCTATGATGGAATTTTTCTTATTACGATTAGAAGCTCTGGCATGGAAGAATTTGGTATTTTTGTCCCCTTGGGATAGCCAAAGAGTTCGAGATCTTTGAGCCCAATAAGCTTCTTGTTCCGTTAATAGTTTATTTAATTCCATTCTATAATTTAAATAAGTTTGTTTATTAGTAGCTGTCAAGGGGCGACAGAGAAGTTTGTTAATTTTTTTGGTAAGGAATTTAATTCGTCCTGTTGGAATTTTAACTAAGTAAAAAGTACAGAAATTGAGGTTTTGCAATATAATTGTGTTGAAAAGCTCCTAATCAATTATTTGAACCCCTAATATTTAAATAAAATATTTTTGCTATCCTTTTTGTAGAGGTTTCGGACGAGCAGGTCTAAATGGGCCTTTCAATGGACCCGTTGGAATTTTAACTGGGTAAAAAGTAAAGAAATTGAGGTTTTGCAATATAATTGTGTTTAAAAGCTCCTAATCAATTATTTGAACTCCTAATATTTGAATAAAACATTTTTGCGATCCTTTTTGTAGAGGTTTCGGACGAGCAGGTCTAAATAGGCCATTCAATGGACCCGTTGGAATTTTAACTGAGTAAAAAGTACTGAAATTGAGGTTTTGCAATATAATTGTGTTCAAAAGCTCCTAATCAATTATTTGAACTCCTAATATTTGAATAAAACATTTTTGCGGTCCTTTTTGTAGAGGTTTCGGACGAGCAGGTCTAAATGGGCCTTTCAATGGACCCGTTTGAATTTTAACTAAGTTAAAAGTACAGAAATTGAGGTTTTGCAATATAATTGGGTTGAAAAGCTCCTAATCAATTATTTGAACTCCTAATATTTGAATAAAACATTTTTGCGGTCCTTTTTGTAGAGGTTTCGGACAAGCGGGTCGAAATGGGCCTTTCAATGGACCCGTTGGAATTCTAAATGAGTAAAAAGTACAGAAATTGCGGTTTTGTAATATAATTGTGTTGAAAAGCTCCTAATCAATTATTTGAACTCCTAATATTTGACTAAAACTTGTTTTGCAGTCCTTTTGTAGAGGTTTCGGACGAGCAGGTCGAAATGGGCCTTTCAATGGACCCGTTCGAATTTTAACAGAGTAAAAACTACAGAAATTGAGGTTTTGCAATATAATTGATTTAAAAAGCTCCTAATCAATTACATGAACTCCTAATATTTGAATAAAACATTTTTGCGTTCCTTTTTGTAGAGGTTTTGGATGAGGAGGTCTAAATGGGCCTTTCAATGGACCCGTTGGAATTTTAACTGAGTAAAAAGTACAGAAACTGAGGTTTTGCAATATAATTGTGTTGAAAAACTCCTAATCAATTATTTGAACTCCTAATATTTGAATAAAACATTTTTGCGGTCCTTTTTGTAGAGGTTTCGGACGAGCAGGTCTAAATGGGCCTTTCAATGGACCCGTTGGAATTTTAACTGAGTAAAAAGTACAGAAACTGAGGTTTTGCAATATAATTGTGTTGAAAAACTCTTAATCAATTATTTGAACTCCTAATATTTGAATAAAACATTTTTGCGGTCCTTTTTGTAGAGGTTTCGGACGAGTAGGTCTAAATGAGCCTTTCAATGGACACGTTGGAATTTTAAATGAGTAAAAAATATATAAATTGAGGTTCTGCAATATAATTGTGTTGAAAAGCTCCTAATCAATTATTTAAACTCCTACTATTTGAATAAAACATTTTTGCGGTCCTTTTTGTAGAGGTTTTGGACGAGTGGGTCGAAATGGGACTTTCAATGGACCCGTTGGAATTTTAACTGAGTAAAATGTACAGAAATTGAGGTTTTGCAATATAATTGTGTTGAAAAGCTCCTAATCAATTATTTGAACTCCTAATATTTGAATAAAACATTTTTGCGGTCCTTTTTGTAGAGGTTTCGGACGAGGAGGTCTAAATGGTTCTTTCAATGGACCCGTTGGAATTTTAATTGAGTAAAAAGTACAGAAATTGCGGTTTTGCAATATAATTGTGTTGAAAAGCTTATAATCAACTATTTGAACTCCTAATATTTGATTAAACCTTGTTTTGCAGTCCTGTTTGTAGAGGTTTCGGACGAGCGGGTCGAAATGGGCCTTTCAATGGACCCGTTAGAATTTTAAATGAGTAAAAAGTACAAAAATTGAGGTTTTGTAATATAAATGTGTTCAAAAGCTCCTAATCAATAATTTGAACTCCTAATATTTGAATAAAACATTTTTGCGGTCCTTTTTGTAGAGGTTTCGAACGAGCAGGTCTAAATGGGCCTTTCAATGGACCCGTTGGAATTTTAACTGAGTAAAAAGCACAGAAATTGAGGTTTTGCAATATAATTGTGTTGAAAAGCTCCTAATCAATTATTTGAACTCCTAATATTTGAATAAAACATTTTTGCGGTCCTTTTTGTAGAGGTTTCGGACGAGCAGGTCTAAATGGGCCTTTCAATAGACCCGTTGGAATTTTAACTAAGTAAAAAGTACAGAAATTGAGGTTTTGCTATATAATTGTGTTGAAAAGCTCCTAATCAATTATTTGAACCCCTAATATTTAAATAAAATATTTTTGCGGTCCTTTTTGTAGAGGTTTCAGACGAGCAGGTCTAAATGGGCCTTTCAATGGACCCGTTGGAATTTTAACTGAGTAAAAAGTACAGAAATTGAGGTTTTGCAATATAATTGTGTTGAAAAGCTCCTAATCAATTATTTGAACTCCTAATATTTGAATAAAACATTTTTGCGGTCCTTTTTGTAGAGGTTTCGGACGAGCAGGTCTAAATAGGCCTTTCAATGGACCCGTTAGAATTTTAACTGAGGAAAAAGTACAGAAATTGAGGTTTTGCAATATAATTGTGTTCAAAAGCTCCTAATCAATTATTTGAACTCCTAATATTTGAATAAAACATTTTTGCGGTCCTTTTTGTAGAGGTTTCGGACGAGGAGGTCTAAATGGGCCTTTCAATGGACCCGTTTGAATTTTAACTAAGTTAAAAGTACAGAAATTGAGGTTTTGCAATATAATTGTGTTGAAAAGCTCCTAATCAATTATTTGAACTCCTAATATTTGAATAAAACATTTTTGCGGTCCTTTTTGTAGAGGTTTCGGACAAGCGGGTCGAAATGGGCCTTTCAATGGACCCGTTGGAATTCTAAATGAGTAAAAAGTACAAAAATTGCGGTTTTGTAATATAATTGTGTTGAAAATCTCCTAATCAATTATTTCAACTCCTAATATTTGACTAAAACTTGTTTTGCAGTCCTTTTGTAGAGGTTTCGGACGAGCAGGTCGAAATGGGCCTTTCAATGGACCCGTTCGAATTTTAACAGAGTAAAAAGTACAGAAATTGAGGTTTTGCAATATAATTGATTTAAAAAGCTCCTAATCAATTACATGAACTCCTAATATTTGAATAAAACATTTTTGCGTTCCTTTTTGTAGAGGTTTTGGACGAGGAGGTCTAAATGGGCCTTTCAATGGACCCGTTGGAATTTTAACTGAGTAAAAAGTACAGAAACTGAGGTTTTGCAATATAATTGTGTTGAAAAACTCCTAATCAATTATTTGAACTCCTAATATTTGAATAAAACATTTTTGCGGTCCTTTTTGTAGAGGTTTCGGACGAGCAGGTCTAAATGGTCCTTTCAATGGACACGTTGGAATTTTAAATGAGTAAAAAGTACATAAATTTAGGTTTTGCAATATAATTATGTTGAAAAGCACCTAATCAATTATTTAAACTCCTACTATTTGAATAAAACATTTTTGCGGTCCTTTTTGTAGAGGTTTTGGACGAGTGGGTCGAAATGGGCCTTTCAATGGACCCGTTGGAATTTTAACTGAGTAAAATGTTCAGAAATTGAGGTTTTGCAATATAATTGTGTTGAAAAGCTCTTAATCAATTATTTGAACTCCTAATATTTGAATAAAACATTTTTGCGGTCCTTTTTGTAGAGGTTTCGGACGAGGAGGTCTAAATGGTTCTTTCAATGGACCCGTTGGAATTTTAACTGAGTAAAAAGTACAGAAATTGCGGTTTTGCAATATAATTGTGTTGAAAAGCTCCTAATCAACTATTTGAACTCCTAATATTTGATTAAACCTTGTTTTGCAGTCCTTTTTGTAGAGGTTTCGGACGAGCGGGTAGAAATGGGCCTTTCAATGGGCCCGTTGGAATTTTAAATGAGTAAAAACTATAAAATTGTGGTTTTGCAATATAATTGTGTTGAAAAGCTGCTAATTAATTATTTGAACTCCTAATATTTGAATAAAACATTTTTGCTGTCCTTTTTGTAGAGGTTTCGGACGAGCAGGTCGAAATGGGCCTTTCAATGGACCCGTTCGAATTTTAACAGAGTAAAAAGTACAGAAATTGAGGTTTTGAAATATAATTGTTTTCAAAAGCTCCTAATCAATTATTTGAACTCCTAATATTTGAATAAAACATTATTGCGGTCCTTCTTGTAGAGGTTTTGGACGAGCTGGTCTAAATGGGCCTTTCAATGGACCCGTTGGAATTTTAACTGAGTAAAAAGTACAAAAATTGTGGTTATGCAATATAATTGTGTTGAAAAGCTCCTAATCAATTATTTGAACTCCTAATATTTGAATAAAACATTTTTGCGGTCCTTTTTGTAGAGGTTTCGGACGAGCAGGTCTAAATGGGCCTTTCAATGGACCCATTGGAATTTTAAATGAGTAAAAAGTACAGAAATTGAGGTTTTGCAATATAATTGTGTTGAAAAGCTCCTAATCAATTATTTAAACTCCTACTATTTGAATAAAACATTTTTGAGGTCCTTTTTGTAGAGGTTTTGGACGAGCAGGTCTAAATGGGCCTTTCAATGGACCCGTTGGAATTTTAACTGAGTAAAAAGTACAGAAACTGAGGTTTTGCATTATAATTGTGTTGAAAAACTCCTAATCAATTATTTGAACTCCTAATATTTGAATAAAACATTTTTCGGTCCTTTTTGCAGAGGTTTCGGACGAGCAGGTCTAAATGGGCCTTTCAATGGACCTGTTGGAATTTTAAATGAGTAAAAAGTACATAAATTAGGATTTTGCAATATAATTGTGTTGAAAAGCTCCTAATCAATTATTTAAACTCCTACTATTTGAATAAAACATTTTTGCGGTCCTTTTTGTAGAGGTTTTGGACGAGCGGGTCGAAATGGGCCTTTCAATGGACCCGTTGGAATTTTAACTGAGTAAAAAGTACAGAAATTGAGGTTTTGCAATATAATTGTGTTGAAAAGCTCCTAATCAATTATTTAAACTCCTACTATTTGAATAAAACATTTTTGAGGTCCTTTTTGTAGAGGTTTTGGACGAGCAGGTCTAAATGGGCCTTTCAATGGACCCGTTGGAATTTTAACTGAGTAAAAAGTACAGAAACTGAGGTTTTGCATTATAATTGTGTTGAAAAACTCCTAATCAATTATTTGAACTCCTAATATTTGAATAAAACATTTTTCGGTCCTTTTTGCAGAGGTTTCGGACGAGCAGGTCTAAATGGGCCTTTCAATGGACCTGTTGGAATTTTAAATGAGTAAAAAGTACATAAATTAGGATTTTGCAATATAATTGTGTTGAAAAGCTCCTAATCAATTATTTAAACTCCTACTATTTGAATAAAACATTTTTGCGGTCCTTTTTGTAGAGGTTTTGGACGAGCGGGTCGAAATGGGCCTTTCAATGGACCCGTTGGAATTTTAACTGAGTAAAAAGTACAGAAATTGAGGTTTTGCAATATAATTGTGTTGAAAAGCTCCTAATCAATTATTTGAACTCCTAATATTTGAATAAAACATTTTTGCGTTCCTTTTTGTAGAGGTTTTGGACGAGCAGGTCTAAATGGGCCTTTCAATGGACCCGTTGGAATTTTAAATGAGTAAAAAGTACAGAAATTGAGGTTTTGCAATATAGTTGTGTTGAAAAGCTCCTAATCAATTAGATGAACTCCTAAATTTTGATTAAAACTTGTTTTGCGGTCCTTTTTGTAGAGGTTTTGGACGAGCGGGTCGAAATGGGCCTTTCAATGGACCTGTTGGAATTTTAACTGAGTAAAAAGTACAGAAATTGAGGTTTTGAAATATAATTTTTTTCAAAAGCTCCTAATCAATTATTTGAACTCCTAATATTTGAATAAAACATTTTTTCGGTCCTTCTTGTAGAGGTTTCGGACGAGCAGGTCTAAATGGGCCTTTCAATGGACCCGTTGGAATTTTAACTGAGTAAAAAGTACAAAAATTGTGGTTTTGCAATATAATTGTGTTGAAAAGCTCCTAATCAATTATTTGAAGGATACCTCCCGGCGTGAATCGAAGGATACCTCCCGTTGGAATTTCGGACGAGCAAGTCTGTCGATGAACACATCTTTGATGATACCTCCCGGCGTGAATCGAAGGATGAACACCGATGTGTATGAATTCTTCCTTAGCCACTTAACCTCGCCTTATCCCTAAGCACGAGATGGTTCAACTATAAACTAGAGAACGCGCTTTTATCTCTTTCGTATACTTAACTCTCCCGATGCTAAGTAAATAGATAACCTCACAATGCTCTCCCGATGCTCTTGCAAGATATTAAAACCAAGATAAAAGAACTTGAAGTTTATTTTATTGAACTTGAAAAAATCCTAAAACAAAGCAACCCTTGCAACTACTTTACAAAACAACCCGTGGCCCTAGGGGGAATTTAGAACATGTCGGTGACGGGTGGACGGCAGGGTTTTGGTTTCGGTTATGGGATATCGGTTATGCCCTAGGTTTAATCTATGCCCTTTATATAAGCTTTGGGCTCAAGTTATCTAAGGTAACAAGGATTACAACTTTAATTAAAAGTAAGATTCTAATAAAGACTAAATCTCTAAAGACTCCTACTTTCCAGCCGCATCCTTGCTTTTAGGGATTTCCTCTCCTTTGAGTTTTGGCTTGACATATCTTTTGATCCGGGGCTTGGAAAAATATTCGGCTTCTACACGACAGACGAGCAGATTTTTCTCTATCTATCGAGGTCCACTTCACTTTTCCTCTTCATAAATCTGCTGTCACCATGCTGTCGTGACAGGTCCATGACAGGTTCGTTTTCTTCAGCTGCTAGTCCAGTTCAGCTTTCCTGCTTATCTGTCCTGCGCCTGCCTTCATTGTCAACCATGGCAGTTACCTGCAAAATACACTATCTTTTAGTAGAATCCGTGCCTTTTATATAATTGTGATGTTTTATTGAAAACTAACCTAAATGCAATGCAATGCAATGATGCTTGAATGCAGCAGAAATATGGGTTAAAAAGGGTGTAAATAATAGAACTTTTACACACTCAACACCCCCCCAAACTCAAGTCTTTGCTTGCCCTCAAGCAATTAAACCTAAAGAAAAATGAAAATTTTTGTGTTGGCCTTCAAACAGTGAACTGTCCCTTACCCGTCGCTCATTCTCTATGGCGGCAGCAACCTGTTGGAAAGATTAGGATCTGTCCGGAATCTCCCTATAGCTCTCGTGCAGTGTGTGCCTGCTTGTGAACAGTTATATGCTAAGACTCTCTTAGTTTCACTAGAATATTCAACTTCTTAACTTGAATTTTTATGCCAAAGTTTATTTTTTAGAAGGCACATTTTCATGCTTCTTTTTCTTCTATTTTTCAAGCTAAATTTTTCTAGAGCCAGTTTTGGGCACCTCTAGTTAGCTTCCTAGATCCGGTTTCGGGCACCTCTAGGTTGTTGTTTTCTTTTTTTGCTAAACTTCTTTCCTAGAGCCAGTGTTAGGCACCTCTAGGGGCTATCCAAGTTCTAAGCTTCCTATTCTAGTTTGGCTAAAAGAAATCTAAGCACTATAACAGTCACAAAAGTGTTTAAGTTTTCAGAACTATAGAAAGGCTCTAAACTTTTCCTTAACCTGTCCTAAAGATGCTGCCACGACAGAGCCGTCATGACAGGTAAGTTAACTTCACAGTTTTAAGCCAACAGTTTTAATTTTCTGATTTTTTTTAAAAGAAAAATAAGTAAATAAAAAGACACAACAAATAATCCAAAGATGTGCTAAAGACTCCATTAAATATGGAGGGTTGCCACCCCCAAACTCGAGGGTTGCATTGCCCTCAATGCAAAATGACACAAAAACAAATAAAGAAAAACAAGATAAAAGTACATCACAAATATATAAGGGCAGGCAGCAATAAGAGGAGAAAAAGAAATAAAAACTTAAATTTTATTCGCTGTCCTCGCTGCTGCTGCTGACGCGGATCTGATGGCGGCGTCTGCGTTGTGGAGGTGGCTGGGCAGGTTCCGGAGCAGGTTGATCAACAGGTTCATCAGCCTGTTGAGGTGCAGGTTCTTCCTCCGGTTGGGGGACATGGTTGTCAGCAGGTAGAAGGGCAGGTGGCTCCACTAGTCGGACATCGGAACTGCTGCTGCTGTCCCAGCTGCTACTAGTGATGGCTTTGGAAAGCCTTCTCTTGTTGGCCACATGCTTAATACGTTTGACCCGCGTGAAGGCGCTGTCCAAATTCCTCCGGACAAGAGGGCTGTCATCAGTGGCAGCTCGCTTGGTTCCTCGAGGGGAGGTGTCTGCCGGTGGACTGCCGGCTGCTGTCGGGGATGGTGTGGAGGAGGCAGATTCTCCGTGGGGAGAGATAGGTGGTGTGGGAGTGGGGGAGGGGATATTGAAATAATGGGCGGGGAAGGTGGGGAAAATGACATCCGGAAAATTCAAAGTATTGGTAATGAAATTTACCGTTGCATTGGAGAAGTCACGGATGAAAGTCATCAGGCCCATCTGGCGCTCCTCTATCCTCAAGATGGCAGTAAGGATGTGGGCGTTCTGATCTGCCGGAGCGGTGTTGGTGGCAGCTTCTGGGGCAGGGTCGGTGGCAGGTTCATCATCGGAATCAGCAGGAGGGGCGTTGGGGTCAAAGGCGTTGAGGGGCGATACGACGATGATCTCCATGAGGCTGGAGATGTTGTTATCTGTCCAGCCGCTGCCCTGCTTGATTTTGTCTGAAGGGTCCTCCGGTACGGCAGCGCAGCGACAGAGGGCGGTGATGGTGAACGGCAGGCAGAGTCGTGAGTCTGATCGGAAGGCACAATCGAGAATGCTGTCTCGCATGTACCTGCCCACATTGATGGGCCTGTCATGCATGATAGAATGGATGAGGGCCAACCGCTGTCTGTTAACTGTCGTATGGTGGGACGAAGGCAGGATACACTTTTTGATAAAAGCGTTCCATAGCTTTGCCTCAGGTAGTAGCTGCCCCCTATTGACAGAGTGGGGGTTCTTCTTACTGGTGCTCCATGTCGTGCCCACTTCTGTCAACTCCCTCATGACAGCATCATGTCCGGCAGCGTCGAGGGTGTCCCAAAATTGTTGATGAGCATCATTATTGGGGCCAAAGAAGAGGCCGAATACATGGTTGATGCTGCTGGCGGTGAAAGGAACTGTCACTCCTCGGACGGTGACAGATGTCGCCGTCTTACTTTCGATTGCCGCATAAAATTCCCTGACCAGAGTGTCATTAAGCTCTGCCGGCTGCTCGGCAAAGTCCTCCCAAAGTTGTGCTGTTATGGCCTTCATAATGAATGGCCGGAGTCCCATATGGGGGGCATCTCTGTTATAGATGAAGCTCCGCTCCTCCCATAGTTCCTTTTTAGCGAATGGGGATGCTGCTGCTGAAGAAGAAGCGGCAGCAGCATTCTGACGGGTTTGTCGTGAAGACATTTTGGTTGCAAGGGGCTGAAAAAGAAGGAAAATAGATAAAACTAGAGGAGAATACAAGAGAGAAAAATCAGAAGTGATGAAAAATGAAAATGGGAAGGGGTTTATATAGCTGTTTGGGAGCTGCCCATTTAATGCCGCAACGGCAGGCGGGAATAACGGGGCGGCAGATTGAATGTAGCATGTCTGACGCGTCTGACGTGCATTAATGCGTCTGCTGTGCGTCTGCCGCACGCTTCTCCGTCTGCTGTGCGTCTGTTGACAGCCTGTCAAATCCGTCTGCGCCGGCAGCCGAAACGACAGGTTACCATAAATGGGCTTTATTGGGCTGGTGGATGAGCGGTGGGCTTAGGCCACTTCTTCTTTCTCACTTGACTCCTTTATTTCCTAAAAACTGAAATTAAAAACAAAACATTATTCGAATAAAATACATCTAATTCCTAATAATAAAAAAAATTATTAGGTTAAATTAGGGATGCCTTGTGGGGCATCATCTAAAGTAACCACTTCCTGTATGCCTGGGGCTTCAGTCCCTTGATAGTGCTTGAGGCGTTGTCCTTTGACTTTGAATTGGTGCCCATCCTTTAGTGATTGAATTGTAATGGCACCATGGGGAAAAACTTGAACCACTTGGAACGGGCCAGACCATCTAGATTTGAGCTTCCCTGGAAAGAGTTTCAACCTAGAATTAAACAACAACACAAGCTGCCCTGGGCAGAACTGTCGTGGCAGCAATTTCTTGTCATGCCACTTCTTAGTCTTTTCCTTGTAAATCCGTGCATTGTCGTAGGCCATTGTCCGTATTTCATCGATCTCATTCAAATCTAACAGCCTTTTCTGGCCTGCCTTGTCCAAGTCCATGTTCACTGCCTTGATCGCCCAATATGCCTTGTGTTCTATCTCGACAGGCAGATGACAGGTTTTTCCATAAATCAAACGGTATGGAGACATGCCCAATGGAGTCTTGAAAGCTGTCCTGTATGCCCATAATGCATCATTCAGAAGCAAAGACCAATCTTTCCTAGTTGGTTTAACCATTTTTTCAAGAATGTTCTTCACTTCCCTATTGGATATCTCAGCCTGTCCATTGGTCTGTGGGTGGTATGCTGTCGCGATCCTGTGCTTGACACCATATTTTCTCAAGGCGGCAGCAATTACCCTGTTGTCAAAATGTCTCCCTTCATCACTGATAATCGCCCTAGGGATGCCAAATCTAGAGAAGATGTTTTTGTGCAAAAACTTTTGGACCGTTTTGGCATCATTCTTTTGAGTTGCGATTGCTTCTACCCACTTGGAGACATAATCTACTGCTAGGAGGATGTAAAGATTTCCACACGAAGATGGAAAAGTTCCCATAAAATCAATCCCCCAAACGTCGAAGATTTCGACTTCTAAAGTATTCTGCAGTGGCATCTCGTTTCTCCTCGAGATGTTACCTGTCCGCTGGCACCTGTCACAGTTTTTGTAAAATTCCTGTGCGTCTTTATATAGTGTCGGCCAGTAGAACCCTGACTGCAGCACCTTGGCAGCAGTTTTATTGCCTCCTAAGTGTCCTCCATATTGTGAAGCATGACAGTGATGGAGAATGTCTTCTTGTTCTTCTTGTGGTATGCATCTCCTTATAACCTGATCTGCGCACATTTTGAAAAGAAGAGGTTCGTCCCAATAATAATGTTTAACATCATTTTGGAACCTCTTCCTGGCTTGATAAGTAAGATCAGAAGGTAATATTCCGCTAACTATAAAATTAACGAAATCAGCATACCAGGGAAGGTTAGAAGACTTACCTGCCGCCATGGTTGTCGCGACAGCTATTGCGGCAGCAAAGAGCTGCTCATCTGGGAAGGTCTCTAGTATGTGTGTCTCATCAATGGGTAGACTCTGTCCCATCTCCAACCTCGACAAGTGATCTGCCACCTGATTTTCTGTCCCCTTTTTATCTTTGATCTCAAGGTCGAACTCTTGTAATAGCAAGATCCACCGTATCAACCTAGGCTTTGCATCCTTTTTTGCAAATAAATACTTGAGGGCAGAGTGGTCAGTGTGTATTATAACCTTCGTTCCAAGTATGTAAGAACGAAACTTGTCGATGGAGAACACCACAGCTAACAGCTCCTTTTCTGTGGTGGTATAATTCACTTGGGCATCATTCAATGTTTCGCTGGCATAATATATGACATGAAACAGCATGTCCTTGCGCTGCCCAAGTGCTGCCCCGACAGCATAGTCACTAGCATCACACATAATTTCAAACGGTTGCGTCCAGTCTGGTGGCTGTACTATGGGGGCTGTCACTAGCTTTTCCTTCAGAACCTTGAATGCTTCAGTACATTCTTCATTAAAGTCAAAGGGTCGGTTCTGCTCTAAGAGATGACATAGGGGTTTCGTGATTTTTGAGAAATTGGCAATAAATCTCCTATAAAAACCAGCATGCCCTAAAAAACTCCTAATGCCCTTGACTGTGGTTGGCGGCGGCAACTTCTCTATGACTTCAATCTTTGCCCTGTCGACTTCTATCCCACGGCAGCTAATCTTATGGCCTAAAACTATCCCTTCATCTACCATAAAATGGCATTTTTCCCAATTAAGAACAAGATTAGCTTTTTCACATCTTTCAAGTACCTTTTTAAGGTTGCCGAGGCAGCTCTCAAAATCGTCTCCAAAGACGGAAAAATCATCCATGAAGATTTCAAGGAAGTCTTCTACCATATCGGAAAATATAGCCATCATGCATCTTTAGAAGGTGGCAGGTGCGTTACATAGGCCGAAAGGCATCCTCCTAAATGCATATGTTCCGTAGGGGCATGTGAAAGTCGTTTTCTCTTGGTCCTCTGGTGCAATAGCAATTTGATTATATCCTGAATAACCATCAAGAAAACAATAGTAAGGTTTACCCGCTAATCTATCAAGCATTTGATCAATAAAGGGTAAAGGAAAGTGGTCCTTTCGGGTAGCTTTGTTAAGCTTCCGATAGTCCATACAAACCCTCCAACCGGTCACAGTCCTGGTTGGGATTAACTCGTTGTTTTCGTTGGTTATCACGGTCATGCCTCCTTTCTTGGGAACACATTGCACCGGGCTTACCCATTTGCTGTCGGAGATGGCGTAGATAATACCAGCATCTAACCATTTAATTATTTCTTTACGCACTACCTCCTTCATTGCAAGGTTTAACCGCCTTTGGGCATCAATAGTCGGCTTATGATCTTCCTCTAGGAGGATTTTGTGCATACAGATTGCCGGACTAATGCCCTGAATGTCTGCTATCGTCCATCCTATCGCCCTTTTATGCTGCTTCAACATGTCGATCAGCTGTCGTTCCTGTTCCTGCGGCAGCTTAGCAGAGATGATTACAGGCAGTGTGTCATCACAACCAAGATACGCATATTTAAGCTGCCCCGGACGATGGTCTAACCAGTTTACCTCCTCATGACCTTCAGTATCAGATGTATCGGATTCAGAGGGGTCACTGTCGTCGGAGCTGTCGTCGTCACTGTCATGACAGGCTTGTAGGTGGCTGTCGCAGCAGTGACCAAATTTTATATCTCGGCAGCCCGACCTGATGCAGGGTTGGTCAAAGGTCACCTCAATGATGGCCTTGCATTCCTCGTCCACATCGGCATGTTTCATTGCTTGGAGAACATTCAACTTAATTTCTTGATCGTTCACGCGCATGGTGAGTTCTCCTTTCTCCACATCAATCAATGATCTTCCCGTGGCTAAGAAGGGTCGCCCTAGGATGACTGGTGCGTTCTCATCTGCCTTACAATCTAAAATAAGAAAGTCAGCAGGAAAAATAAGTTTATCCACTCTTACCAAAATATCTTCAATTTTTCCCTCGGGGTGAACGTAAGAGCGGTCGGCTAGCTGTAGGGTAACTGTCGTGGGCCGCGCCTTGCCAATACCTAGTTTCTGAAAAACAGATTTGGGCATTAGATTAACACTAGCTCCAAGATCACAAAGTGCCTTACCCACGAATTTGTCGCCGATTACACAAGGTATGAGGAAGCTCCCCGGATCCTTCTTTTTCTGGGGTGGCTGCCGATGAAGAATACTCATGCAACCTTCTTGCATCCTTACCGTTTCAAATTCCCCAAGTTTAGATTTTTTAGACATGACATCCTTGAGAAATTTAGCATAACCGGGCATCTCCCTAACAGCATCTAACAAAGGAATATTAATATGAACCTGTTTAAAAATATCATAAATTTTTTTAAGTTGAGATTCATGCTTAGCTTGCTGTATCCGTTGAGGGAAGTGTGGTGGTGGACGATAATCAGCAATGCGTCCTTCCCACTGCATGCGAATCTGAGGACGATAATCTTCCTTTTTCTCCTCTGTCGCTTCTGCTGTCGTGGCAGGCGCATCGGCAACAGTCTGTTTGTCACCTGTCGGGGCAGCTTCCTCGGCAGGTTTATCCAAGGCAGGTTCCTTTTCTGTATCAATTTCTTTTTCCGGCCCTGGTAGCTTTTTCCCACTCCTAGTAGTAATAGCCTTACATTGCTCATGTGGGGGCGGTCTAGCATTTTCAGTATTGCTAGGGAAACCTCCATTCTGCCTCGGTTTAATATGCTGCGACACCTGACCCATTTGTGTCTCTAGAGATTTCAAGGTGGCCTCATGGTTTGTCATTCTCATCTTAGTTTCATCCATAAAATTTTCCGTCTTCTTGACAAACTGATTAATATTATCCATATACATGCCAGTCTGAGACATAAAGGTGGCCAGAGTCTGCTCCAATACACTACTCGTGGCAGGTGGTGGCTGCTGTTGTTGTTGAGGCGGCAGGTTCTGCGGCAGGTTCTGCGGCTGCAGTTGCTGTCGCGTCAACAATCTAGGACCCCCCTGATTCTGATTATATGCTTGCGGATTCAGGGCATTGTTAAGATTACTCCAGGAAAATTTGGGATCTTTCCTCCAATTAGGGTTGTAGTTGTTGGAATTGTAGTTTGGCTTGTAATTTCCAACATATTTTCCCTCTTCTATATTTATAGGGCACTCTTCACTACTATGATTTCCTTCACAAGTAGCACAAATTTCCTCGACAGCAAATCCTCGTAAGTCCTCTTCACTCAATAAGTGTTTCATTGCTTTAGTAAGGAATGCTACCTGAGATTTCATAGTGCTGTCGGCCTCATAGTCCTTGACAGCAAGTACCCGTTTACTCCCTCTTCTAGCTGTCGGAAACTGCTCCTCATTCTTGGCTAGATTTTTCAGAACTTGCAATGCCTCGTCCGGATCTTTATCCAATAATAGTCCATTTGCTGCAGAATCAATGCGAATGCGAATTTGTAAGTTAGCAGCATTATAGAATTTAGTTACCTGATTCCAGACAGGGAATCCATGCATTGGGCAGTTCCGAAGAAGAGTAGTAAATCTATCCCAGGCCTCGTGCATCGGCTCGTCATCTTCCTGTTGAAAAGTAGCAATTTCATTTCGTAGTCGCTCAGATAAATGTGAAGGATTAAAACGAGATAAAAATTCACGAGTTAGATCTGCCCAAGTCATAATAGAACCCGGTGTAAGTTTATTCCACCAAGTTTTAGCTCTGTCCCTCAATGAATGGGGGAATAACCGAAGCCTCAGTATCTCCGGACTAACTCCTGGTAGCCTAAACGAACCACAGATCTCCTGGAACGTTTTGAGATGCTCCCTAGCATCTTCTGTCGCAGAACCACTAAACTGCCCGGCGTTGTTGATCATACTAAACATGACAGGCTTAAGCTCGAAGTTGTCAACATCAATATCTGGTAGCGTGGTCTCCAGCTCTACATGATCGTTCAGCATGTAGTCACAACATGACCGTCGTACACCTGCCCCAGGCGGGTCACCGACAGGCGGTATAACTCCTCAAGCAGGCTGATTACGGGCCATCTGCTCAAGCTGTTCTTCAAGGTATTCGTTCCTGTCTAAAAGGTGGCGAATCTGTTTCTTGAGATTGAATGATCGTTCGATTTCCGGATCTAACTTATACTCAGGATCTTCGCCTCTTTTCGATCTGCGCATAAACAAGAGAACCTCGTGAAAAGCAAGAGTTGAAAACAAAAATAAAATTAAAGAAAAATTAAAAATAAAAACGAAAATAAAAATAAAAATAAAAGCAAAAAGTGCAATAAAAGAAAGATGTAGTTATGTTGCCAATCCCCGGCAACGGCGCCAAAAACTTGTTGCATGTAAAATAGTCTATCGCAATTGTAGTGCAAGTGTACACGACGCAAGTAGTAAAGTGATACGAAGTATCAGATATCGTCTCCACAGGGATTGGGCTAATGACTTCACCTAATTTCACTGCACGAAGTAGAGGAAATATTTTAGAAAGTTGTCACGAATAATAAGGTAAAAACGTAAATAAAAGGATTGGAATATCAAGATAGAGAGAAGGGGCCGGTATTGAATTGCTCCGTAGTGCAGGTATTGAATTGCTTAGGATCTCCAGTTCTGTTGTCGCTCCCGTCGCCGACAGCACCTGTCGCGGCGTCTGTCCGTTGGCAGTCGCGGCAGCAGACACACCAACTCCGTACTTCAAGTTTGGCAAGAATCCCAGATCTGCCTTGCCCTATCCCTAGGCACAAGTCTGTCGATGAACACGTCTTTGATGATACCTCCCGGCGTGAATCGAAGGATGAACACCGATGTGTATGAATTCTTCCTAAGCCACTTAACCTCGCCTTATCCCTAAGCACGAGATGGTTCAACTATAAACTAGAGAACGCGCTTTTATCTCTTTCGTATACTTAACTCTCCCGATGCTAAGTAAATAGATAACCTCACAATGCTCTCCCAATGCTCTTGCAAGATATTAAAACCAAGATAAAAGAACTTGAAGTTTATTTTATTGAACTTGAAAAAATCCTAAAACAAAACAACCCTTGCAACTACTTTACAAAACAACCCGTGGCCCTAGGGGGAATTTAGAACATGTCGGTGACGGGTGGACGGCAGGGTTTTGGTTTCGGTTATGGGATATCGGTTATGCCCTAGGTTTAATCTATGCCCTTTATATAAGCTTTGGGCTCAAGTTATCTAAGGTAACAAGGATTACAACTTTAATTAAAAGTAAGATTCTAATAAAGACTAAATCTCTAAAGACTCCTACTTTCCAGCCGCATCCTTGCTTTTAGGGATTTCCTCTCCTTTGAGTTTTGGCTTGACATATCTTTTGATCCGGGGCTTGGAAAAATATTCGGCTTCCACACGACAGACGAGCAGATTTTTCTCTATCTATCGAGGTCCACTTCACTTTTCCTCTTCATAAATCTGCTGTCACCATGCTGTCGTGACAGGTCCATGACAGGTTCGTTTTCTTCAGCTGCTAGTCCAGTTCAGCTTTCCTGCTTATCTGTCCTGCGCCTGCCTTCATTGTCAACCATGGCAGTTACCTGCAAAATACACTATCTTTTAGTAGAATCCGTGCCTTTTATATAATTGTGATGTTTTATTGAAAACTAACCTAAATGCAATGCAATGATGCTTGAAAGCAGCAGAAATATGGGTTAAAAAGGGTGTAAATAATAGAACTTTTACACACTCAACATACAGAAATTGAGGTTTTGCAATATAATTGTGTTGAAAAGCTCCTAATCAATTATTTAAACTCCTACTATTTGAATAAAACATTTTTGCGGTCCTTTTTGTAGAGGTTTCGGACGAGCAGGTCTAAATGGGCCTTTCAATGGACCCGTTGGAATTTCAACTTAGTAAAAAGTATAGAAACTGAGGTTTTGCAATATAATTGTGTTGAAAAACTCCTAATCAATTATTTGAACTCCTAATATTTGAATAAAACATTTTTGCGGTCCTTTTTGCAGAGGTTTCGGACGAGCAGGTCTAAATGGGCCTTTCAATGGACCCGTTGGAATTTTAAATGAGTAAAAAGTACAGAAATTGAGGTTTTGCAATATAATTGTGTTGAAAATCTCCTAATCAATTATTTAAACTCCTACTATTTGAATAAAACATTTTTGCGGTCCTTTTTGTAGAGGTTTTGGACGAGCGGGTCGAAATGGGCCTTTAAATGGACCCGTTGGAATTTTAACTGAGTAAAATGTACAGAAATTGAGGTTTTGCAATATAATTGTGTTGAAAAGCTCCTAATCAATTATTTGAACTCCTAATATTTGAATAAAACATTTTTGCGGTCCTTTTTGTAGAGGTTTCGGACGAGGAGGTCTAAATGGTCCTTTCAATGGACCTGTTGGAATTTTAACTGAGTAAAAAGTACAGAAATTTCGGTTTTGCAATATAATTGTGTTGAAAAGCTCCTAATCAACTATTTGAACTCCTAATATTTGATTAAACCTTGTTTTGCAGTCCTTTTTGTAGAGGTTTCGGACGAGCGGGTCGAAATGGGCCTTTCAATGGGCCCGTTGGAATTTTAATTGAGTAAAAACTATAAAATTGAGGTTTTGCAATATAATTGTGTTGAAAAGCTTCTAATTAATTATTTGAACTCCAAATATTTGAATAAAACATTTTTGCGGTCCTTTTTGTAGAGGTTTCGAACGAGCAGGTCTAAATGGGCCTTTCAATGGACCCGTTGGAATTTTAAATGAGTAAAAAGTACAAAAATTGAGGTTTTGCAATATAGTTGTGTTGAAAAGCTCCTAATCAATTGCATGAACTCCTAAATTTTGATTAAAACTTGTTTTGCGGTCCTTTTTGTAGAGGTTTTGGACGAGCGGGTCGAAATGGGCCTTTCAATGGACCTGTTGGAATTTTAACTGAGTAAAAAGTACATAAATTGAGGTTTTGCAATATAATTGTATTCAAAAGCTCCTAATCAATTATTTGAACTCCTAATATTTGAATAAAACATTTTTGCGGTCCTTCTTGTAGAGGTTTCGGACGAGCAGGTCTAAATGGGCCTTTCAATGGACACGTTGGAATTTTAACTGAGTAAAACGTACAAAAATTGAGGTTTTGCAATATAATTGTGTTGAAAAGCTCCTAATCAATTATTTGAACTCCTAATATTTGAATAAAACATTTTTGCGGTCCTTTTTGTAGAGGTTTCGGACGAGCAGGTCTAAATGGGCCTTTCAAAGGACCCGTTGGAATTTTAAATAAGTAAAAAGGACAGAAATTGAGGTTTTGCAATATAATTGTGTTGAAAAGCTCCTAATCAATTATTTAAACTCCTACTATTTGAATAAAACATTTTTGCGGTCCTTTTTGTAGAGGTTTCGGACGAGCAGGTCTAAATGGGCCTTTCAATGGACCCGTTGGAATTTTAACTGAGTAAAAAGTACAGAAATTGAGGTTTTGCAATATAATTGTGTTGAAAAGCTCCTAATCAATTATTTAAACTCCTACTATTTGAATAAAACATTTTTGCGGTCCTTTTTGTAGAGGTTTCGGACGAGCAGGTCTAAATGGGCCTTTCAATGGACCCGTTGGAATTTCAACTTAGTAAAAAGTACAGAAACTGAGGTTTTGCAATATAATTGTGTTGAAAAACTCCTAATCAATTATTTGAACTCCTAATATTTGAATAAAACATTTTTGCGATCCTTTTTGCAGAGGTTTCGGACGTGCAGGTCTAAATGGGCCTTTCAATGGACCCGTTGGAATTTTAAATGAGTAAAAAGTACAGAAATTGAGGTTTTGCAATATAATTGTGTTGAAAAGCTCCTAATCAATTATTTAAACTCCTACTATTTGAATAAAACATTTTTGCGGTCCTTTTTGTAGAGGTTTCGGACGAGCGGGTCGAAATGGGCCTTTCAATGTACCCGTTGGAATTTTAACTGAGTAAAAAGTACAGAAATTGAGGTTTAGCAATATAATTGTGTTGAAAAGCTCCTAATCAATTATTTGAACTCCTAATATTTGAATAAAACATTTTTGCGGTCCTTTTTGTAGAGGTTTTTGACGAGCAGGTCTAAATGGGCCTTTCAATGGACCCGTTGGAATTTTAAATGAGTAAAAATTACAGAAATTGAGGTTTTGCTATATAATTGTGTTGAAAAGCTCCTAATCAATTATTTGAACTCCTAATATTTGAATAAAACATTTTTGCGGTCCTTTTTGTAGAGGTTTAGGACGTGCAGGTCTAAATGGGCCTTTCAATGGACCCGTTGGAATTTTAACTGAGTAAAAAGTAGAGAAATTGAGGTTTTGCAATATAATTGTGTTGAATGGCTCATAATCAATTACATGAACTCCTAAAATTTGATTAAAACTTGTTTTGCAGTCCTTTTTGTAGAGGTTTCAGACGAGCAGGTCTAAATGGGCCTTTCAATGGACCAGTTGGAATTTTAACTGAGTAAAAAGTACAGAAATTGAGGTTTTGCAATATAATTGTGTTGAAAAGTTCCTAATCAAATATTTAAACTCCTACTATTTGAATAAAACATTTTTGCGGTCCTTTTTGTAGAGGTTTTGGACGAGTGGGTCGAAATGGGCCTTTCAATGGACCCGTTGGAATTTTAACTTAGTAAAAAGTACAGAAATTGAGGTTTTGCAATATAATTGTGTTGAAAAGCTCCTAATCAATTATTTGAACTCCTAATATTTGAATAAAACATTTTTGCGGTCCTTTTTGTAGTGGTTTCGGAGGAGCAGGTCTAAATGGGCCTTTTAATGGACCCGTTGGAATTTTAACTAAGTAAAAAGTACAGAAATTGAGGTTTTGCAATATAATTGTGTTGAAAAGCTCCTAATCAATTACATGAACTCCTAAAATTTGATTAAAACTTGTTTTGCAGTCCTTTTTGTAGAGGTTTCGGACGTGCGGGTCGAAATGGGCCTTTCGATGGACCCGTTGGAATTTTAACTGAGTAAAAAGTACAGAAATTGAGGTTTTGCAATGTAATTGTGTTGAAAAGATTCTAATCAATTACATGAACTCCTAAAATTTTATTAAAACTTGTTTTGCGGTGCTTTTTGTAGAGGTTTCGAACGAGCGGGTCGAAATGGGCATTTCAATGGACCCGTTGGAATTTTAACTGAGTAAAAAGTACAGAATTTGAAGTTTTGAAATTTTTTGTATTCAAAAGCTCCTAATAATTTATTTGAACTCCTAATATTTGATTAAAACTTGTTTTGCAGTCCTTTTTGTAAAGGTTTCGGACGAGTGGGTCGAAATGGGCCTTTCAATGGACTCGTTGGAATTTTAAATGAGTAAAGTGTACAGAAATTGAGGTTTTGCAATATAATTGTGTTGAAAAGATCCTAATCAATTATTTGAACTCCTAATATTTGAATAAAACATTTTTGCGGTCCTTTTTGTAGAGGTTTCGGACGAGTAGGTCTAAATGGGCCTTTCAATGGATCCGTTGGAATTTTAAATGAGTAAAAAGTACAGTAATTGAGGTTTTTCAATATAATTGTGTTGAAAAGCTCCAAATCAATTATTTGAACTCCTAATATTTGAATAAAACCTTTTTGCGGTCCTTTTTGTAGAGGTTTCGGACGGCAGGTCTAAATGGGCCTTTCAATGGACCCGTTGGAATTTGAACTAAGTAAAAAGTACAGAAATTGAGGTTTTTCAATATAATTGTATTCAAAATCTCCCAATCAATTACATTAACTCCTAAATTTTGATTAAAACTTGTTTTGATGTCCTATTTGTAGAGGTTTCGGACGAGCGGGTCGAAATGGGCCTTTCAATGGACCCGTTGGAATTTTAACTGAGTAAAAACTACAGAAATTGAGGTTTTGCAATGTAATTGTGTTGAAAAGCTTCTAATCAATTACATGAACTCCTAAAATTTTATTAAAACTTGTTTTGCGGTCCTTTTTGTAGAGGTTTCGAACGAGCGGGTCGAAATGGGCCTTTCAATGGACCCGTTGGAATTTTAACTGAGTAAAAAGTACAGAATTTGAGGTTTTCCAATATAATTGTATTCAAAAGCTCCTAATCAATTATTTTAACTCCTAATATTTGATTAAAACTTGTTTTGCAGTCCTTTTTGTAGAGGTTTCGGACGAGCGAGTCGAAATGGGCCTTTCAATGGACCCGTTGCAATTTTAAATGAGTAAAAAGTATAGAAATTGAGGTTTTGCAATATAATTGTGTTGAAAAGCTCCTAATCAATTATTTGAACTACTAATATTTGAATAATACCTTTTTGCGGTCTTTTTTGTAGAGGTTTCGGACGAGTATGTCTAAATGGGCCTTTCAATGGACCTGTTGGAATTTTATCTGAGTAAAAAGTATAAAATTGAGGTTTTTCAATATAATCGTGTTTAAAATCTCCTAATCAATTATTTGAACTCCTAATATTTGAATAAAACATTTTTGCGGTCCTTTTTGTAGAGGTTTCGGACGAGCAGGTCTAAATGGGCCTTTCAATGGACCCGATGGAATTTTATCTGAGTAAAAAGTATAATATTGAGGTTTTTCAATATAATTGTGTTTAAAAGCTCCTAATAAATTATTTGAACTCCTAATATTTGAATAAAACATTTTTGCGGTCCTTTTTGTAGAGGTTTCGAACGAACGGGTCTAAACGGGCCTTTCAATGGACCCGTTAGAATTTTAACTGAGTAAAAAGTATAGAAATTGAGGTTTTGCAATGTAATTGTGTTGAAAAGCTTCTAATCAATTACATGAACTCCAAATAATTTATTTAAACTTGTTTTGCGGTCCTTTTTGTAGAGGTTTCGAACGTGCGGGTCGAAATGGGCCTTTCAATGGACCCGTTGGAATTTTTTTTTTGAAGAAAAGGCCTCATTAAAAACCCCTACTACTGTCCTTCAAGCAAAGCTAGAGGACCCTAAAAAGGGGAAAAGAGTGCCCAAATATTATTAATCAATGAAGATTTGTTACAAGATGTTGAATACAATGTGGGATTTCCGATTCAAATGACGTAGAGGTCATAGAATTCATAGAAAAGGTAGCCAAAGTATGGGCTATAATATTTGCCTCACGGCGTACAAAAGAAATAGAAGTAAAGTCAAAGTCTTGAAGAGCAGCTTGTATCTGAAGAATAGTTGGTCCCATAGTAGAAAGGTCCTGAGCAGGATTGTTGATCCTATTCGCGAGAGAAGCGCAGTCAGTTTCGATCAAGATACGATTCCATCCTTGAGATCGGGCAAAGGTGAGACCAGCTAGGATGCTTTCCCCTTCACTGGTGATAGCGTCCTGGCAGCTACCAAGAGGGAAAGCAAGACCACCCACGACTGCTCCTGCAGAATCACGAGCAACAACGCCAACGGCTGCTGCACGAGTAGATGGGTTAAAGGCTCCGTCCACATTTATTTTGATATGATTAGGCGAACAGGAGGATTTAAAGAATGTAGATGGAGCTGGGTCAATCGAGTGTAAAGATTTACAGAATTCGTCATGTAAGCTAATTGAGTTGACAGCAATTAGCCATGGAGGTTGTATATGGTGGTTGTGAATCCAGTCATTTCGTATGTTCCAAATATTCCATAGAATAGTAAGGAAGAGACCAAATTTGTCAGAGGAAATAGTAGAGGTTGCTTCTTCTAACCATTGCAAGGGCGTGGGAGCAAAACTCTTATAGAGAGAGATAGGGATACCACCAATTTGGAGTGCTTCAGATGCCCCAGGGCAGTCACGAAGTGCATGAAGAATCGATTCTGAGTGGCTACCACAGATAGAGCAAGATCCCGAATTAGGGGAAAAGGTTTGCATTTTAGAGCCAACTGGTAGAGCATCAGAAGCCATACGCCAGCCAAAAGTTTTAACTTTGGGCAAAGCTTTGATTTTGGATAAAAACTTCCAAAAGCGAGTTGGTGGCAAAGGTTGGGTTATAGAACGTTGTAAGAAAATATATCCAGAACGGACTGAGTAGATACCCGAGTCGTTGGGAGACCAAATTATTGAGTCCCGTTGATCATTTATGATGGGAATTCGGAGAATGGCACCGGCATCAAATGGAGTGAAGTAATTGTTTATCTTAGCCGTATCCCAGGCGGTTTGGTTACGTATCATAAAATCACGACATCGAATGTGAAATTCTTCAGAGATTTCGTAATCCCCAGTAAGTTCAATTGGGGAAGACCCTCCCCATATATCTTTATGAATTCTAATATTACTGTTTATACTAGGGCGGTGAAGAAAGCCGGGGAAAAGACGCTGAAGAGCGTTATATATACCTTGCCAGGCGAAGGAGCCCCTGTTGGGTTTTGGTGCATCCATAATGTTGCCTGAAGGATAGTATTTAGACCGGTATATTTGTCCTAATAAGGAATCTGGTTCACAGATGAGTTTCCAAATTTGTTTGCCCAAGAGAGCAATGTTAAAGTCATGTAAATCTTTAAAACCCATTCCGCCAGCAGATTTTGGTAAGCATATACGATTCCAAGGTAACATATGCCAACCTTTTTTGTTGGATTTACCTGTCCACCAGTATTGACGGATTGATGTAGTCATGTCGTCGATGATATTTTGTGGTAGAAGATAACAAGACATAACATATTGTGGGAGAGATTGTAAAACAGCTTTGATGAAAATCTCTCAGCCACTAAAGGATAGTAGGTGTTTGTCCCAGCTAGAGAGTCGATCATGTACTTTATCTCGTACAAAACCTAGCGATTCAGTTTTATTTTTCCCTATTAGCTGCGGGATGCCTAGGTATACTCCTGGGTTAGTAACCTCGCGTACTTGTAAAAGGCTGTTAATTGCATTTCTTGTTGCAGAAGGTGTACGTGGGTTATAGAAAATTGTTGACTTCTCAAAATTGACTGCTTGACCGGATGCATTAGCATACGTTTGAAGAGCATTTTTCAAGAGGGATGCTTCAGTCCGATTAGTATTTATAAATACCATACAATCATCAGCAAAAATGAGGTGGTTGACTTTGGGCCCATGCTTACTTGCGCCTAGTCCTGGAAGTATTTTAGTTTGTTGAGCTGCAGCTAAGTAAGCCGAGAGGCCTTGAGTACAGAAGAGAAAGAGGAAAGGGGATAGAGGGTCCCCCTGGCGAAGACCACGTTGTGGTTGAAAGGTGGGTGAAAAAGAATTATTAATATTAACTGAAAAAGAGACTGTAGTAATACAACGCATTATAAGCTCGATCCATTCAGATGCAAAGCCCATACGTTCCATTACATTTGCAAGAAAAGACCATTCTACTCTATCGAAAGCTTTTTCCATGTCTAGCTTGAGAGCAGCTCCTTGAGAGGATTTAGTTGCTCCTGAGTTAATATTGTGAATAATTTCATGAGCAACAAGGATGTTGTCAGATATGTTGCATCCCTGGACAAAGGCTGCTTGATTAGGGCTAATACATAGAGGTATAACCTGTTTCATTCTGTTTACGATTGTTTTGGCAACTATTTTATAGAGTACAGTGCAAAGGCTAATTGGTCTGAGTTGCTTCATGGATGTTGGGTCCTGTACTTTGGGTATTAGTACCAGTATAGTTTTGTTAACTGAGGCCATATCAGCGTTGCCGTTTAATAGGTCAATACAAAGATTAAGAACATCGTCTCCAACTGTATCCCAGTGTTGTCTAAAGAAACTACTGGGTAGACCGTCGGAACCAGGAGCCTTCCTAGGGTCAATATCTTTAACTAAGTAAAAAGTACAAAAATTGAGTTTTTTCAATATAATTGTATTCAAAAGCTCCTAATCAATTATTTGAACTCCTAATATTTGATTAAAACTTGTTTTGTAGTCCTTTTTGTAGAGGTTTCGGACGAGCGGGTCGAAATGGGCCTTTCAATGGACCCGTGAATTTTAACTGAGTAAAAAGTACAAAAATTGAGGTTTTGCAATATAATTGAATTGAAAAGCTCCGAATCAATTATTTGAACTCCTAATATTTGAATAAAACATTTTTGCGGTTCTTTTTGTCGAGGTTTCGGACGAGTAGGTCTAAATGGGCCTTTCAATGGACCCGTTGGAATTTTAAATGAGTAAAAAGTACAGAAATTGAGGTTTTGCAAGATAATTGTGTTGAAAAGCTCCTAATCAATTATTTGAACTCCTAATATTTGAATAAAACATTTTTGCGGTCCTTTTTATAGAGGTTTCGGACGAGCAGGTCTAAATGGGCCTTTCAATGGACCCGTTGGAATTTTAACTGAGTAAAAAGTACAGAAATTGAGGTTTTGCAATATAATTGATTTGAAAAGCTCCTAATCAATTATTTGAACTCCTAATATTTGAATAAAACATTTTTGCGGTCCTTTTTGTAGAGGTTTCGGACGAGCAGGTCTAAATGGGCCTTTCTATAGACCCGTTGGAATTTTAACTGAGTAAAAAGTATAGAAATTGAGGTTTTGCATTATAATTGTGTTTAAAAGCTCCTAATCAATTATTTGAACTCCTAATATTTGAATAAAACATTTTTGCGGTCCTTTTTGTAGAGGTTTTGGACGAGCAGGTCTAAATGGGCCTTTCAATGGACCCGTTGGAATTTTAAATGAGTAAAAAGTACAGAAATTGAGGTTTTGCAATATAATTTTGTTGAAAACCTCCTAATCAATTATTTGAACTACTAATATTTGAATAAAACATTTTTGCAGTCCTTTTTGTAGAGGTTTCGGACGAGCAGGTCTAAATGGGCCTTTCAATGGACCCGTTGGAATTTTAACTAAGTTAAAAGTACATAAATTGAGGTTTTGCAATATAATTGTGTTGAAAAGCTCCTAATCAATTATTTGAACTCCTAATATTTGAATAAAACATTTTTGCGGTCCTTTTTGTAGAGGTTTCGGACGAGGAGGTCTAAATGGGCCTTTCAATGGACCCGTTGAAATTTTAACTGAGTAAAAAGTACAGAAATTGCGGTTTTGCAATATAATTGTGTTCAAAAGCTCCTAATCAATTATTTGAACTCCTAATATTTGATTAAAACTTGTCTTGCAGTCCTTTTTGCAGAGGTTTCGGACGAGCAGGTCTAAATGGGCCTTTCAATGGAACCGTTGGAATTTTAACTGAGTAAAAAGTACATAAATTGAGGTTTTGCAATATAATTGTGTTGAAAAGCTCCTAATCAATTATTTAAACTCCTACTATTTGAATAAAACATTTTTGCGGTTCTTTTTGTAGAGGTTTCGGAAAAGCGGGTCGAAATGGACCTTTCAATGGACCCGTTGGAATTTTAGCTGAGTAAAGAGTACATAAATTAAGGTTTTGCAATATAATTGTGTTGAAAAGCTCTTAATCAATTACATGAACTCCTAAAATTTGATTAAAACTTGTTTTGCAGTCCTTTTTGTAGAGGTTTCGGACGAGCGGGTCGAAATGGGCCTTTCAATGGACCCGTTGGAATTTTAGCTGAGTAAAGAGTACATAAATTAAGGTTTTGCAATATAATTGTGTTGAAAAGTTCTTAATCAATTACATGAACTCCTAAAATTTGATTAAAACTTGTTTTGCAGTCCTTTTTGTAGAGGTTTCGGACGAGCGGGTCGAAATGGGCCGTTCAATGGACCCGTTGGAATTTTAACTGAGTAAAAAGTACAAAAATTGAGGTTTTGCAATATAATTGTGTTGAAAAGCTCTTAATCAATTACATGAACTCCTAAAATTTGATGAAAACTTGTTTTGCAGTCCTTTTTGTAGAGGTTTCGGACCAGCGGGTTGAAATGGGCCTTTCTATGGACCCGTTGTAATTTTAAATGAGTAAAAAGTACAGAAATTGAGGTTTTGCAATATAATTGTGTTGAAAAGCTCCTAATCAATTATTTGAACTCCTAATATTTGATTAAAACTTGTTTTGCAGTCCTTTTTGTAGAGTTTTCAAACAAGCAGGTCTAAATGGGCCTTTCAATGGACCCTTTGGAATTTTAACTGAGTAAAAAGTACAGAAATTGAGGTTTTGCAATATAATTGTGTTGAAAAGCTCCTAATCAATTATTTGAACTCCTAATATTTGAATAAAACATTTTTGCGGTCCTTTTTGTAGAGGTTTCGGACGAGCAGGTCTAAATGGGCCATTCAATGGACCCGTTGGAATTTTAAGTGAGTAAAAAGTACAGAAATTGAGGTTTTGCAATGTAATTGTGTTGAAAAACTTCTAATCAATTACATGAATTCCTAAAATTTTATTAGAACTTGTTTTGCGGTCCTTTTTGTAGAGGTTTCAAACGAGCGGGTCGAAATGGGCCTTTCAATGGACCCGTTGGTATTTTAACTGAGTAAAAAGTACAGAAATTGAGGTTTTGCAATATAATTGTGTTGAAAAGCTCCTAATCAATTATTTAAACTCCTACTATTTGAATAAAACATATTTGCAGCTTTTTGTAGAGGTTTCGGACGAGCGGGTCGAAATGGGCCTTTCAATGGACCCGTTGGAATTTTAGCTGAGTAAAGAGTACATAAATTAAGGTTTTGCAATATAATTGTGTTGAAAAGCTCTTAATCAATTACATGAACTCCTAAAATTTGATTAAAACTTGTAGAGGTTTCAGACGAGCAGGTCTAAATGGGCCTTTCAATGGACCCGTTGGAATTTTATCTAAGTAAAAAGTATAAAATTGAGGTTTTTCAATATAATTGTGTTTAAAATCTCCTAATCAATTATTTGAACTCCTAATATATGAATAAAACATTTTTGCGGTCCTTTTTGTAGAGGTTTCGGACGAGCAGGTCTAAATGGGCCTTTAATGGACCCGTTGGAATTTTAACTGAGTAAAAAGTACATAAATTGTGGTTTTTCAATATAATTGTGTTGAAAAGCTCCTAATAAGTTACATGAACTCCTAAAATTTGATTAAAACTTTTTTTGCAGTCCTTTTTGTAGAGGTTTCGGACGAGCGGGTCGAAATGGATCTTTCTATGGACCCGTTGTAATTTTAAATGAGTAAAAAGTACAGAAATTGAAGTTTTGCAATATAATTGTGTTGAAACGCTCCTAATCAATTATCTGAACTCCTAATATTTGAATAAAACCTTTTTGCGTTCCTTTTTATAGAGGTTTCAGACGAGGAGGTCTAAATGGGCCTTTCAATGGACCCGTTGGAATTTTCTCTAAGTAAAAAGTATAAAATTGAGGTTTTTCAATATAATTGTGTTTAAAATCTCCTAATCAATTATTCGAACTCCTAATATTTGAATAAAACATTTTTGCGGTCCTTTTTGTAGAGGTTTCGGACGAGAAGGTCTAAATGGGCCTTTCAATGGACCCGTTGGAATTTTAACTGAGTAAAAAGTACAGAAATTGAGGTTTTGCAATAAATTGTGTTGAAAATCTCCTAATCAGTTACATGAACTCCTAAAATTTGATTAAAACTTGTTTTTGCAGTCCTTTTTGTAGAGATTTCGGACGAGCGGGTCGAAATGGGCCTTTCTATGGACCCGTTGTAATTTTAAATGAGTAAAAAGTACAGAAATTGAGGTTTTGCAATATAATTGTGTTGAAAAGCTCCTAATCAATTATCTGAAATCCTAATATTTGAATAAAACCTTTTTGCGGTCCTTTTTGTAGAGGTTTCGGACGAGGAGGTCTAAATGGGCCTTTCAATGGACCCATTGGAATTTTATCTAAGTAAAAAGAATAAATTGAGGTTTTTCAATATAATTGTGTTTAAAAGCTCCTAATCAATTATTTGAACTCCTAATATTTGAATAAAACATTTTTGCGCTCCTTTTTGTAGAGTTTTCGGACGAGCAGTTCTAAATGGGCCTTTCAATGGATCCGTTGGAATTTTAACCGAGTAAAAAGTACAGAAATTTAGGTTTTGCAATGTAATTGTGTTGAAAAGCTACTAATCAATTACATAAACTCCTAAGATTTGATTAAAACTTGTTTTGCGGTCCTTTTTGTAGAGGTTTCAGACGAGCGGGTCGAAATGGGCCTTTTAATGGACCCGTTGGAATTTTATCTGAGTAAACAGAATAAATTGAGGTTTTTCAATATAATTGTGTTTAAAAGCTCCTAATCAATTATTTGAACTACTAATATTTGAATAAAACATTTTTGCGGTCCTTTTTGTAGAGGTTTCGGACGAGCGGGTCTAAATGGGCCTTTCAATGGACCCGTTGGAATTTTAACTGAGTAAAAAGTACAGAAATTGAGGTTTTGCAATGTAATTGTATTGAAAAGCTTCTAATCAATTACATGAACTCATAAATTTGATTAAAACTTGTTTTGCGGTCCTTTTTGTAGATGTTTCAGACGAGCGGGTCGAAATGGGCCTTTCAATGGACCCGTTGGAATTTTAACTGAGTAAAAAGTAAAGAAATTAAGGTTTTGCAATATAATTGTGTTGAAAAGCTCCTAATCAATTATTTGAACTCCTAATATTTGAATAAAACCTTTTTGCGGTCCTTTTTGTAGAGGTTTCAGACGAGCAGGTCTAAATGGGTCTTTCAATGGACTCGTTGGAATTTTATCTGAGTAAAAATTATAAAATAGAGGTTTTTCAATATAATTGTGTTTAAAAGCTCCTAATCAATTATTTGAACTCCTAATATTTGAATAAAACCTTTTTGCGGTCCTTTTTGTAGAGGTTTCGGACAAGCAGGTCTAAATGGGCCTTTCAATGGACCCGTTGGAATTTTAGCTGAGTAAAAAGTACAGAAATTAAGGTTTTTCAATATAATTGTGTTGAAAAGCTCTTAATCAATTACATGAACTCCTAAAATTTGATTAAAACTTGTTTTGCAGTCCTTTTTGTAGAGGTTTTGGACGAGCGGGTCGAAATGGGCCTTTCAATGGACCCGTTGGAATTTTAACTGAGTAAAAAGTACAAAAATTGAGGTTTTGCAATGTAATTGTTTTGAAAAGCTTCTAATCAATTACATGAACTCCTAAAATTTGATTAAAACTTGTTTTGCGATCCTTTTTGTAGAGGTTTCGGACAAGCGGGTCGAAATGGGCCTTTCAATGGACCCGTTGTAATTTTAAATGAGTAAAAAGTACAGAAATTGAGGTTTTGCAATATAATTGTGTTGAAAAGCTACTAATCAATTATTTGAACTCCTAATATTTGTATAAAACATATTTGCGGTCCTTTTTGTAGAGGTTTCGGACGAGCAGGTCTAAATGGGCCTTTCAATGGACCCGTTGGAATTTTAACTGAGTAAAAAGTACAGAAATTGAGGTTTTGCAATATAATTGTGTTGAAAAGCTCATAATCAATTATTTGAACTCCTAATATTTGAATAAAAAATTTTTGCGGTCCTTTTTGTAGAGGTTTCGAACGAGCAGGTCTAAATGGGCCTTTCAATGGACCCGTTGGAATTTTAACTGAGTAAAAAGAACAGAAATTGAGGTTTTGCAATATAATTGTGTTGAAAAGCTCCTAATCAATAACATGAACTCCTAAAATTTGATTAAAACTTGTTTTGCAATCCTTTTTGTAGAGGTTTCGGATGAGCGGGTCGAAATGTGCCTTTCTATGGACCCGTTGTAATTTTAAATGAGTAAAAAGTACAGAAATTGAGGTTTTGCAATATAATTGTGTTGAAAAGCTACTAATCAATTATTTGAACTCCTAATATTTGTATAAAACATATTTGCGGTCCTTTTTGTAGAGGTTTCGGACGAGCAGGTCTAAATGGGCCTTTCAATGGACCCGTTGGAATTTTAACTGAGTAAAAAGTACAGAAATTGAGGTTTTGCAATATAATTGTGTTGAAAAGCTCATAATCAATTATTTGAACTCCTAATATTTGAATAAAACATTTTTGTGGTCCTTTTTGTAGAGGTTTCGGACGAGCAGGTCTAAATGGGCCTTTCAATGGACCCGTTGGAATTTTAACTGAGTAAAAAGTACAGAAATTGAGGTTTTGCAATGTAATTGTGTTGAAAAACTTCTAATCAATTACATGAACTCCTAAAATTTGATTAAAACTTGTTTCGCGGTCCTTTTTGTAGAGATTTCGGACGAGCGGGTCGAAATGGGACTTTCAATGGACCCCTTGGAATTTTAACTGAGTAAAAAGTACAGAAATTGAAGTTTTTCAATATACTTGTGTTGAAAAGCTCCTAATCAATTACATGAACTCGTAAAATTTTATTAAAACTTGTTTTGCAGTCCTTTTTGTAGAGGTTTCGGACGAGCGAGTTGAAATGGGCCTTTCAATGGACCCGTTGGAATTTTAACTTAGTAAAAAGTATAGAAATTGAGGTTTTGCAATTAATTGTGTTGAAAAGCTCCTAATCAATTATTTGAACTCCTAATATTTGATTAAAACTTGTTTTGCAGTCCTTTTTGTAGAGGTTTCGGACGAGCGGGTCAAAATGGGCCTTTCAATGGACCCGTTGGAATTTTATCTGAGTAAAAAGTATAAAATAGAGGTTTTTAATATAATTGTGTTGAAAAGCTCCTAATCAATTATTTGAACTCCTAATATTTGAATAAAACATTTTTGCGGTCCTTTTTGTAGAGGTTTCGGACGAGCAGGTCTAAATGGGCCTTTCAATGGACCCGTTGGAATTTTAACTGAGTAAAAAGTACAAAAATTGAAGTTTTGCAATATAATTGTGTTGAAAAGCTCCTAATCAATTACATGAACTACTAGAATTTGATTAAAACTTGTTTTGCAGTCTTTTTTGTAGAGGTTTCGGACGAGCGGGTCGAAATGGGCCATTCTATGGACCCGTTGGAATTTTAAATGAGAAAAAAGTACATAAATTTAGGTTTTGCAATATAATTGTGTTGAAAAGCTACTAATCAATTATTTGAACTCCTAATATTTGAATAAAATATTTTTGCGGTCCTTTTTGTAGAGGTTTCGGACGAGCGGGTCGAAATGAGCCTTTCAATGGACCCGTTGGAATTTTAACTGAGTAAAAAGTACAGAAATTGAGGTTTTGCAATTTAATTGTGTTGAAAAGCTTATAATCAATTACATTAACTCCTAAAATTTTATTAAAACTTGTTTTGCGGTCCTTTTTGTAGAGGTTTCGAACGAGCAGGTCTAAATGGGCCTTTCAATGGACCCGTTGGAATTTTAACTGAGTAAAAAGAACAGAAATTGAGGTTTTGCAATATAATTGTGTTGAAAAGCTCCTAATCAATAACATGAACTCCTAAAATTTGATTAAAACTTGTTTTGCAGTCCTTTTTGTAGAGGTTTTGGACGAGCGGGTCGAAATGGGCCTTTCAATGGACCCGTTGGAATTTTAACTAAGTAAAAAGTACAGAAATTGAGGTTTTGCAATGTAATTGTGTTGAAAAGCTTCTAATCAATTACAAAAACTCCTAATATTTGATTAAAACTTGTTTTGCGGTCCTTTTTTGTAGAGGTTTCGTACAAGCGGGTCGAAATGGGCCTTTCAATGGACCCGTTGGAATTTTAACTGAGTAAAAAGTAAAGAAATTGAGGTTTTGCAATATACTTGTGTTGAAAAGCTACTAATCAATTACATGAACTCGTAAAATTTGATTAAAACTTGTTTTGCAGTCCTTTTTGTAGAGGTTTCGGACGAGCAGGTTGAAATGGGCCTTTCAATGGACCCGTTGGAATTTTAACTGAGTAAAAAGTACAAAATTGAGGTTTTTCAATATAATTGTATTCAAAACCTCCTAATCAATTATTTGAACTCCTAATATTTGATTAAAACTTGTTTTGCAGTCCATTTTGTAAAGGTTTCGGAGGAGTGGGTCGAAATGGGCCTTTCAATGGACTCGTTGGAATTTTAAATGAGTAAAAAGTACAGAAATTGAGGTTTTGCAATATAATTGTGTTGAAAAGCTCCTAATCAATTATTTGAACTCCTAATATTTGAATAAAACCTTTTTGCGGTCCTATTTGTAGAGGTTTCGGACGAGTAGGTCTAAATGGGCCTTTCAATGGACCCGATGGAATTTTATCTGAGTAAAAAGTATAAAATTGAGAGTTTTCAATATAATTGTGTTTAAAAGCTCCTAATCAATTATTTGAACTCCTAATATTTGAATAAAATATTTTTGCGGTCCTTTTTGTAGAGGTTTCGGACGAGCAGGTCTAAATGTGCCTTTCAATGGACCCGTTGGAATTTTAACTGAGTAAAAAGTACAGATATTGAGGTTTTTCAATATAATTGTGTTGAAAAGCTCTTAATCAATTACATGAACTCCTAAAATTTGATTAAAACTTGTTTTGCGGTCCTTTTTGTAGAGGTTTCAGACGAGCAGGTCTAAACTGGCCTATAATTGGACCAGTTGGAATTTTATCTGAGTAAAAAATATAAAATAGAGGTTTTTCAATATAATTGTGTTTAAAAGCTTCTAATCAATTATTTGAACTCATAATATTTGAATAAAACCTTTTTGCGGTCCTTTTTGTAGAGGTTTCGGACGAGCAGGTCTAAATGGGCCTTTCAATGGACCCGTTGGAATTTTTTTTTGAAATAACCCGTTGGAATTTTAGCTGAGTAAAAAGTACAGAAATAGAGGTTTTGCAATATAATTGTGTTGAAAAGCTACTTATCAATTATTTGAACTCCTAATATTTGAATAAAACATTTTTGCTGTCCTTTTTGTAGAGGTTTCAGACAAGCAGGTCTAAATTTGCCTTTCACTAAACCCTTTGGAATTTTAACTGCGTAAAAAGTACAGAAATTGAGGTTTTGCAATATAATTGTGCCGAAAAGCTCCTAATCAATTATTTGAACTCCTAATATTTGTATAAAACATTTTTGCGGGCCTTTTTGTAGAGGTTTCGGACGAGCAGGTCTAAATGGGCCTTTCAATTGACCCGTTGGAATTTTAACTAAGTAAAAAGTACAGAAATTGAGGTTTTGCAATATAATTGTGTTGAAAATCTCTTAATCAATTACATGAACTCCTAAAATTTGATTAAAACTTGTTTTGTAGTCCTTTTTTTAGAGGTTTCGGAAGAGCGGGTCGAAATGGGCCTTTCGATGGACCCGTTGGAATTTTAACTGAGTAAAAATTACAGAAATTGAGGTTTTGCAATATAATTGTGTTGAAAAGCTCCTAATCAATTACATGAACTCCTAAAATTTGATTAAAACTTGTTTTGCACTCCTTTTTGTAGAGGTTTCGGACGAGCGGGTCGAAATGGGTCTTTCAATGGACCCGTTAGAATTTTAAATGAGTAAAAAGTACAGAAATTGAGGTTTTGCAATATAATTGTGTCGAAAAGCTCCTAATCAATTATTTGAACTCCTAATATTTGTATAAAACATTTTTGCGGTCCTTTTTGTAGAGGTTTCGGACGAGCAGGTCTAAATGGGCCTTTCTATGGACCCGTTGGAATTTTAACTGAGTAAAAAGTACAGAAATTGAGGTTTTGCAGTGTAATTGTGTTGAAAAGCTCCTAATCAATTACATGAACTCCTAAAATTTGATAGAAACTTGTTTTGCGGTCCTTTTTGTAGAGGTTTCAGACGAGCGGGTCGAAATGGGCCTTTCAATGGACCCGTTGGAATTTTAACTGAGTAAAAAGTACAGAAATTGAGGTTTTGCAATGTAATTGTGTTGAAGAGTTTCTAATCAATTACATGAACTCCTAAAATTTTATTAAAACTTGTTTTGCGGTCCTTTTTGTAGAGGTTTCGAACGAGCGGGTAGAAATGGGCATTTCAATGGACCCATTGGAATTTTAACTGAGTAAAAAGTACAGAAATTGAGGTTTTGCAATATAATTGTATTCAAAAGCTCCTAATCAATTATTTAAACTCCTAATATTTGATTAAAACTTGTTTTGCAGTCCTTTTTGTAAAGGTTTCGGAGGAGTGGGTCGAAATGGGCCTTTCAATGGACTCGTTAGAATTTTAAATGAGTAAAAAGTACAGAAATTGAGGTTTTGCAATATAATTGTGTTGAAAAGCTCCTAATCAATTATTTGAACTCCTAATATTTGAATAATACCTTTTTGTGGTCCTTTTTGTAGAGGTTTCGGATGAGCAGGTCTAAATGGGCCTTTCAATGGATCCGTTGGAATTTTAACTGAGTAAAAAGTACAAAAATTAGGTTTTTCAATATAATTGTGTTGAAAAGCTCCAAATCAATTATTTGAACTCCTAATATTTTAATAAAACTTTTTTGCGGTCCTTTTTGTAGAGGTTTCGGACGAGCAGCTCTAAATGGGCCTTTCAATGGACCCGTTGGAATTTGAACTAAGTAAAAAGTACATAAATTGAGGTTTTTCAATATAATTGTATTCAAAATCTCCTAATAAATTATTTGAACTCCTAATATTTTAATAAAACCTTTTTGCGGTCCTTCTTGTAGAGGATTCGGACGAGCAGGTCTAAATGGGCCTTTCAATGGACCCGTTGGAATTTTATCTGAGTAAAAAGTATAATATTGAGGTTTTTCAATATAATTGTGTTTAAAAGCTCCTAATAAATTATTTGAACTCCTAATATTTGAATAAAACATTTTTGCGGTCCTTTTTGTAGAGGTTTTGGACGAGCGGGTCTAAATGAGCCTTTCAATGGACCCGTTGGAATTTTAACTGAGTAAAAATTACAGAAATTGAGGGTTTGCAATATAATTGTGTTGAAAAGCTCCTAATAAATTATTTGAACTCCTAATATTTGAATAAAACCTTTTTGCGGTCCTTTTTGTAGAGGTTTCGGACGAGCAGGTCTAAATGGGCCTTTCAATGGACCCGTTGGAATTTTATCTGAGTAAAAAGTATAATATTGAGGTTTTTCAATATAATTGTGTTTAATAGCTCCTAATAAATTAGTTGAACTCCTAATATTTGAAAGAATCATTTTTGTGGTCCTTTTTGTAGAAGTTTCGAACGAACGGGTCTAGATGGGCCTTTCAATGGACCCGTTGCAATATAATTGTGTTGAAAAGCTACTTATCAATTATTTGAACTCCTAATATTTGAATAAAACATTTTTGCTGTCCTTTTTGTAGAGGTTTCAGACAAGCAGGTCTAAATTTGCCTTTCACTGGACCCTTTGGAATTTTAACTGCGTAAAAAGTACAGAAATTGAGGTTTTGCAATATAATTGTGTCAAAAAGCTCCTAATCAATTATTTGAACTCCTAATATTTGAATAAAACATTTTTGTGGTCCTTTTTGTAGAGGTTTCGGACGAGCAGGTCTAAATGGGCCTTTCGATGGACCCGTTGGAATTTTAATTGAGTAAAAAGTACAAAAATTGAGGTTTTGCAATGTAATTGTGTTGAAAAGCATCTAATCAATTACATGAACTCCTAAAATTTGATTAAAACTTGTTTTGAAGTCCTTTTTGTAGAGGTTTCGGACGAGCGGGTCGAAATGGGCCTTTCAATGGACCCGTTTGAATTTTAACTGAGTAAAAAGTACAGAAATTGAGGTTTTGCAATATACTTGTGTTGAAAAGCTCCTAATCAATTACATGAACTCGTAAAATTTGATTAAAACTTGTTTTGAAGTCCTTTTTGTAGAGGTTTCGGACGAGCGGGTTGAAATGGGTCTATCAATGGACCCGTTGGAATTTTAACTTAGTAAAAAGTACAGAAATTGAGGTTTTGCAATATAATTGTGTTGAAAAGCTCCTAATCAATTATTTGAACTCCTAATATTTGAATAAAACATTTTTGCGGTTCTTTTTGTAGAGGTTTCGGACGAGCAGGCCTAAATGGGCCTTTCAATGGACCCGTTGGAATTTTAACTGAGTAAAAAGTACAGAAATTGAGGTTTTGCAATATAATTGTGTTGAAAAGCTCTTAATCAATTACATGAACTCCTAAAATTTAATTAAATCTTGTTTTGCAGTCCTTTTTGTAGAGGTTTCGGACGAGCGGGTCGAAATGGGCCTTTCGATGGACCCGTTGGAATTTTACGTGAGTAAAAAGTACAGAAATTGAGGTTTTGCAATATAATTGTGTTGAAAAGCTCCTAATCAATTACATGAACTCCTAAAATTTGATTAAAACTTGTTTTGCACTCCTTTTTGTAGAGGTTTCGGACGAGCGGGTCGAAATGGGTCTTTCAGTGGACCCTTTAGAATTTTAAATGAGTAAAAAGTACAGAAATTGACGTTTTGCAATATAATTGTGTCGAAAAGCTCCTAATCAATTATTTGAACTCCTAATATTTGTATAAAACATTTTTGCGGGCCTTTTTGTAGAGGTTTCGGACGAGCAGGTCTAAATGGGCCTTTCAATGGACCCGTTGGAATTTTAACTGAGTAAAAAGTACAGAAATTGAGGTTTTGCAATGTAATTGTTTTGAAAAGCTCCTAATAAATTACATGAACTCCTAAAATTTGATTGAAACTTGTTTTGCGGTCCTTTTTGTAGAGTTTTCAGACGAGCGGGTCGAAATGGGCCTTTCAGTGGACCCGTTGGAATTTTAACTGAGTAAAAAGTACAGAAATTGAGGTTTTGCAATGTAATTGTGTTGAAAAGATTCTAATCAATTATTTGAACTCATAATATTTGAATAAAACCTTTTTGCGGTCTTTTTTGTAGAGGTTTCGGACGAGCAGGTCTAAGTGGGCCTTTCAATGGACCCGTTGGAATTTTTTTTTGAAATAACCCGTTGGAATTTTAGCTGAGTAAAAAGTACAGAAATTGAGGTTTTGCAATATAATTGTGTTGAAAATCTCTTAATCAATTACATGAACTCCTAAAATTTGATTAAAACTTGTTTTGCAGTCCTTTTTTTAGAGGTTTCGGAAGAGCGGGTCGAAATGGGCCTTTCGATGGACCCGTTGGAATTTTAACTGAGTAAAAATTACAGAAATTGAGGTTTTGCAATATAATTGTGTTGAAAAGCTCCTAATCAATTACATGAACTCCTAAAATTTGATTAAAACTTGTTTTGCACTCCTTTTTGTATAGGTTTCGGACGAGCGGGTCGAAATGGGTCTTTCAATGGACCCGTTAGAATTTTAAATGAGTAAAAAGTACAGAAATTGAGGTTTTGCAATATAATTGTGTCGAAAAGCTCCTAATCAATTATTTGAACTCCTAATATTTGTATAAAACATTTTTGCGGTCCTTTTTGTAGAGGTTTCGGACGAGCAGGTCTAAATGGGCCTTTCTATGGACCCGTTGGAATTTTAACTGAGTAAAAAGTACAGAAATTGAGGTTTTGCAATGTAATTGTGTTGAAAAGCTCCTAATCAATTACATGAACTCCTAAAATTTGATTGAAACTTGTTTTGCGGTCCTTTTTGTAGAGGTTTCAGACGAGCGGGTCGAAATGGGCCTTTCAATGGACCCGTTGGAATTTTAACTGAGTAAAAAGTACAGAAATTGAGGTTTTGCAATGTAATTGTGTTGAAAAGATTCTAATCAATTACATGAACTCCTAAAATTTTATTAAAACTTGTTTTGCGGTCCTTTTTGTAGAGGTTTCGAACGAGCGGGTAGAAATGGGCATTTCAATGGACCCATTGGATTTTTTTTTTTTTGAAGAAAAGGCCTCATTAAAACCCCCTACTACTGTCCTTCAAGCAGAGCTAGAGGACCCTAAAAAGGGGAAAAGAGTGCCCAATTATTATTAATCAAAGAATATTTGTTACAAGATGATGAATACAATGGGGAACATCGGATTCAAATGACATAGAAGTCATAGAATTCAGAGAAAAAGAAACCAACGTATGAGCTATAATATTTGCCTCACGGCGTACAAAGGAAATGGAAATAAAGTCGAAGTCATGAAGAGCAGCTTGTATCTGAAGAATAGTTGGTCCCATAGTAGATAGGTCCTGAGCAGGATTGTTGATCCTATTCGCAAGAGAGGCGCAGTCCGTTTCGATCATGATACGATTCCATCCTTGAGAACGGGCAAGGGTGAGACCAGCAAGGATGCTTTCCCCCTCACTGGTGATGGCGTCCTGGCGGCTACCAAGAGGGAAAGCAAGACCACCCACGACTGCTCCGGCAGGGTCTCGAGCAACAACGCCGACAGCTGCTGCGCGAGTTGAAGGGTTAAAGGCACCATCCACATTAATTTTGATATAATTAGATGGAGGAGAACAAGAGGGATTAGTAATAGTGGATGTAGGTGGATCAGATGAGATTAAAGATTTACAAAATTCATCATGTAGGCTAATTGAATTGACTGCAATTAGCCATGAGGGTTGTAGATGGTGGTTGTGAACCCAATCATTACGTCTGTTCCAAATATTCCATAATACTGTAAGAAAGAGACCAAATTTATCAGAGGAAATTGTAGAGGCTGCTTCCTCTAACCATTGTAAGGTTGAAGGAGCTATACTCTTATAGAGGGAGGTAGGAATACCACTAATTTGGAGGGCTTCAGCAGCCCCAGGACAATCACGAAGCGCATGAAGAATTGATTCCGAGTGATTACCACAGATAGGACATAACCCCGAGCTAGGGGAGAAAGCTTGCATTTTAGAGCCAACGGGTAGAGCATCAGATGCCATACGCCATCCAAAAGTTTTGACTTTGGGTAAAGCTTTTATTTTAGATAGAAATTTCCATAACCGTGTAGGCGGCGAAGGTTGGGCCAAGGAGCGTTGTAAGAAAATATATCCAGAGCGAACTGAGTAGATACCTGAATCATTGGGAGACCATAAAATTGAATCCCGTTGATCGTTTATGATGGGGATACGAAGAATGGCATCTGCATCAATTGGATTGAAATAATTGTGCAATTTTGCTGTATCCCAGGCAGTTTTATTGCGGATCATGAAATCCCGACATCGGATGTGAAATTCATCGGAGATTTCATAATCCCCAGTTAGCTCAATCGGTGAAGACCCACCCTATATATCTTTGTGTATTCTAATATTACTGTTTATACCAGGGCGATGAAGAAAGCCAGGGAAAAGGCGCTGAAGAGCATTGTATATGCCTTGCCAGGCAAAGGAGCCCCTATTAGGCTTCGGTGCATCTAGGATGTTACCCGAAGGGAAATATTTGGAACGATAAATTTGTCCTAACAATGAGTCTGGTTCGCAAATTAGTTTCCAAATTTGCTTGCCCAGAAGAGCGATGTTGAAATCATGTAGGTCTTTGAAACCCATGCCACCAGCGGATTTGGGTAAACAAATCCGGTTCCACGGTAACATGTGCCAACCTTTTTTGTTGGATTTACCTGTCCACCAGTATTGGCGGATTGATGTAGTCATATCGTCGATGATATTGTGTGGTAGAAGATAGCAAGACATTACATACTGAGGGAGAGATTGTAAAACAGCTTTGATAAAAATCTCTCTGCCACTAAAGGAAAGCAGGTGTTTGTCCCAGCTAGAGAGTCGATCATGTACTTTATCTCGTACAAAACCTAAAGCTTCAGTTTTATTTTTCCCTATGAGGAGCGGGATAGCAAGGTATACTCCGGGGTTAGAAACTTCGCGTACTTGTAAAAGACTATTGATTGCAGTTCTTGTAGCAGAAGGTGTACGAGGGTTGTAAAAAATTGTAGATTTCTCGAAGTTTATTGCTTGGCCAGATGCATTAGCATATACTTGAAGAGCATTTTTCAAAAGGGAAGCTTCTGATTGATTGGTATTTATAAATACCATACAATCATCAGCAAAAATTAGGTGGTTAACTTTGGGCCCATGTTTACATGCTCCTAGACCTGGAAGAATATTAGTTTGTTGGGCAGCCGCTAAATAAGCCGAGAGACCCTGAGTGCAGAATAGGAAAAGAAAAGGGGATAGAGGGTCCCCCTGTCGTAGACCACGTTGAGGTTGAAATGTAGGTGAAAAGGAGTTATTGATTCTAACTGAGAATGAGACAGTAGATATACAACGCATTATAAGATCAATCCATCCGGATGCAAAGCCCATACGTGTCATAACATTTGCAAGGAAAGACCATTCAACTCTATCAAAAGCTTTTTCCATGTCAAGCTTGAGAGCAGCCCCTTGCGAGGATTTAGTTGCACCAGAATTGATATTGTGAATAATTTCATGCGCAACAAGGATATTATCGGAAATGTTGCGTCCCTGAACAAAGGCTGCTTGATTAGGGCTAATACAAAGAGGTATAGCCTGTTTCATTCTATTTACAATTGTTTTGGCAACAATTTTATAGAGAACAGTACATAGGCTAATTGGTCTGAGTTGTTTTATAGATGTTGGATCCTTAACTTTGGGAATTAGCACCAGTATAGTTTTATTAACTAAGGCCATATCGGCGTTGCCTTTTAATAGATCCATGCAAAGATTAAGGACATCATCACCAACTGTGTCCCAGTGTTGTCGAAAGAAACTACTAGGTAGACCGTCGACACCAGGAGCCTTCCTAGGGTCAATATCTTTAAAGGCATGTAGAATTTCTTCTCTGGTGAACGGCTTGAGAAGATTGTCGTTCATTGAAGAATTAATGGAGGGGTAAAAAGGTTTTGGAAATAATTCGAGGCTATATCCATTATTTCAGATTCCGAGGTGCACCAATTGGAGTTGGCATCATAAAGCCCTTTAATAGAATTTTTCTTATTCCGATTAGAAGCTCTGGCATGGAAGAATTTGGTATTTTTGTCCCCTTGGGATAGCCAAAGTGTTCGAGATCTTTGAGCCCAATAAGCTTCTTGTTCAGTTAAGAGTTTATTTAGCTCCGTTCTATAATTTAAATAAACATGTTTATTAGTGGTTGTTAAAGGGCGATAGAGAAGTTTGTTAATTTTTTTGGTAAGGAATTTAATACGTCCTGTTGTTTTAAAGCGTTGTTGGTTTTGCCAGTCATCTAAGTATGTTCCTACCGCTTTGATTTTATTGATGGCCGTACCGGGGGTGTCAGCCCATGCTCTTTTAATTGTTTGGATGTTATCTTTATTATTAGCCCAACAATTTTCAAATCTGAAATTTTTGGGATTTTGAGATTTTAGTGTGTGAATTGGTTTATCAATTTCAAGAAGAAGGAAACAGTGGTCGGATTTTGCAACATAATCCGTAGTTATACGATGATTAGGGTAAAGATCTTTCCAAGCATAGTTAGCTACAAAATGGTCGAGACGTTCATGAATTACTGGGGTTACGGGTCCTACTTTTGTCCATGTAAACCATCCCGAGGTAGGTTTGCAATCGAATAGGTTGTTTCGAATTAAACAGTTTCGGAAATTTTTTATTTGGGATCTAGCTCTACGGGGACCCCCTTGTTTTTCTGAATCTGTTAGGATCTCATTGAGATCTCCTCCGATAAGCCAAGGTTTATCTTTAATTGAAGTGTATAAGGAATCAATTAATTCCCATGTTTTATATTTTTGGCTAGTTTCCGAAAATCCATGCATTCCAGTAAAAAACGTAGTGCTGTTATTATTCGTAATTTGGATGTGAATATAACGCAGCGAATAGGAAATTAAACTTATATTAATATCGTTTGCGGCGAATAAAGATATTCCGGAACACCCATCCGAGGGGGGAATAGAGATAATGTCTAACATACCTAATGAAAGACATAAGCGGTTACATTCCGCTTTATTCAATTTGGTTTCACATAAAAAGATAATATTAGGGTTGGTACGTTGGACATAGGATCTGAGATGTTGAACCGTCGGAGCTTGTCCAAGACCCTGACAGTTCCAACAGAGGATCTTCATTTTGCTCGGCGGGGCTGGGAGTCAGCCGCCGCCGGAGAGTTTTTAGAGCTGCTCATCCCAGCTTTTGGAGTAGATCCTGATTGTTTGGATTTTTTCGGCGGGAGCGATACTTGAATTGGTGAACGGCGTTTCATGCCTCGATTAGTTTGGGTCGGTGCAGGGGCTGGTGCAGGTGCTGGAGCAGGAGCAGGTGCAGGGGCTGCATCATTTGGGTAAGTTTTAAGTAACCACTGATTAAATTCATTGAATAATGGATTAGTGGGTTTAGAGGGCTTACTCGATTCAGAGTCAAATTTTTTGATTTGTTCGGCAGTAGGGCTGGGAACACCATAGTCATCATTGGTTTCCCAATCATCATCAGAACCATCTTCCGGAATTGGATAGATGGTATTCAAGGGCTGAGGCTCAAGAGGAGCTTTTTGTTTCGGATCGGCAGCAGGGGGATCGGTAACAGTAGTGGGGCCATCTTCCATGGTCATGTCAACATTTTGGGCATCTTCGGTAACTTGTTCCGTAAATGAGGCGGCATCGCCCTCATTTAAAGAGCCTTTATATTGAAAAAAGAGAAGTATTATAGATTTGTAATTATTTGTCAAAAGGATGATGAATGAGTAGAGAGAATTACCCAAATTGTTCTGATCGTTAGGAGCTGTAGAATTGACCGGGACAGCTGGGTTATTCGTCGGATTTACTACGAGAAAAATAAAGGATAAGAAATTTGAAGGAAAGTTTGATAAAGGATAATAAATAAAAACAGTTGTTATTATAAAAGTTGAAAAAAGTGTACCATTCACTGGAGGGATGTTTGGATTCAGATTCGGTTCTACATTACGGATACGCCCTCGAATTCCAACTGGGCGACGTCTAGGAGGAAGGTAACGGAGCCATTCTCCGTATTGCAGTTTGTTGGGGTCGAGTGAAGACCGGATAGGACAGTTCTCTAAGGTATGACTTATTATACCGCAACCAGGGCAGAGAATTGGAAGTCTTTCATATTGCAGGCGACACATAATTTTGTTTTCACCGGAACCGATGAACACGAAGCGAGTAACAGGTCTTGTAATATTGAGAAAGATTTCAACACGAAGGAATTCCACCATATTCCCATCAACTTTGCGGGTATCCGTTCGGAGAACATTGCCCACCATCGATCCCAAAGCATGTCCCACCAGATGGGATCGATCTATGTCAGCAAAGAGTGGATCAGGAAGGGAGAAAATTCTGATCCAGATTCTCATAGATGTAAAATTGTAGTCTGTTAAGGATTTGGCTGGGTCGTATTCGGTGACTGCGAGCCATTCATCCTTGTACAGCCAGGGTCCACGATTGAGGATTTCATAACAGTTCTTGATTTCCTTGAACTTGATCTTGAGAAAGTTATCTTGTATCACTGAGATGGATACAACGTCATTGGGTTTCCAGATTCCTTCAAAGGCGTTGATAACAGCATAAATATCAAGGGGTTTGGACGATATGAATCGACCAACAACAATGAGTTTGGGATCTTCCTTAAGGAAATCAAAATCAGGGGTGTAGAGCAGATTTGATTATTCATTGGTGAGATTGATCGAGTTGAGTTGGGGGATGGATGAAGAAGAAGCCATTGAGGGATTTAGAGGGTATAGTGAATACGAGATATGTAGGATTTGTATTATGTTGGTGTAGTTGTAATGCAAATATATATATAGAACGAAAACAAGTAAAGGTGGTGAGATATGGAAAGTGGGTTTGTAAAGATTCTTAGGAATATTTTGCAATTGTAATAGATTAGGCATACTAATTTCAGAAATAAAGTTAATTAATGTACATTCCTTAAGTAAAATAAAAGACCTTGGAAAATAAAAGACTCTAAAAGTTATTAAAGGAAAGTAGCTTAAATATTTATTAAAATTTATGTAAAACTTTAATGGTATTAATGGTAAAGTATGACTGAGATATTGGCTGGAAAAGAGAAGGATAAGGGTAGCTTTGGTAATATAAGGAAAATTTTTAATTCTTAAGAGTAATAAATTAGGAAAGTCAGAATTATTCTTGGCAAAAAAAAAAACAGATATTGTAAAGACTGTATATTTAAGGCGGAGAGAAAGTTTAGGAGATGCAGTTAATAGGAAATAAAACAAGGAAAGTACTGATATTAATTCTAATGATGGTGCTATTATGATAAGGAAAACGGCAAAATTTAAGGATTGTGGGATTAGAAATAAAGTAATTTGTAGTAAATAGTTTATGTGTAAGTTGAAAAAATTATTAATAGGTAAATAACTTGTGAACCATGATAAAAACGGAAAGATATGGTGTTTTCCAGCTATAATTAGGACTGTTATACTGGGCAATTTTTGAAAATTAAAATCGGTAATAAGTATTATAAGAGGGAAAATAGGGAGTAAAATATAATTTGTTGGTTCCATTAAAGAACAGAAATATTGACTGGAAAAAATAAGGTGTGATAAGAATAAAAATTTGAAATTATGTAAATAGTGAGCAGAGGGGTAGCCCCTAAGGAATAGGGTAGTTGTAATATCCCTTGAAAGGGCTAGAGAGAGGTCACCTAATAAGGTGTAGCATAAGTCACAAACTTTAATATCGTTTGAGCAGAAATTAAAACATTCAAAGTTGCATAAATGAAGCAGGCGTATAGAAGCATATAACTCAAAGGAAAAACCTAGAGGCATACATCTAAGAGTAATGAGCAACCAAATAAAAGGCATAAGGAAAAGGAGAGCAAAAGAAAAGCAGCACAAAATAATTACATACCCGGGGAGAGAAGGAAGCGGGGGATAGAAATTTAATACAGACCAAATGAGCAAAAAAATGATGGGGGAAGAGCATAATAAATTAACTACATCTACATAATTACAAAGCCAATGAGTAGTGCAGCATGAATAGTCAGAAGACCTATAGGAATGCGTGGAAATTTTGTCATATGGTTTCAAGATCTGCAAAAAGGTAAAAGTGCATATCAGAGAACCTTTGTAAATAGATTTTGCAATCCATTCAGAAATAATAAATGATATGAGCCGGGATGGATTAGCTTTAGAGTAAAAAAATATAGTAATGCAATGTAAACATATAAGGTATGTATTTGTTGTATTTATAATGTATTTGTAAGGAGTAATGATACTGGGAATATTATAAGGTTTGTAGTTCATAGTCAAAAAAGCAACCATGAGATTTGTAGAATCAAAAATAAGCAAAATTGGTAAGATGATTCTAGAAATATAAGACCAATTAGAACTTCTATATTTCATCATTATTCTATTTATTGCTGTCGAATAGGGAAGTTGGAGAAAGACATTATACAACAAAGGTTTAGCTTTGTATATAGGAAGGGGGTGATTAAGATTAAATAATCCCAAAGGTTGGGCTTGAATATTTTTCCCTTGAAGGGCTGGTAAATAGAGATCAGCAATGAGGGATGGAACTAATAAAGAAAACAGAGCATTCGAATTGAGAATTATTGAGAATGAAGAGCTAGAGATCATGAAGATGTAATGGAAAGATTGCATAAGATAACAAATAAAGAAATAAACTAAAATGATATGGATGAAAAAATTACAGTGATTTGAAAATGGGTATAAACATAGAACGAAAGCCAAATCAAAAATTAAAACCCATGCAGCAGAGAGGCTTGAATTACTAAAAGAACATGATAAATGTAGGAATATGCAAAAGATATCTACGTAAATAAAATTCGAGTTGTGGAATAAAACTGAAAAACAGATAAAAAGGATGAGAGAAGGACAGAAGGAAACCTTTGTGATATGCTTCCAGAAGATGAAAAGTTTTGATCCACCGTAAAGTAAGGGATACCAGATCAGACGGTAGACGGAAGGGTGGAACGAAAAAAGGGGTCTCCTTTCTATGGGTTCCAATCGGCTTCTCATGAAAACCATGAGCAAAGCCAGGGACTTAGATTTCCTAACAAAAAAATTAGGGTTAGTAAAAATTGAGAAGAAGAAACGGTTCGTTAAAGAACCGATAAACAAAAGGAGAGTTAACAATCGAAATAACAAAAAGAAAATATGAAATAAATAAGAAAAGAAGATTAACAAGACCAGATCGTCGGCCAAACCAGACGGAGGCAGATCGGAAACCAAGTGCTCCCGCCGGAGAAGAGACCATATACCATAAAAGTCAGATCTGGTGGCAGGAGAGAGCCTCAGATCGAAGCTTAAAAACATCGAACAGATTTCGCTACAAGAAAAAAAAACTTATTAGAAACCCGGAAGAAAGATAAAAACCAAGATTAAAAAAGCAAGAGATTCCTTTTCCGATTGTTGCAGATCTGATGGCGATGGGGAAACCCATGACGATTTGCGTAAGAACCAGGCACATCTCGCAACAAAAGAGCAGATGATGCATTAGAAAAAAAGAAGAGGAAATATAACAAAGAAATAAAAAAATTAAAAGAAACAGAGATGGATGGGATGAGACGGCTGTTGGCCTTCTCTTACCCTTTTCCACTGGTTCCGAATGAATCCGGCTAGAATATAGAGACTGAAACGTCCGACCCTCCAGATCCGTTAGGTACCAGCAAAATGGTTGCCGCCGGGGAGATAAAGGCCAAAGTTTCAAGGTTGAAACAGAGAAAAACCCAGATCCAAGGGATAAAAAGATTAAGAAACGGATATAAAGAAAAACCAATAAAAATGATATAGCCGGAAAAACCAAAAAATGGTGAGTGATAAAATGATGCTTGAAAATAAAAAATCTGTGAAAAAATGATAAAAGCAAGCAGAGAAGAAAGAGATAAGAATGGAAAAAATGATAAAAGTAGATTGAAAACCAAACCGTCTTTGTGAAATGGTTGGGATGCGGGATGACTCTCTGTCTTCTCGTCCCTATTTCCAAGGGATTATGCGTTGAAGATTTCACCAAGGGCTTGCAAACGCGGCAGAGAGGAGGGAGTGCCGTGTGGGGGAAGGGGATTGGTGGAGAGGAATATTCCACCGGGAAAAAATGGAAAAAAGAAAGAACAAGCAAAAACCCATGAAAATTCCCAGAGAGAATTGAGAGAGAATTGAGAGCCATCCCACCCACCCACCCATTGGAATTTTAACTGAGTAAAAAGTACAGAAATTGAGGTTTTGCAATATAATTGTATTCAAAAGCTCCTAATCAATTATTTAAACTCCTAATATTTGATTAAAACTTGTTTTGCAGTCCTTTTTGTAAAGGTTTCGGAGGAGTGGGTCGAAATGGGCCTTTCAATGGACTCGTTAGAATTTTAAATGAGTAAAAAGTACAGAAATTGAGGTTTTGCAATATAATTGTGTTGAAAAGCTCCTAATCAATTATTTGAACTCCTAATATTTGAATAATACCTTTTTGCGGTCCTTTTTGTAGAGGTTTCGGATGAGCAGGTCTAAATGGGCCTTTCAATGGATCCGTTGGAATTTTAACTGAGTAAAAAGTACAAAAATTAGGTTTTTCAATATAATTGTGTTGAAAAGCTCCAAATCAATTATTTGAACTCCTAATATTTTAATAAAACCTTTTTGCGGTCCTTTTTGTAGAGGTTTCGGACGAGCAGCTCTAAATGGGCCTTTCAATGGACCCGTTGGAATTTGAACTAAGTAAAAAGTACATAAATTGAGGTTTTTCAATATAATTGTATTCAAAATCTCCTAATAAATTATTTGAACTCCTAATATTTGAATAAAACCTTTTTGCGGTCCTTCTTGTAGAGGATTCGGACGAGCAGGTCTAAATGGGCCTTTCAATGGACCCGTTGGAATTTTATCTGAGTAAAAAGTATAATATTGAGGTTTTTCAATATAATTGTGTTTAAAAGCTCCTAATAAATTATTTGAACTCCTAATATTTGAATAAAACATTTTTGCGATCCTTTTTGTAGAGGTTTTGGACGAGCGGGTCTAAATGAGCCTTTCAATGGACCCGTTGGAATTTTAACTGAGTAAAAATTACAGAAATTGAGGGTTTGCAATATAATTGTGTTGAAAAGCTCCTAATAAATTATTTGAACTCCTAATATTTGAATAAAACCTTTTTGCGGTCCTTTTTGTAGAGGTTTCGGACGAGCAGGTCTAAATGGGCCTTTCAATGGACCCGTTGGAATTTTATCTGAGTAAAAAGTATAATATTGAGGTTTTTCAATATAATTGTGTTTAATAGCTCCTAATAAATTATTTGAACTCCTAATATTTGAAAGAAACATTTTTGTGGTCCTTTTTGTAGAGGTTTCGAACGAACGGGTCTAGATGGGCCTTTCAATGGACCCGCTGGAATTTTAACTGAGTAAAAAGTACAGAAATTGAGGTTTTGCAATATAATTGTGTTGAAAAGGTACTTATCAATTATTTGAACTCCTAATATTTGAATAAAACATTTTTGCTGTCCTTTTTGTAGAGGTTTCAGACAAGCAGGTCTAAATTTGCCTTTCAATGGACCCTTTGGAATTTTAACTGCGTAAAAAGTACAGAAATTGAGGTTTTGCAATATAATTGTGTCGAAAAGCTCCTAATCAATTATTTGAACTCCTAATATTTGAATAAAACATTTTTGTGGTCCTTTTTGTAGAGGTTTCGGACGAGCAGGTCTAAATGGGCCTTTCAATGGACCCGTTGGAATTTTAATTGAGTAAAAAGTACAACAATTGAGGTTTTGCAATGTAATTGTGTTGAAAAGCATCTAATCAATTACATGAACTCCTAAAATTTGATTAAAACTTGTTTTGAAGTCCTTTTTGTAGAGGTTTCGGACGAGCGGGTCGAAATGGGCCTTTCAATGGACCCGTTTGAATTTTAACTGAGTAAAAAGTACAGAAATTGAGGTTTTGCAATATACTTGTGTTGAAAAGCTCCTAATCAATTACATGAACTCGTAAAATTTGATTAAAACTTGTTTTGAAGTCCTTTTTGTAGAGGTTTCGGACGAGCGGGTTGATATGGGTCTATCAATGGACCCGTTGGAATTTTAACTTAGTAAAAAGTACAGAAATTGAGGTTTTGCAATATAATTGTGTTGAAAAGCTCCTAATCAATTATTTGAACTCCTAATATTTGAATAAAACATTTTTGCGGTTCTTTTTGTAGAGGTTTCGGACGAGCAGGCCTAAATGGGCCTTTCAATGGACCCGTTGGAATTTTAACTGAGTAAAAAGTACAGAAATAGAGGTTTTGCAATATAATTGTGTTGAAAAGCTCCTAATCAATTATTTGAACTCCTAATATTTGAATAAAACCTTTTTGCGGTCCTTTTTGTAAAGGTTTCGGACGAGCAAGTCTAAATAGGCCCTACAATGGACACGTTGGAATTTTATCTGAGTAAAAAGTATAATATTGAGGTTTTTCAATATAATTGTGTTTAAAAGCTCCTAATAAATTATTTGAAGTCCTAATATTTGAATAAAACATTTTGCGGTCCTTTTTGTAGAGGTTTCGAACGAACGGGTCTAAATGAGCCTTTCAATGGACCCGTTGGAATTTTAACTGAGTAAAAAGTACAGAAATTGAGGTTTTGCAATATAATTGTGTTGAAAAGCTCCTAATCAATTATTTGAACTCCTAATATTTGAATAAAATCTTTTTGCGGTCCTTTTTGTAGAGGTTTCGGACGAGCAGGTCTAAATGGGCCTTTCAACGGAACCGTTAGAATTTTATCTGAGTAAAAAGTATGATATTAAGGTTTTTCAATATAATTGTGTTTAAAAGCTCCTAATAAATTATTTGAACTCCTAATATTTGAAAGAAACATTTTTGCGGTCCTTTTAGTAGAGGTTTCGAACGAACGGGTCTAAATGGGCCTTTCAATGGACCCGTTGGAATTTTATCTGAGTAAAAATTATAAAATAGAGGTTTTTCAATATAATTGTGTTTAAAAGCTCCTAATCAATTATTTGAACTCCTAATATTTGAATAAAACATTTTTGTGGTCCTTTTTGTAGAGGTTTCGGACGAGCATGTCTAAATGGGCCTTTCAATGGACCCGTTGGAATTTTAACTAAGTAAAAAGTACAGAAATTGAGGTTTTGCAATGTAATTGTGTTGAAAAGCTTCTAATCAATTACAAAAACTCCTAATATTTGATTAAAACTTGTTTTGCGGTCCTTTTTTGTAGAGGTTTCGTACAAGCGGGTCGAAATGGGCCTTTCAATGGACCCGTTGGAATTTTAACTGAGTAAAAAGTAAAGAAATTGAGGTTTTGCAATATACTTGTGTTGAAAAGCTACTAATCAATTACATGAACTCGTAAAATTTGATTAAAACTTGTTTTGCAGTCCTTTTTGTAGAGGTTTCGGACGAGCAGGTTGAAATGGGCCTTTCAATGGACCCGTTGGAATTTTAACTTAATAAAAAGTACAGAAATTGAGGTATTGCAATATAATTGTGTTGAAAAGCTCCTAATCAATTATTTGAACTCCTAATATTAGATTAAAACTTGTTTTGCAGTCCTTTTTGTAGAGGTTTCGGACGAGCGGGTCGAAATGGGCCTTTCAATGGACCCGTTGGAATTTTAACTGAGTAAAAAGTACAAAAATTGAGGTTTTGCAATATAATTGATTTGAAAAGCTCCTATTCAATTATTTGAACTCCTAATATTTGAATAAAACATTTTTGCGGTCATTTTAATAGAGGTTTCGGACGAGCAGGTCTAAATGGGCCTTTCAATTGACCCGTTGGAATTTTAACTGAGTAAAAAGAACAGAAATAGAGGTTTTGCAATATAATTGTGTTGAAAAGCTCCTAATCAATTATTTGAACTCCTAATATTTGAATAAAACCTTTTTGCGGTCCTTTTTGTAGAGGTTTCAGACGAGGAGGTCTAAATGGGCCTTTCAATGGACCCATTGGAATTTTATCTGAGTAAAAAGTATAATATTGAGTTTTTTAAATATAATTCTGTATAAAAGCTCCTAATAAATTATTTGAACTCCAAATATTTGAAAGAAACATTTTTGTGGTCCTTTTTGTAGAGATTTCGAACGAACGGTTCTAAATGGTCTTTCAATGGACCCGTTGGAATTTTAACTGAGTAAAAAGTACAAAAATTGAGGTTTTGCAATATAATTGTGTTGAAAAGCTCCTAATCAATTATTTGAACTCCTAATATTTGAATAAACCCTTTTTGCGGTCCTTTTTGTAGAGGTTTCAGACGAGCAGGTCTAAATGGGCCTTTCAATGGACCCGTTGGAATTTTATCTGAGTAAAAATTATAAAATAGAGGTTTTTCAATATAATTGTGTTGAAAAGCTCCTAATCAGTTACATGAACTCCTAAAATTTGATTAAAACTTGTTTTTGCAGTCCTTTTTGTAGAGGTTTCGGACGAGCGGGTCGAAATGGGCCTTTCAATGGACCCGTTGGAATTTTAATTGAGTAAAAAGTACAAAAATTGAGGGTTTGCAATATAATTGTGTTGAAAATCTCCTAATAAATTATTTGAACTCCTAATATTTGAATAAAACCTTTTTGCGGTCCTTTTTGTAGAGGTTTCGGACGAGCAGGTCTAAATGGGCCTTTCAATGGACCCGTTGGAATTTTATCTGAGTAAAAAGTATAATATTGAGGTTTTTCAATATAATTGTGTTTAATAGCTCCTAATAAATTATTTGAACTCCTAATATTTGAAAGAAACATTTTTGTGGTCCTTTTTGTAGAGGTTTCGAACGAACGGGTCTAGATGGGCCTTTCAATGGACCCGTTGGAATTTTAACTGAGTAAAAAGTACAGAAATTGAGGTTTTGCAATATAATTGTGTTGAAAAGCTACTTATCAATTATTTGAACTCCTAATATTTGAATAAAACATTTTTGTTGTCCTTTTTGTAGAGGTTTCAGACAAGCAGGTCTAAATTTGCCTTTCAATGGACCCTTTGGAATTTTAACTGCGTAAAAAGTACAGAAATTGAGGTTTTGCAATATAATTATGTCGAAAAGCTCCTAATCAATTATTTGAACTCCTAATATTTGAATAAAACATTTTTGTGGTCCTTTTTGTAGAGGTTTCGGACGAGCAGGTCTAAATGGGCCTTTCAATGGACCCGTTGGAATTTTAATTGAGTAAAAAGTACAGAAATTGAGGTTTTGCAATGTAATTGTGTTGAAAAGCATCTAATCAATTACATGAACTCCTAAAATTTGATTAAAACTTGTTTTGAAGTCCTTTTTGTAGAGGTTTCGGACAAGCGGGTCGAAATGGGCCTTTCAATGGACCCGTTTGAATTTTAACTGAGTAAAAAGTACAGAAATTGAGGTTTTGCAATATACTTGTGTTGAAAAGCTCCTAATCAATTATATGAACTCGTAAAATTTGATTAAAACTTGTTTTGAAGTCCTTTTTGTAGAGGTTTCGGACGAGCGGGTTGAAATGGGCCTATCAATGGACCCGTTGGAATTTTAACTTAGTAAAAAGTACAGAAATTGAGGTTTTGCAATATAATTGTGTTGAAAAGCTCCTAATCAATTATTTGAACTCCTAATATTTGATTAAAACTTGTTTTGCAGTCCTTTTTGTAGAGGTTTCGGACGAGCGGGTCGAAATGGGCCTTTCAATGGACCCGTTGGAATTTTAACTGAGTAAAAAGTACAAAAATTGAGGTTTTGCAATATAATTGAATTGAAAAGCTCCTAATCAATTATTTGAACTCCTAATATTTGAATAAAACATTTTTGCGGTCCTTTTTGTAGAGGTTTCGGACGAGCAGGCCTAAATGGGCCTTTCAATGGACCCGTTGGAATTTTAACTGAGTAAAAAGTACAGAAATAGAGGTTTTGCAATATAATTGTGTTGAAAAGCTCCTAATCAATTATTTGAACTCCTAATATTTGAATAAAACCTTTTTGCGGTCCTTTTTGTAAAGGTTTCGGACGAGCAAGTCTAAATAGGCCTTACAATGGACACGTTGGAATTTTATCTGAGTAAAAAGTATAATATTTAGGTTTTTCAATATAATTGTGTTTAAAAGCTCCTAATAAATTATTTGAAGTCCTAATATTTGAATAAACCATTTTGCGGTCCTTTTTGTAGAGGTTTCGAACGAACGGGTCTAAATGAGCCTTTCAATGGACCCGTTGGGATTTTAACTGAGTAAAAAGTACAGAAATTGAGGTTTTGTAATATAATTGTGTTGAAAAGCTCCTAATTAATTATTTGAACTCCTAATATTTGAATAAAACCTTTTTGCGGTCCTTTTTGTAGAGGTTTCGGACGAGCAGGTCTAAATGGGCCTTTCAACGGACCCATTAGAATTTTATCTGAGTAAAAAGTATGATATTAAGGTTTTTCAATATAATTGTGTTTAAAAGCTCCTAATAAATTATTTGAACTCCTAATATTTGAAAGAAACATTTTTGCGGTCCTTTTTGTAGAGGTTTCGAACGAACGGGTCTAAATGGGCCTTTCAATGGACCCGTTGGAATTTTATCTGAGTAAAAATTATAAAATAGAGGTTTTTCAATATAATTGTGTTTAAAAGCTCCTAATCAATTATTTGAACTCCTAATATTTGAATAAAAAAATTTTGTGGTCCTTTTTGTAGAGGTTTCGGACGAGCATGTCTAAATGGGCCTTTCAATGGACCCGTTGGAATTTTAACTAAGTAAAAAGTACAGAAATTGAGGTTTTGCAATATAATTGAATTGAAAAGCTCCTATTCAATTATTTGAACTCCTAATATTTGAATAAAACATTTTTGCGGTCATTTTAATAGAGGTTTCGGACGAGCAGGTCTAAATGGGCCTTTCAATGGACCCGTTGGAATTTTAACTGAGTAAAAAGAACAGAAATAGAGGTTTTGCAATATAATTGTGTTGAAAAGCTCCTAATCAATTATTTGAACTCCTAATATTTGAATAAAACCTTTTTGCGGTCCTTTTTATAGAGGTTTCGGACGAGGAGGTCTAAATGGGCCTTTCAATGGACCCATTGGAATTTTATCTGAGTAAAAAGTATAATATTGAGGTTTTTAAATATAATTGTGTTTAAAAGCTCCTAATAAATTATTTGAACTCCTAATATTTGAAAGAAACATTTTTGTGGTCCTTTTTGTAGAGATTTCGAACGAACGGTTCTAAATGGTCTTTCAATGGACCCGTTGGAATTTTAACTGAGTAAAAAGTATAGAAATTGAGGTTTTTCAATATAATTGTGTTGAAAAGCTCCTAATCAATTATTTGAACTCCTAATATTTGAATAAACCCTTTTTGCGGTCCTTTTTGTAGAGGTTTCAGACGAGCAGAACTAAATGGGCCTTTCAATGGACCCGTTGGAATTTTATCTAAGTAAAAATTATAAAATAGAGGTTTTTCAATATAATTGTGTTGAAAAGCTCCTAATCAGTTACATGAACTCCTACAATTTGATTAAAACTTGTTTTTGCAGTCCTTTTTGTAGAGGTTTCGGACGAGCGGGTCGAAATGGGCCTTTCAATGGACCCGTTGGAATTTTAATTGAGTAAAAAGTACAGAAATTGAGGTTTTTCAATATAATTGTGTTGAAAATCTCCTAATCAGTTACATGAACTCCTAAAATTTGATTAAAACTTGTTTTTGCAGTCCTTTTTGTAGAGGTTTCGGACGAGTGGGTCGAAATAGGCCTTTCTATGGACCCGTTGTAATTTTAAATGAGTAAAAAGTACAGAAATTGAGGTTTTGCAATATAATTGTGTTGAAACGCTCTTAATCAATTATCTGAACTCCTAATATTTGAATAAAACCTTTTTGCGGTCTTTTTTGTAGAGGTTTCGGACGAGGAGGTCTAAATGGGCCTTTCAATGGACCCGTTGGAATTTTATCTAAGTAAAAAGAATAAATTGAGGTTTTTCAATATAATTGTGTTTAAAAGCTCCTAATCAATTATTTGAACTCCTAATATTTGAATAAAACATTTTTGCGGTCCTTTTTGTAGAGGTTTCGGACGAGCAGGTCTAAATGGGGCTTTCAATGGACCCGTTGGAATTTTATATGAGTAAAAAGTATAAAATTGAGTTTTTTCAATATAATTTTGTTTAAAAGCTTCTAATCAATTATTTGAACTCCTAATATTTGAATAAAACATTTTTGCGGTCCTTTTTGTAGAGGTTTCGGACGAGCAGGTCTAAATGGGGCTTTCAATGGACCCGTTGGAATTTTATCTAAGTAAAAAGAATAAATTGAGGTTTTTCAATATAATTGTGTTCAAAAGCTCCTAATCAATTATTTGAACTCCTAATATTTGAATAAAACATTTTTGCGGTCCTTTTTGTAGAGGTTTCGGACGAGCAGGTCTAAATGGGGCTTTCAATGGACCCGTTGGAATTTTATATGAGTAAAAAGTATAAAATTGAGTTTTTTCAATATAATTTTGTTTAAAAGCTTCTAATCAATTATTTGAACTCCTAATATTTGAATAAAACATTTTTGCGGTCCTTTTTGTAGAGGTTTCGGACGAGCAGGTCTAAATGGGGCTTTCAATGGACCCGTTGGAATTTTATCTGAGGAAAAAGTATAAAATAGAGGTTTTTCAATATAATTGTGTTTAAAAGCTTCTAATCAATTATTTGAACTCCTAATATTTGAATAAAACATTTTTGCGGTCCTTTTTGTAGAGGTTTCGGACGAGCAGGTCTAAATGGGGCTTTCAATGGACCCGTTGGAATTTTATCTGAGTAAAAAGTATAAAATAGAGGTTTTTCAATATAATTGTGTTTAAAAGCTTCTAATAAATTATTTGAACTCCTAATATTTGAATAAAACATTTTTGCGGTCCTTTTTGTAGAGGTTTCAGACGAGCAGGTCTAAATGGGGCTTTCAATGGACCCGTTGGAATTTTATATGAGTAAAAAGTATAAAATTGAGTTTTTTCAATATAATTGTGTTGAAAAGCTCCTAATCAATTATTTGAACTCCTAATATTTGAATAAAACATTTTTGTGGTCCTTTTTGTAGAGGTTTCAGACGAGCAGGTCTAAATGGGCCTTTCAATGGACCCGTTGGAATTTTAACTGAGTAAAAAGTACATAAATTTAGGTTTTGCAATATAATTGTGTTGAAAAGCTACTAATCAATTATTTGAACTCCTAATATTTGAATAAAACCTTTTTGCGGTCCTTTTTGTAGAGGTTTTAGACGAGCAGGTCTAAATGGGCCTTTCAATGGACCTGTTGGAATTTTATCTCAGTAAAAAGTATAAAATAGAGTTTTTTCAATATAATTGTGTTTAAAAGCTCCTTATCAATTATTTGAACTCATAATATTTGAATAAAACCTTTTTGCGGTCCTTTTTGTAGAGGTTTCGGACGAGCATGTCTAAAGGGGCCTTTCAATGGACCCGTTGGAATTTTTTTTTGAAATAACCCGTTGGAATTTTAGCTTAGTAAAAAGTACATAAATTGAGGTTTTGCAATATAATTGTGTTGAAGAG
>OY288287.1:29284099-29374783 GCA_958450335.1 Hibiscus tridactylites
TTTTCAACACAATTATATTGCAAAACCTCAATTTCTGTACTTTTTACTCATACAAAATCCCAACGGGTCCATTGAAAGGCCCATTTAGACCTGCTCGACCGAAACCTCTACAAAAATGACCGCGAAAATGTTTTATTTAATATTAGGAGTTCAAATAATTGATTAGGAGCTTTTCAACACAATTATATTGCAAAACCTCAATTTATGTGCTTTTTACTCAGTTAAAATTCCAACGGGTCCATTGAAAGGCCCATTTAGACCTGCTTATCCGAAACCTCTACAAAAAGGACCGCAAAAATGTTTTATTCAAATATTAGGAGTTCAAATAATTGATTAGGAGCTTTTCAACACAATTATATTGCAAAACCTCAATTTCTGTACTTTTTACTCTGTTAAAATTCCAACGGGTCCATTGAAAGGCCCATTTCGACCCGCTCGTCGGAAACCTCTATAAAAAGGACCGCAAAACAAGTTTTAATCAAATATTAGGAGTTCAAATAATTTATTAGGAGCTTTTCAACACAATTATATTGCAAAACCGCAATTTCTGTACTTTTTACTCAGTTAAAATTCCAACGGGTCCACTGAAAGGCCCATTTTGACCCGCTCGTCCGAAACCTCTACAAAAAGGACTGCAAAACAAGTTTTAATCAAATTTAAGGAGTTCATGTAATTGATTAGGAGCTTTTCAACACAATTATATTACAAAACCACAATTTCTGTACTTTTTACACAGTTAAAATTCCAACGGGTCTATTGAAAGGCCCATTTAGACCCCCTCGTCCGAAACATCTACAAAAAGAACCGTAAAAATGTTTTATTCAAATATTAGGAGTTCAAATAATTGATTAAAAGCTTTTAAACACAACTATATTGCAAAACCTCAATTTCTTTACTTTTTACTCATTTCAAATTCCAACGGGTCCATTGAAAGGCCCATTTAGACATGCTCGTCCAAAACCTCTACAAAAAGGACCGCAAAAATGTTTTATTCAAATATTAGGTGTTCAAAGAATTGATTAGGAGTTTTTCAACACAAATATATTACAAAACCTCAATTTTTGTACTTTTTACTCATTTAAAATTCCAACGGGTCCATTGAAAGGCCCATTTCGACCCGCTCGTCCGAAACCTCTACAAAAAGGACTGCAAAACAAGTTTTAATCAATCTTAGGAGTTCATGTAATTGATTAGGAGCTTTTCACACAATTATATTGCAAAACCCAATTTCTGTACTTTTTACTCAGTTAAAATTCCAACGGGTCCATTGAAAGGACCATTTAGACCTGCTCGTCCAAAACCTCTACAAAAAGGACCGCAAAAATATTTTATGCAAATATTAGAAGTTCAAATAATTGATTAGGAGCTTTTCAAATCAATTATATTACAAAACCTCAATTTTTGTACTTTTTACTCATTTAAAATTCCAACGGGTCCATTGAAAGGCCCATTTCGACCCGCTCGTCCGAAACCTCTACAAAAAGGACTGCAAAACAAGTTTTAATCAAATCTTAGGAGTTCATGTAATTGATTAGGAGCTTTTCAACACAATTATATTGCAAAACCTCAATTTATGTACTTTTTACTCAGTTAAAATTCCAACGGGTCCATTGAAAGGCCCATTTCGACCCGCTCGTCGGAAACCTCTACAAAAAGGACCGCAAAACAAGTTTTAATCAAATATTAGGAGTTCAAATAATTTATTAGGAGCTTTTCAACACAATTATATTGCAAAACCGCAATTTCTGTACTTTTTACTCAGTTAAAATTCCAACGGGTCCACTGAAAGGCCCATTTTGACCCGCTCGTCCGAAACCTCTACAAAAAGGACTGCAAAACAAGTTTTAATCAAATTTAAGGAGTTCATGTAATTGATTAGGAGCTTTTCAACACAATTATATTACAAAACCACAATTTCTGTACTTTTTACACAGTTAAAATTCCAACGGGTCCATTGAAAGGCCCATTTAGACCCCCTCGTCCGAAACCTCTATAAAAAGAACCGTAAAAATGTTTTATTCAAATATTAGGAGTTCAAATAATTGATTAAAAGCTTTTAAACACAACTATATTGCAAAACCTCAATTTCTTTACTTTTTACTCATTTCAAATTCCAACGGGTCCATTGAAAGGCCCATTTAGACATGCTCGTCCGAAACCTCTACAAAAAGGACCGCAAAAATGTTTTATTCAAATATTAGGTGTTCAAAGAATTGATTAGGAGTTTTTCAACACAAATATATTACAAAACCTCAATTTTTGTACTTTTTACTCATTTAAAATTCCAACGGGTCCATTAAAAGGCCCATTTCGACCCGCTCGTCCGAAACCTCTACAAAAAGGACTGCAAAACAAGTTTTAATCAAATCTTAGGAGTTCATGTAATTGATTAGGAGCTTTTCAACACAATTATATTGCAAAACCCAATTTCTGTACTTTTTACTCAGTTAAAATTCCAACGGGTCCATTGAAAGGACCATTTAGACCTGCTCGTCCGAAACCTCTACAAAAAGGACCGCAAAAATATTTTATGCAAATATTAGAAGTTCAAATAATTGATTAGGAGCTTTTCAAATCAATTATATTGCAAAACCTCAATTTATGTACTTTTTACTCAGTTAAAATTCCAACGGGTCCATTGAAAGGCCCATTTAGACCTCCTCGTCCGAAACCTCTACAAAAAGGATCGCAAAAATGTTTTATTCAAATATTAGGAGTTCAAATAATTGATTAGGAGCTTTTCAACACAATTATATTGCAAAACCTCAATTCATGTACTTTTTACTCAGTTAAAATTCCAACGGGTTCATTGAAAGGCCCATTTAGACCTTCTCGTCCGAAACTTCTACAAAAAGGACCGCAAAAATGTTTTATTCAAATATTAGGAGTTCAAATAATTGATTAGGAGCTTTCGAACACAATTATATTGCAAAACCTCAATTTCTGTACTTTTTACTCAGTTAAAATTCCAACGGGTCCATTGAAAGGCCCATTTAGATCTGCTCATCCGAAACCTCTACAAAAAGGACCGCAAAAATGTTTTATTCAAATATTAGGAGTTCAAATAATTGATTAGGAGCTTTTCAACACAATTATATTGCAAAACCTCAATTTATGTACTTTTTACTCTGTTAAAATTCCAACGGGTCCATTGAAAGGCCCATTTCGACCCGCTCGTCGGAAACCTCTACAAAAAGGACCGCAAAACAAGTTTTAATCAAATATTAGGAGTTCAAATAATTTATTAGGAGCTTTTCAACACAATTATATTGCAAAACCGCAATTTCTGTACTTTTTACTCAGTTAAAATTCCAACGGGTCCACTGAAAGGCCCATTTTGACCCGCTCGTCCGAAACCTCTACAAAAAGGACTGCAAAACAAGTTTTAATCAAATTTAAGGAGTTCATGTAATTGATTAGGAGCTTTTCAACACAATTATATTACAAAACCACAATTTCTGTACTTTTTACACAGTTAAAATTCCAACGGGTCCATTGAAAGGCCCATTTAGACCCCCTCGTCCGAAACCTCTACAAAAAGAACCGTAAAAATGTTTTATTCAAATATTAGGAGTTCAAATAATTGATTAAAAGCTTTTAAACACAACTATATTGCAAAACCTCAATTTCTTTACTTTTTACTCATTTCAAATTCCAACGGGTCCATTGAAAGGCCCATTTAGACATGCTCGTCCGAAACCTCTACAAAAAGGACCGCAAAAATGTTTTATTCAAATATTAGGTGTTCAAAGAATTGATTAGGAGTTTTTCAACACAAATATATTACAAAACCTCAATTTTTGTACTTTTTACTCATTTAAAATTCCAACGGGTCCATTGAAAGGCCCATTTCGACCCGCTCGTCCGAAACCTCTACAAAAAGGACTGCAAAACAAGTTTTAATCAAATCTTAGGAGTTCATGTAATTGATTAGGAGCTTTTCAACACAATTATATTGCAAAACCTCAATTTATGTACTTTTTACTCAGTTAAAATTCCAACGGGTCCATTGAAAGGCCCATTTCGACCCGCTCGTCGGAAACCTCTACAAAAAGGACCGCAAAACAAGTTTTAATCAAATATTAGGAGTTCAAATAATTTATTAGGAGCTTTTCAACACAATTATATTGCAAAACCGCAATTTCTGTACTTTTTACTCAGTTAAAATTCCAACGGGTCCACTGAAAGGCCCATTTTGACCCGCTCGTCCGAAACCTCTACAAAAAGGACTGCAAAACAAGTTTTAATCAAATTTAAGGAGTTCATGTAATTGATTAGGAGCTTTTCAACACAATTATATTACAAAACCACAATTTCTGTACTTTTTACACAGTTAAAATTCCAACGGGTCCATTGAAAGGCCCATTTAGACCCCCTCGTCCGAAACCTCTACAAAAAGAACCGTAAAAATGTTTTATTCAAATATTAGGAGTTCAAATAATTGATTAAAAGCTTTTAAACACAACTATATTGCAAAACGTCAATTTCTTTACTTTTTACTCATTTCAAATTCCAACGGGTCCATTGAAAGGCCCATTTAGACATGCTCGTCCGAAACCTCTACAAAAAGGACCGCAAAAATGTTTTATTCAAATATTAGGTGTTCAAAGAATTGATTAGGAGTTTTCCAACACAAATATATTACAAAACCTCAATTTTTGTACTTTTTACTCATTTAAAATTCCAACGGGTCCATTGAAAGGCCCATTTCGACCCGCTCGTCCGAAACCTCTACAAAAAGGACTGCAAAACAAGTTTTAATCAAATCTTAGGAGTTCATGTAATTGATTAGGAGCTTTTCAACACAATTATATTGCAAAACCTCAATTTATGTACTTTTTACTCAGTTAAAATTCCAACGGGTCCATTGAAAGGCCCATTTAGACCTCCTCGTCCGAAACCTCTACAAAAAGGACCGCAAAAATGTTTTATTCAAATATTAGGAGTTCAAATAATTGATTAGGAGCTTTTCAACACAATTATATTGCAAAACCTCAATTTCTGTACTTTTTACTCATTTAAAATTCCAACGGGTCCATTGAAAGGCCCATTTAGACCCGCTCGTCCGAAACCTCTACAAAAGGACCACAAAATTGTTTTATTCAAATATTAGGAGATCAAATAATTGATTAGGAGCTTTTCAACACAATTATATTGCAAAACCTCAATTTCTGTACTTTTTACTCATACAAAATCCCAACGGGTCCATTGAAAGGCCCATTTAGACCTGCTCGACCGAAACCTCTACAAAAATGACCGCGAAAATGTTTTATTTAATATTAGGAGTTCAAATAATTGATTAGGAGCTTTTCAACACAATTATATTGCAAAACCTCAATTTATGTGCTTTTTACTCAGTTAAAATTCCAACGGGTCCATTGAAAGGCCCATTTAGACCTGCTTATCCGAAACCTCTACAAAAAGGACCGCAAAAATGTTTTATTCAAATATTAGGAGTTCAAATAATTGATTAGGAGCTTTTCAACACAATTATATTGCAAAACCTCAATTTCTGTACTTTTTACTCTGTTAAAATTCCAACGGGTCCATTGAAAGGCCCATTTCGACCCGCTCGTCGGAAACCTCTATAAAAAGGACCGCAAAACAAGTTTTAATCAAATATTAGGAGTTCAAATAATTTATTAGGAGCTTTTCAACACAATTATATTGCAAAACCGCAATTTCTGTACTTTTTACTCAGTTAAAATTCCAACGGGTCCACTGAAAGGCCCATTTTGACCCGCTCGTCCGAAACCTCTACAAAAAGGACTGCAAAACAAGTTTTAATCAAATTTAAGGAGTTCATGTAATTGATTAGGAGCTTTTCAACACAATTATATTACAAAACCACAATTTCTGTACTTTTTACACAGTTAAAATTCCAACGGGTCCATTGAAAGGCCCATTTAGACCCCCTCGTCCGAAACCTCTACAAAAAGAACCGTAAAAATGTTTTATTCAAATATTAGGAGTTCAAATAATTGATTAAAAGCTTTTAAACACAACTATATTGCAAAACCTCAATTTCTTTACTTTTTACTCATTTCAAATTCCAACGGGTCCATTGAAAGGCCCATTTAGACATGCTCGTCCGAAACCTCTACAAAAAGGACCGCAAAAATGTTTTATTCAAATATTAGGTGTTCAAAGAATTGATTAGGAGTTTTTCAACACAAATATATTACAAAACCTCAATTTTTGTACTTTTTACTCATTTAAAATTCCAACGGGTCCATTGAAAGGCCCATTTCGACCCGCTCGTCCGAAACCTCTACAAAAAGGACTGCAAAACAAGTTTTAATCAAATCTTAGGAGTTCATGTAATTGATTAGGAGCTTTTCAACACAATTATATTGCAAAACCCAATTTCTGTACTTTTTACTCAGTTAAAATTCCAACGGGTCCATTGAAAGGACCATTTAGACCTGCTCGTCCGAAACCTCTACAAAAAGGACCGCAAAAATATTTTATGCAAATATTAGAAGTTCAAATAATTGATTAGGAGCTTTTCAAATCAATTATATTGCAAAACCTCAATTTATGTACTTTTTACTCAGTTAAAATTCCAACGGGTCCATTGAAAGGCCCATTTAGACCTCCTCGTCCGAAACCTCTACAAAAAGGATCGCAAAAATGTTTTATTCAAATATTAGGAGTTCAAATAACTGATTAGGAGCTTTTCAACACAATTATATTGCAAAACCTCAATTCATGTACTTTTTACTCAGTTAAAATTCCAACGGGTTCATTGAAAAGCCCATTTAGACCTTCTCGTCCGAAACTTCTACAAAAAGGACCGCAAAAATGTTTTATTCAAATATTAGGAGTTCAAATAATTGATTAGGAGCTTTTCAACACCATTATATTGCAAAACCTCAATTTCTGTACTTTTTACTCATTTAAAATTCCAACGGGTCCATTGAAAGGCCCATTTAGACCCACTCGTCCGAAACCTCTACAAAAAGGACCACAAAATTGTTTTATTCAAATATTAGGAGATCAAATAATTGATTAGGAGCTTTTCAACACAATTATATTGCAAAACCTCAATTTCTGTACTTTTTACTCAGTTAAAATTCCAACAGGTCCATTGAAAGGCCCATTTAGACCTGCTCGTCCGAAACCTCTACAAAAAGGACCGCAAAAATGTTTTATTCAAATATTAGGAGTTCAAATAATTGATTAGAAGCTTTTCAACACAATTATATTGCAAAACCTCAATTTCTGTACTTTTTACTCAGTTAAAATTCCAACGGGTCCATTGAAAGGCCCATTTCGACCCGCTCGTTGGAAACCTCTACAAAAAGGACCGCAAAACAAGTTTTAATCAAATATTAGGAGTTCAAATAATTTATTAGGAGCTTTTCAACACAATTATATTGCAAAACCGGAATTTCTATACTTTTTACTCAGTTAAAATTCCAATGGGTCCATTGAAAGGCACATTTTGACCCGCTCGTCCGAAACCTCTACAAAAAGGACCGCAAAAATGTTTTATTTAATATTAGGAGTTCAAATAATTGATTAGGAGCTTTTCAACACAATTATATTGCAAAACCTCAATTTCTGTACTTTTTACTCAGTGAAAATTCCAACAGGTCCATTGAAAGGCCCATTTAGACCTGCTCGTCCGAAACCTCTACAAAAAGGACCGCAAAAATGTTTTATTCAAATATTAGGAGTTCAAATAATTGATTAGAAGCTTTTCAACACAATTATATTGCAAAACCTCAATTTCTGTACTTTTTACTCTGTTAAAATTCCAACGGGTCCATTGAAAGGCCCATTTCGACCCGCTCGTCGGAAACCTCTACTAAAAGGACCGCAAAACAAGTTTTAATCAAATATTAGGAGTTCAAATAATTTATTAGGAGCTTTTCAACACAATTATATTGCAAAACCGGAATTTCTATACTTTTTACTCAGTTAAAATTCCAACGGGTCCATTGAAAGGCACATTTTGTCCCGCTCGTCCGAAACCTCTACAAAAAGGACTGCAAAACAAGTTTTAGTCAAATTTTAGGAGTTCATGTAATTGATTAGGAGCTTTTCAACACAATTATATTACAAAACCTCAATTTCTGTACTTTTTACTCAGTTAAAATTCCAACGGGTCCATTGAAAGGCCCATTTCGACCCGCTTGTCCGAAACCTCTACAAAAAGGACTACAAAACAAGTTTTAATCAAATTTTAGGAGTTCATGTAATTGATTAGGAGCTTTTCAGCACAATTATATTGCAAAACCTCAATTTCGGTACTTTTTACTCAGTTAAAATTCCAACGGGTCCATTGAAAGGCCCATTTAGACCTGCTCGTCCGAAACCTCTACAAAAAGGACCGCAAAAAGGTTTTATTCAAATATTAGGAGTTCAAATAATTGTTTAGGAGCTTTTCAACACAATTATATTGCAAAACCTCAATTTCTGTACTTTTTACTCAGTTAAAATTCCAATGGTTCCATTGAAAGGCCCATTTAGATCTGCTCGTCTGAAACCTCTACAAAAAGGACCGCAAAAAGGTTTTATTCAAATATTAGGAGTTCAAATAATTGATTAGGAGCTTTTCAACACAATTATATTGCAAAACCTCAATTTCTGTACTTTTTACTCAATTAAAATTCGAACGGGTCCATTGAAAGGCCCATTTAGACCTGTTCGTCTGAAACCTCTACAAAAAGGACCGCAAAAATGTTTTATTCAAATATTAGGAGTTCAAATAATTGATTAGGAACTTTTGAACACAATTATATTGCAAAACCTCAATTTCTGTACTTTTTACTCAGTTAAAATTCCAACGAGTCCATTGAAAGGCCCATTTCAACCCGCTCGTCCGAAACCTCTACAAAAAGGACTACAAAACAAGTTTTAATCAAATTTTAGGAGTTCATGTAATTGATTAGGAGCTTTTCAACACAATTATATTGCAAAACCTCAATTTGTGTACTTTTTACTTAGTTAAAATTCCAACGGGTCCATTGAAAGGCCCATTTCGACCTGCTCGTCCGAAACCTCTACAAAAAGGACTGCAAAACAAGTTTTAATCAAATTTTAGGAGTTAATGTAATGGATTCGGAGCTTTTCAACACAATTATATTGCAAAACCTCAATTTCTGTACTTTTTACTCAGTTAAAATTTCAACGGGTCCATTAAAAGGCCCATTTAGACCTGCTCGTCCGAAACCTGTACAAAAAGGACCGCAAAAATGTTTTATTTAAATATTAAGAGTTCAAATAATTGATTAGGAGCTTTTCAACACAATTATATTGCAAAACCTCAATTTCTGTACTTTTTACTCATTTAAAATTCCAACGGGTCCATTGAAAGGCCCATTTCGACCCGCTCGTCCGAAACCTCTACAAAAAGGACTGCAAAACAAGTTTTAATCAAATATTAGGAGTTCAGATAATTGATTAGGAGCTTTTCAACACAATTATATTGGAAAACCTCAATTTCTGTACTTTTTACTCATTTAGAATTCCAACGGGTCCATTGAAAGGCCCATTTCGACCCGCTCGTCCGAAACCTCTACAAAAAGGACTGCAAAACAAGTTTTAATCAAATTTTAGGAGTTCATGTAATTCATTAGGAGCTTTTTAACACAAGTATATTGCAAAACCTCAATTTCTGTACTTTTTACTCAGTTAAAATTTCAACGGGTCCATTAAAAGGCCCATTTAGACCTGCTCGTCCGAAACCTGTACAAAAAGGACCGCAAAAATGTTTTATTTAAATATTAAGAGTTCAAATAATTGATTAGGAGCTTTTCAACACAATTATATTGCATAACCTCAATTTCTGTACTTTTTACTCATTTAAAATTCCAACGGGTCCATTGAAAGGCCCATTTCGACCCGCTCGTCCGAAACCTCTACAAAAAGGACTGCAAAACAAGTTTTAATCAAATTTTAGGAGTTCATGTAATTGATTAGGAGCTTTTCAAATCAATTATATTGCAAAACCTCAATTTCTGTACTTTTTACTCAGTTAAAATTCCAACGGGATGATGCTAAATCTGATCACTGTTTTCTTCTCTTGAATACGGAGCCGCCTCCTCTAACAAATCACCGTCCCCCATCAACCAAGTTCAGATTTGAAAATTGATTGGCTACCAATGACGAAGGCATCTCTGTTGTTAAACAAACTTGGTCTTCTACCAAGGGCAATACATTAGATAAAATTAAAGCCATTGGCTCCTGCCTAGGAGACTGGCAATCCCAATATTCTCACTAAAAAAATCAATACACTTTTACAACGGCCTCTTTCAGTTACTGTTGAAAATTGATACATCTCTATCAAAGCTGAGCTCCACAAATTACTTGAGGAGCAAGAAGTATACTGGGCACAACGCTCTCGCAATCTTTGGCTATCTCAAGGAGATAAAAATACCCGTTTCTTTCATGCCCGAGCTTCTAGTAGGAAGAAAAAGAACACCATCACTGGTCTTCTTGATTCCAATAACAATTGGTGTACTGACGATACCGATCTTATGACAATTGCATCCACATATTTCCACAATCTTTTTACATCCTCTAATCCACCCTTGTCCGATCAAATTCTTTCAAAAATCACTCCCTCAATCACGACTGCCATGAATGAGTCCCTTACTAAGGAATTCACTTCAGAAGAAATTATCACCGCTTTCCGCGATATTGATCCTAGGAAAGCCCCTGGTATTGATGGATTGCCTAGTGGTTCCTTCCGTCAACATTGGGATACTGTTGGATCAGACGTCATCTCACTCTGCCTTAATCTCCTAAACGGGTCAGCTGATATGGCCTCGGTAAACCAAACAATTCTGGTCCTCATACCCAAAATTAAGGACCCTACCACCATGAGGCATCTAAGGCCCATTAGTCTTTGCACAGTTATCTACAAAATTGTTGCCAAAGTTTTAGTTAATCGTATGAAACATACCATTCCCTTCTGTATCAGCTCCAACTAAGCTGCTTTCGTTCAGGGACACAACATTACGGATAACATTCTTATTGCCCATGAAATTATTCACTCCATTAATACTGGTACTTCTAAGTCTACTCAAGGTGCTGCCCTTAAGCTAGATATGGAAAAGGCTTTCGGCAGGGTTGAATGGTCTTTCCTCGAAAATGTCATGAACCGCATGAGTTTCGCATCATCATGGGTTTCTCTTATAATGAGATGTATTTCCTCAGTTTCCTTTACGGTTAAGGTCAACAATTCTTTTTCTCCTTTGTTTCGTCCTCAACGGGGTCTTCGCCAAGGGGATCCTTTATCTCCCTTTCTCTTCCTTTTTTGCACTCAAGGGCTTTCAGCCTTTTTGTCCGATGCTAAACAACATGGCCTGCTCCCTGATCTTGGGGCTAGTAAGCATGGTCCCAAGGTTAACCATCTCCTATTTGCTGATGATTGTATAGTTTTCATTAATTCGAAGTCCGAGGAGGCTGCACACCTTAAATCCGCTCTCCAAACTTATGCTTCAACCTCTGGACAAGCAGTTAATTTTGACAAGTCTACTATCTTTTACAATCCACGTACTCCTGCTTCGACTCGCCATGCTATTAATTCTTACCTCCAAGTTCGTGAGGTCTCCAACCCTGGTGTCTATCTGGGGGTACCTCTTCTTATTGGTAAAAACAAGACCCTTGCTCTAGGGTTTATACGTGATAAAGTTCATGATAGATTATCCAACTGGAACAAACAACTTCTTTCCTTCAGTGGTAGGGAAATATTTATAAAAGCTGTCTTACAATCTCTACCTCAATATGTTATGTCCTGTTATTTATTGCCCCAAAATATTATCGATGATATGACATCTGCCATCCGTCGCTATTGGTGGTCTGGCAAAACTAATAAGAAATGTTGGCATATGCTCCCTTGGGAACAGGTGTGTTTGCCTAAATCAGTTGGCGGTATGGGTTTTAGGGACCTCAACAATTTTAACATTGCCCTTCTCGGTAAACAATTATGGCGCCTTATCTGCGAACCTGACTCCCTTCTGGGTCAAATCTATAAATCCAAATACTTTCCGTCAGACAATATTCTTAATGCCTCTCGGCCTTCCCGAGGTTCTTTTGCCTGGCAAGGTCTTTATAACGCTATGCAACACCTTTTTGGAGGTTTCCTCTATCGTCCTGGAAATAACAGTAACATACGTATTCATCATGATAATTGGGGAGGCTTCTCGACTATTCACCTTTACGGGGACTACGAGTTATCAGATGAAGTCCATACTCGTTGTCGCGACTTTATGATCCGGAACCAAGCATCTTGGGACCCTGTTAAAGTTCGTGCGTACTTTACATCGGATGATGCCGACTCCATTCTATCCGTTCCCATCATCAATGATACTCGGGACTCCATCATCTGGAGGCCTAACGATTCTGGTATCTACTATGTCAGATCTGGCTATCTCTTTCTGCAACGCCCCCCTGAGCCACGTCTACGGCCCCCTCGGATTTGGAAATTTCTTTCCAAACTCAAGGTTTTACCTAAAGTTAAAACTTTTGGCTTGCGTCTGGGTTCAGAGGCCCTACCTGTTGGGGTTCTCCATCAGGCTTTTGCTCCAGACTCAGGGCCCTGCCCTGTTTGTCATTCTGATTCAGAGACAATTCTCCATGCTCTCCGTGATTGCTCTGGTGCTTCGGAGGCCCTTCGTTTGATTGGTCTTCCCATTTCTCTTATTAATAGCACTGCTCCCACCGGCCTCCAATGGCTCAAGGAAGGTGTTTCCCTCCTTTCTCCTGATCTTTTTGGGCTTTTTTAACTACCCTTTGGAACATTTGGAACAGGCGTAGCGACTAGATCCATAATCGACATCTTCAACCCCCATGGCTAATTGCTGTCAACTCCATCAGTCTTCATTGTGACTACTCTGATGCTATATCTTCGTCTTCTTCTTCCTTCCCTTTGTCGTCGACTCCTCCATCTCGATGGAGTCATCCCCCTCCAGGTTATATTAAAGTCAATGTGGATGGGGCTTTTGATCCTTCCACACGTGCAGCGGCGGTTGGAATTGTAGCCCGTGATGATACGAGGACGGTTGTTAGCGGTCTGGCTTTTCCTCTAGGCAGTTGCTCTGATGCTTTTACGTCTGAAGGGAGAGGTCTTCTTATTGGTATTACTTTCGCTCAATCCCAAGGATGGAGCCATTTGATTTTCGAGACGGACTGTGCTTCTCTTGCAAATAGAATCAACTCCCTGCGCCCAGATCTATCTCCTATGGGACCGACAATTCTGCAAGCTCATGCTGCTCTGGAGTATTTTCCTTTTGCGCATGTTCAGTTTGTATGCCGTGAGGCTAATATTGTTGCTCATACGTTGGCTACCCATGCCCTTAGGTCTATGACCTCTATGTCGTTTGGATCTTTGTATCCTGCTTGTATTCAAAACGCTGTACTTTGCGAGGGTTTACCTCGTTTTTTATAAATATAATCTGGGAACTCTTTTCCCCTTTTTAGGTTTCTCCAGGTCTTGTGCCTGGGGATATTAGTAGGGATTTTTAACGAGGCCCGCTTTCTTCAAAAAAAAATTCCAACGGGTCCATTGAAAGGCCCATTTAGACCTGCTCGTCCGAAACCTCTACAAAAAGGACCGCAAAAATGTTTTATTCAAATATTAGGAGTTCAAATAATTGATTAGGAGCTTTTAAACACAATTATATTGCAAAACCACAATTTTTGTACTTTTTACTCATTTAAAATTCCAACGGGTCCATTGAAAGGACCATTTCGACCCGCTCGTCCGAAACCTCTACAAAAAGGACTGCAAAACAAGTTTTAATCAAATTTTAGGAGTTCATGTAATTGATTAGGAGCTTTTCAACAAAAGTATATTGCAAAACCTCAATTTCTGTACTTTTTACTTAGTTAAAATTCCAACGGGTCCATTGAAAGGCCCATTTCGACCCGCTCGTCTGAAACCTCTACAAAAAGGACCGCAAAAAAAGTTTTAATCAAATATTAGGAGTTCAAATAATTGATTAGGAACTTTTCAACACAATTTTATTGCAAAACCGCAACTTCTGTACTTATTACTCAGTTAAAATTCCAACGGGTCCATTGAAAGGCCCATTTCGACCCGCTCGTCCGAAACCTCTACAAAAAGGACTACAAAACAAGTTTTATTCAAATTTTAGGAGTTCATGTAATTGATTAGGAGCTTTTCAACACAATTATATTGCAAAACCGCAATTTATGTACTTTTTATTTAGTTAAAATTCCAACGAGTCTATTGAAAGGCCCATTTCGACCCGCTCGACCGAAACCTCTACAAAAAGGACTGCAAAACAAGTTTTAATCAAATTTTAGGAATTCATGTAATTGATTAGGAGCTTTTGAACACAATTATATTGCAAAACCTCAATTTCTGTACTTTTTACTCAGTTAAAATTCCAACGGGTCCATTGAAAGGACCATTTCGACCTGCTCGTCCGAAACCTCTACAAAAAGGACTGCAAAACAAGTTTTAATCAAATATTAGGAGTTCAAATAATTGATTAGGAGCTTTTCAACACAATTATATTGCAAAACCGCAATTTCTGTACTTTTTACTGAGTTAAAATTCCAAGGAGTCCATTGAAAGGCCCATTTCGACCTGCTTGTCCGAAACCTCTACAAAAAGGACTGCAAAACAAGTTTTAATAAAAATTTTAAGAGTTCATGTAATTGATTAGGAGCTTTTCAACACAATTATATTGCAAAACCTCAATTTTCGTACTTTTTACTCAGTTAAAATTCCAACGGGTCCATTGAAAGGCCCATTTAGACCTGCTCGTCCGAAACCTCTACAAAAAGGACCGCAAAAAGGTTTTATTCAAATAATAGGAGTTCAAATAATTGATTAGGAGCTTTTCAACACAATTATATTGCAAAACCTCAATTTCTGTACTTTTTACTCAGTTAAAATTCCAACGGGTCCATTGAAAGGCCCATTTAAACCTGCTCGTCCGAAACCTCTGCAAAAAGGACCGCAAAATGTTTTATTCAAATATTAGGAGTTCATGTAATTGATTAGGAGCTTTTGAACACAATTATATTGCAAAACCTCAATTTCTGTACTTTTTACTCAGTTAAAATTCCAACGGGTCCATTGAAAGGCCCATTTCGACCCGCTCGTCCGAAACCTCTACAAGATGGACCGCAAAATAAGTTTAAATCAAATATTATGAGTTCAAATAATTGATTAGGAGCTTTTCAACACAATTATATTGCAAAACCGCAATTTCTGTACTTTTTACTCAATTAAAATTCCAACGGGTCCATTGAAAGGCCCATTTCGACCCGCTCGTCCGAAACCTCTACAAAAAAGACTGCAAGACAAGTTTTAATCTAATATTAGGAGTTCAAATAATTGATTAGGAGCTTCTCAACACAATTATATTGCAAAACCGCAATTTCTGTACTTTTTACTCAGTTAAAATTCCAAGGAGTCCATTGAAAGGCCCATTTCGACCTGCTCGTCCGAAACCTCTACAAAAAGGACTGCAAAACAAGTGTTAATCAAATTTTAAGAGTTCATGTAATTTATTAGGAGCTTTTCAACACAATTATATTGCAAAACCTCAATTTTCGTACTTTTTACTCAGTTAAAATTCCAATGGGTCCATTGAAAGGCCTATTTAGACCTGCTCGTCCGAAACCTCTACAAAAAGGACCGCAAAAAGGTTTTATTCAAATAATAGGTGTTCAAATAATTGATTAGGAGCTTTTCAACACAATTATATTGCAAAACCTCAATTTCTGTACTTTTTACTTAGTTGAAATTCCAATGGGTCCATTGAAAAGCCCATTTAGACATGCTCGTCCGAAACCTCTACAAAAAGGACCGCAAAAATGTTTTATTCAAATATTAGGAGTTCAAATAATTGATTAGTAGCTTTTCAACAAAATTATATTGCAAAACCTCAATTTCTATACTTTTTACTTAGTTAAAATTCCAATGGGTCCATTGAAAGGCCCATTTCGACCCGCACGTCCGAAACCTCTAAAAACAATTATTGCAAAACAAGTTTTAATCAAATATTAGGAGTTCAAATATTTCATTAGGAGCATTTCAACACAATTATATTGCAAAACCTCAGTTTATGTACTTTTTACTCAGTTAAAATTCCAACGGGTCCATTGAAAGGCCTATTTCAACCCGCTCGTCCGAAACCTCTACAAAAAAGGACTGCAAAACAAGTTTTCATCAAATTTTAGGAGTTCATGTAGTTGATTAGAAGCTTTTCAACACAATTATATTTCAAAACCTCAATTTTTGTACTTTTTACTCAGTTAAAATTCCAACGGCTCAATTGAAAGGCCCATTTAGACCTGCTCGTCCGAAACCTCTACAAAAAGGACCGCAAAAATGTTTTATTCAAATATTAGGAGTTCAAATAATTCATTAGGAGCTTTTCAACACAATTATTTTGCAAAACCGCAATTTCTATACTTTTTACTCAGTTAAATTTCCAACGTGTCCATTGAAAGGCCCATTTCAACCCGCTCGTACGAAACCTATACAAAAAAGACTGCAAAACAAGTTTTAATCAAATTTTAGGAGTTCATGTAATTGATTAGGAGATTTTCAACACAATTATATTGGAAAACCTCAATTTCTGTACTTTTTACTCAGTTAAAATTCCAACGGGTCCATTGAAAGGCCCATTTCGACCCGCTCGCCCGAAACCTCTACAAAAAGGACTGCAAAACAAGTTTTAATCTATATTTAAGAGTTCATGTAATTGATTAGGAGCTTTTCAACACAATTATATTGCAAAACCTCAATTTTTGTACTTTTTATTTAGTTAAAATTCCAACGGGTCAATTGAAAGGCCCATTTAGACCTGCTCGTCCGAAACCTCTACAAAAAGGACCGCAAAAAGGTTTTATTCAAATATTAGGAGTTCAAATAGTTGATTAGGAGCTTTTCAACACAATTATACTGCAAAACCTCAATTTGTGTACTTTTTACTTAGTTAAAATTCCAATGGGTCCATTGAAAGGCCCATTTCGACCCGCTCGTCCGAAACCTCTACAAAAAGGACTGCAAAACAAGTTTTAATCATATATTTGGAGTTCAAATAATTCATTAGGAGCTTTTCAACACAATTATATTGCAAAACCTCAGTTTATGTACTTTTTACTCAGTTAAAATTCCAACGGGTCCATTGAAAGGCCTATCTCAACCCGCTCGTCCGAAACCTCTACAAAAAGGACTGCAAAACAAGTTTTCATCAAATTTTAGGAGTTCATGTAGTTGATTAGAAGCTTTTCAACATAATTATATTGCAAAACCTCAATTTTTGTACTTTTTACTCAGTTAAAATTCCAACGGGTCAATTGAAAGGCCCATTTAGACCTGCTCGTCCGAAACCACTACAAAAAGGACCGCAAAAATGTTTTATTCAAATATTAGGAGTTCAAATAATTTATTAGGAGCTTTTGAACACAATTATATTGCAAAACCTCAATTTCTGTACTTTTTACTCAGTTAAAATTCTAACGGGTTTTTTTCCCCCGTTCCTTCACCTCCTTTTTTTCGTTTTTTTTCACATCTCTTCTCCATATTCTTTACCCTTTCTCATCATCATCCTATTTTAATTTATTTCTTTTTTACAGATATTCTTTATACTCATGTCCGGAGGTGGATCCTTCCAATGAACTCCTCTCTCAGACGGCTAGGGTTTTTTTTTCTCTTTCCGTTCTTTTTACCTTTCATGGTTTATTCCTCTATTAACCATTTCTTTATCCTCTCTTTTCCAGGGAAAATCGTTTAAACCTTTCAGCAGTTTTGCTTCCTTTGCTAGCATCTATCAGATCCACTGGTACGGCTTTCTTTTGCTTTATGTTTTATATTCTTTTCTTTTATGCAAAATAAACATGTCTTTATACTGCCTGGGTTTGTATTTTAGATATCTCTTTCTAAAGATGCTAGAAGTTCTCTCTATTGCCTTAATCTGTTTGTTCTTCAATTTTGTTTTGCCTTTCTGTCTTCTCTATGATTCTTGTGCCATTGATGTAAATAATTTCATATCGGCTATCATATATTCTTCTCTGTTAAACTGCTATTTCTTTAAATGTTACACTGTTTCATCCCGAATCCAAGCCCTTTTAGGGAATCAATCTCAAGCCCAAATTATGGGATCCTACATTGTTTTCTACAAGTATTGTATGCACATGTCCCCTTTTCAATTCCATCACTTACATATTTACCTTTCTGTGTTTGGATTCCTAACAATTTTTAACCACTATACCCAATCTATTCAGTATCTGCTTCTACATACCATTTGTGTTACTTATTACTCCTACACCACATATATGTTTTCACCTCTGCACATAATGTATACTGTTAATTTACTACATCAAAACAATAATAATTATTACATCACATTACCCATAAATCTTTCTCAGGTAGCTTTGATACACATATTTTATAATTTTAATCCTATTGATCACCCTATAACTCTTCAATTCTGGAATAATATGAGTAGTGAACTTCTAAACACTGTCACTTCTACATTATTTAAGCCCTATCTATTTATTTCTGTTTAGCCTAGAATCCTTCACCCTTCCACCAGCCTCATTCTATCTGTTCCAAAGCCATGTTTGGCTTCTCCATCCTAGACTCAATAGAATAAACCTTGTATATCATTTTACTACCAATACCACGTACTCTTATGATTTTGCCAATCACACTTTCTCTCTACATCTTTTATACCTCAAAACAATTTTTAATTAGCCATTTATATCAGTAATGTTAACTTTTAAATTAAGTTATGCTTATCACATGCTCATTCGGTATCTTTACTCTATTGCTTTGCTTTTTTTTTCCCCTATTACAACTCTCATTTTATCATTCTCTCTAATTTATCTCACTGCATGTTTCTTCTTTATGTCAACTTCTTTGAGGTCTCTCATGATGCACCAACTATGGATGAACTTATACAAGTTCCTAAGCAACTGCTTCAAGACTTCTGGAACCTCAATATTACCACTGGGTTAAGGTTCACTTTTATTTTATTTAAATTACTCAGCACTCTCCCCTTTACCTTTTTGCTCTTTTGGTTTGTATTTATTTTCTTATCCCCTCTTCTTCTCTCCCCCGGGTCTGTAATTATTTTTTCCTGCTTCTTTTCTTTTCTGTTTTTCCTTTATTTTTATTTCCATGCCTTTATATGCTTATTAGTTTTTATTGCCATGTACTATTTATTATCTTCTTCTGATGTATGTGTTTCCAAAACTACACGATATTCTCTGCTACGCTCGTGTAACACCCTTTCCCACTACACCTTTTTAGGTGATTTGCCACAAGCCCTATTATGGGAATCTGATCAAATCCTACTTAATAGGAGCCTCTCTGTTGTATTCTATATTTATTCTTTAAGTTTTTTACCTCTATTAAATTCTATCTTTTCACATACATTCTCAAAATCTAACCAAATTTTATCCTCTCAACCTTTCCCTATCCTTATACGTTACCTCATAAAGTATTTCAATTTTAAAAGCTCCTTTAACTCTCAATCACCGTTTACCTCCCAACTAATTCGCCGAAATAAATTTTTAGCCAAATTTACTCCCAAAATTTTCCCTCCATATTTAATTGTATATTTTTCTCATAAATTATTCCATAATGGAAAATTAAATATAGTCAACAATAAAGGTTTTTTTCCGTTTTCGCTCTATCTATTAAAAACAACATTATCACTAAAATTCCCCCCCCCCCAATCTATACCTCTTATTTTACAACATTAATATCAATAATGTTAATCAACTCCAATAGTTATATAATTTATTCTCTTATATTTACGCTTTTTCAATTTATTCACTCCTTCGATTTCTTCTATATTAAAAAACTTCTCTATATAACCCTCCTTTATAATAACTTTTTCATTCAAGCCTTTTTTCCGCAATCAAATTCCCAATTAAGATATTTTCCATTTTTAACTCCCAGACTTCCTATCTTTTATAAGTCAATTAAATCAATTAAGTTAACTACCCTAATCAAATTACTTTTTGTTACTAATATTCTCTACCTTTCACAGTTGTCCTTTTTATCTCAAAATATTTTACGATCCACTTACCATATCTCACCCCCTACAGCGATCTTTGTTTTCTTTATATACTCAATATACATTCACAATAAATCACCACAACTATTATATCCATCCTACTATTCATTCCTTCCAAAACCATCAATGGCTTCTTCCTCTTCAATCCCCCAACTCAACTTGATCAATCTCACCTCTGAAGAATCAAAATTGCTCTACACTCCTGACTTCGACTTCATCAAGGAAGATCCCAAACTCATTGTCATTGGTCGCTTCATATCATCCAAACCTCTTGATATTCATGCTGTAGTCAATGCCTTCGAAGGGATCTGGAAACCCAATGATGTTGTATCTATTTCAGTGATACAAGACAACTTCCTAAAGATCAAGTTCAAAGAAATCAAGAACTGCTACGAAGTCATCAATCGTGGTCCATGGCTATACAAGGATGAATGGCTCGCAGTCACCGAATATGATCCAGCCAAATCCCTATCTGACTACAACTTTAACACAATGAGAATCTGGATCAGAATCTTCTCCCTGCCTGATTCACTCTTTGCTGATATTGAACGTTCCCATCTGGTGGGGCACGCTTTAGGTTCAATGGTGGGCAATGTTCTCCGAACAGATACCCGCCAAGTTGATGGGAACATGGTGGAATTCCTTCGTGTGGAAATTTTTCTCAACATCACAAAGCCTGTTACTCGATTTGTGTTTATTGGTTCTGGTGAAAATACAATCATGTGCCGTCTTCAGTATGAAAGACTTCCGATCCTCTGCCCTGGTTGTGGTATTATCAGCCACACCTTAGAGAACTGCCCTAACCGATCTTCACTCAATCCCAACAAACCGCAATATGGAGAATGGCTCCGTTACCTTCCTCCTAGACGTCGCCCTACTGGTATCCGTGGGCGTATTCGAAATGTCGAGCCGAACCTGAACCCCAATATCCCTCCAGTGAATGGTAAATTTATATTAATTATTTTAACCATATATTTTTTCATCTTTTTTCCCTGTTCAATATTCTTATCTAAATATTCTGCCTCTAACTTTATCGTTGTGGGCCCAGCAAATAACCCAGCAGCTCCGACCAAACCTACAATTCCTCCCACTGATCAGAACAATATGGGTATTTCGCTTTACTCATTCATAACCCTTTATATAAATAGCCTCCATTTTCTAATAACTCTCTCTACTCTTTTACAAGGCTCTCTTAATGAAGGCGATGCCGCCTCATTTACGGAACAAATCACTGAAGAAGCCCAAAATGCTGATACGAACATGGATGATGGCCCAAACACTGCTAATGACCCCCCTGCTGACCCGAAACAAAAAGCTCCTCTTGAGGCTCAACCCCTGAACACCATCTACCCCATTCCGGAAGATGGTTCTGATGATGATTGGGAAACCAATGAGGATTATGGTGTCCCCAGCCCTACTGCCGAGCAGATTAAAAAATTTGACTCTGAATCGAGTAAGCCCTCTAAACCCACTGATACATTATTCAAAGAGTTTAATCAGTGGTTACTTAAAACTTATCCCAATGATGCAGCCCCTGCACCTGTTCCTGTTCCAGCACCCGCACCTGCACCTGCTCCAAACCAAACCAACCGAGGCATGAAACGCCGCTCCCCTATACAAGTATCGCTCCCGCCGAAAAAATCCAAACAGTCAGGATCTACTCCAAAAGCTGGGATGAGCAGCTCTAAAAACTCTCCGGCGGCGGCTGACTCCCAGCCCCGCCGAGGAAAATGAAGATCCTCTGCTGGAACTGCCAGGGCCTTGGACAAGCCCCGACGGTTCAACATTTCCGGTCATATGTCCAACGAACAAATCCCGATATTATATTTTTATGCGAAACTAAGCTAAATAATGCGGACTGTAACCGCCTATGTCTTTCATTAGGGATGTTAGACATAATCTCAATTCCCCCTACGGAAGGGTGTTCCGGAATCTCATTATTTGCTACAAAAGAAATTAATATAAATCTTCTTTCTTATTCCTCGCGTTTTATCCATACTCAAATTATAAAGAATAGTTCCACTTTGTTCTTCACTGGCATACACGGATTTTCGGAAACTAGTCAAAAATATAAAACATGGGAACTAATTGATTCTTTATATCCTTCCACTAAAAATAAACCTTGGCTATTAGGTGGAGATTTTAATGAAATTTTAACAGATTCGGAAAAACAAGGTGGCTCTCGTAGAGCTAGATCTCAAATTAAGAACTTTCGTAACTGCTTAACTCGAAACAACCTCTATGACTGCAAGCCATCCTCGGGATGGTTCACATGGTCTAAAGTTGGTCCATTAACCCCGACGATACATGAAAGACTTGACCGCTTTATTGCTAATACCGAATGGAAAGAACTCTTTCCTTCACATCGAATCACCACAGAATATGTAGCCAAATCGGACCACTGCTTCCTCTTTCTCGAACTAGACATTCCATCCACTAAAGTCAAAACACAACCTTCTAAGAACTTCAGATTTGAAAATTGCTGGTCTAATAATATTGCTAATATCCGCACAATTAAAAGGGCTTGGGCTGAAACTCCCGGTACAACCATAAACAAAATTGAAGCGGTAGGCAATTACCTAGAAGAATGGCAAAAGCAGCAACGTTTTAAATCAACTGGAAGAATTAAGTTTCTCACTAAAAAAATAAACAGATTACTATTCCGTCCTTTAACAGCTACTAATGAACAAGTTTACTTAAACTATAGAGCAGAATTAAATAAACTCTTAACAGAGCAAGAAGTTTATTGGGCTCAAAGATCTCGTACCCTGTGGCTCTCACAAGGGGACAAAAATACCAAATTCTTCCATGCCCGCGCTTCTCTAAGGAACAAGAAAAACTTAATTGAAGGCCTCTATGATGCCAATTCCAATTGGTGTTCTTCGGATTCGGACATTATGAACATTGCTTCAGATTATTTTAAAAATTTGTTCACTACTTCTAACCCACATTTCTCGAATGCCATTCTAGACAAAATTCACCCCTCCATTGATCAATCAATGAACGAACATCTCACAAAGGCATTCACCAGAGAGGAAATTATCCATGCATTCAAAGATATTGACCCTAGGAAGGCTCCTGGGTGTGATGGTCTACCAAGCAGCTTTTTAGACAACACTGGGATACTGTGGGTGACGATGTTATTAGTCTTTGTAGTGACCTTTTAAACGGCAACGCTAATATGGCGTCAGTCAACAAAACTATTCTGGTATTAATTCCTAAAGTACAAAATCCAACTTCCATGAGACAACTCAGACCAATTAGTCTTTGTACTGTCCTTTACAAAATAGTAGCTAAAACAATAGTTAATAGAATGAAACAAGCTATACCCCTTTGTATTAGTCCTAATCAAGCAGCCTTTGTCCAGGGTCGCAATATTTCGGACAACATTCTTATTGCTCATGAAATCATCCACAATATCAATACAGGAGCTACTAAATCCTCTCAAGGAGCTGCAATTAAGCTTGACATGGAAAAAGCATTCGACAGAGTAGAATGGTCTTTCCTTGCTAACGTAATGGAACGCATGGGTTTTGCCCCCGAATGGGTCAAACTTATAATGCGTTGTATTACTACAGTATCTTTCTCAGTCAAAATAAATAATTCTTTCTCTCCCACCTTTCAACCCCAACGTGGTCTTCGTCAAGGGGATCCTCTATCACCCTTCCTTTTTCTTTTCTGTACTCAAGGCCTTTCAGCTTACTTAGCAGCCGCTCAACAATCAAAAATTCTCCCTGGACTAGGTGCAAGTAAGCACGGGCCAAAAGTCAACCACCTGCTCTTTGCTGACGATTGCTTGGTATTTATCAATAACAACCAATCTGAAGCCTCCCTTCTGAAAAAGGCCCTTCAAACTTATGCTAATGCCTCCGGTCAAGCAGTCAATTTTGAGAAATCTACAATTTTTTATAATCCGCGTACACCAAGTGAAATGAGAAATGCAATCAACTGTCTTCTACAAGTACGTGAGGTTTCTAACCCTAGAGTTTACCTTGGTATCCCGCTTCTTATTGGGAAAAATAAAACTGAATCCCTAGGATTTGTACGAGATAAAGTACATGATCGTCTCTCCAGCTGGGACAAACACCTTCTATCCTTTAGTGGTAGAGAGATCTTTATCAAAGCTGTCTTACAATCTCTTCCCCAATATGTTATGTCTTGCTATCTCCTTCCACATAATATCATCGACGACATGACTACATCAATCCGCCAATACTGGTGGACTGGAAAATCTAACAAAAAAGGTTGGCATATGTTACCATGGAATCGCATATGTTTACCCAAATCTGCTGGAGGTATGGGTTTTAAGGACTTACATGATTTCAATATCGCTCTCTTAGGCAAACAAATTTGGAAACTTATTTGTGAACCAGACTACTTATTAGGACAGATATACAGATCTAAATACTTCCCTGCTGGCAACATCCTGGATGCTCAGAAACCTAGTAGGGGCTCTTTTGCTTGGCAAGGCATATATAACGCTCTTCAGCGTCTTTTTCCTGGTTTTCTTCACCGCCCAGGTATAAACAGTAATATTAGAATACACAAAGATATATGGGGAGGATCCTCCCCGATTGAGCTTACTGGGGATTATGAAATTTCTGATGAATTTCACATCCGTTGTAATGCTTTTATGATCCGTAACCAAACTGCTTGGGATACGGAAAAGGTAAATAATTACTTCAATACAACTGATGCCGATACCATCCTCCGCATTCCCATCATAAATGATCAAAGGGATTCTATTCTATGGTCTCACAATGACTCGGGTATCTACTCAGTCCGTTCTGGATATATTTTCTTACAACGTTCAATAACCCAACCTTCGCCATCAAATCGTTTCTGGAAGTTTCTATCCAAAATCAAAGCCTTACCCAAAGTTAAAACCTTTGGATGGCGTATAGCATCTGATTCTCTACCAGTTGGTTCTAAAATTCATGCTTTTTCCCCTAATTCGGGACCCTGCTCTATCTGTGGTTGTCGTTCGGAATCGATTCTTCATGCGCTTCGTGACTGCCTGGGGCATCTGAAGCCTTGCAGATTAGTGGCATCCCTATCTCTCTTTATAAGAGTCAAGCTTCTACGCCCCTACAATGGCTAGAAGAAGCATCCTCTACAATTTCCGCTGAAAAATTTGGTCTCTTCCTTACCGTTTTATGGAATATCTGGAACAGACGAAATGATTGGGTTCACAACCACCACCTACAACCTCCATGGCTAATTGCTGTCAACTCAATTAGCTTATATGATGAGTTTTGCAAATCTTTGAGTTCATCAAACCTATCCCCATCTACAATGTCTTCACCACCTTGCTCTCCTCCTCCACCCAATTGTATCAAAATTAATGTGGACGGAGCCTTTAACCCATCTACTCGTGCAGCAGCCGTAGGTGTTGTTGCCCGTGACCCTGCAGGAGCTGTCATGGGAGGTCTTGCTTTTCCTCTTGGTAGTCGTCAGGATGCTATCACCAGTGAGGGGGAAAGCATCCTTGCTGGTCTCACCTTTGCCCGCTCTCAAGGTTGGTGTCGTATCTTGATCGAAACTGACTGCGCCTCTCTCGCAAATAAGATCAACAATCCTGCTCAGGATCTGTCTACTATGGGGCCTATCATACTTCAGATACAGGCTGCTCTACATGACTTTGCCTTTAGTTCTATTTCCTTTGTACGCCGTGAGGCAAATGTAATAGCCCATTCTTTGGCTACTTTTTCTCTGAATTCTATGACTTCTATGTCATTTGGATCGGACATCCCCCATTGTATTCAACACCTTGTAACAAATTCTCATTGATTAATAATATTTGGGAACTCTTTTCCCCTTTTTAGGGTCCTCTAGCTTTGCTCGAAGGACAGTAGTAGGGGTTTTTAATGAGGCCTTTTCTTCAAAAAAAAATTCCAACGGGTCCATTGAAAGGCCCATTTAGACCTGCTCGTCCGAAACCTCTACAAAAAGGACCGCAAAAAGGTTTTATTCAAATATTAGGAGTTCAAATAATTGATTAGGTGCTTTTCAACACAATTATATTGCAAAACCTCAATTTCTGTACTTTTTACTCAGTTAAAATTCCAACGGGCCCATTGAAAAGCCCATTTAGACCTGCTCGTCCGAAACCTCTACAAAAAGGACCGCAAAAATGTTTTATTCAAATATTAGGAGTTCAAATAATTGATTAGAAGCTTTTCAACACAATTATACTGCAAAACCTCAATTTCTGTACTTTTTACTCAGTTAAAATTCCAACGGGTCCATTGAAAAGCCCATTTAGACCTGCTCGTCCGAAACCTCTACAAAAAGGACCGCAAAAATGTTTTATTCAAATATTAGGAGTTCATGTAATTTATTAGGAGCTTTTCAACACAATTATATTGCAAAACCTCAATTTCTATACTTTTTACTCAGTTAAAATTCCAACGGGTCAATTGAAAGGCCCATTTAGACCTGTTCGTCCGAAACCTCTACAAAAAGGACTGCAAAAAGGTTTTATTCAAATATTAGGAGTTCAAATAATTGATTAGGAGCTTTTCAACACAATTATATTGCAAAACCTCAATTTCTATACTTTTTACTCAGTTAAAATTCCAACGGGTCAATTGAAAGGCCCATTTAGACCTGTTCGTCCGAAACCTCTACAAAAAGGACTGCAAAAAGGTTTTATTCAAATATTAGGAGTTCAAATAATTGATTAGGAGCTTTTCAACACAATTATATTGCAAAACCTCAATTTCTGTACTTTTTACTCAGTTAAAATTCCAACGGGTCCATTGAAAAGCCCATTTAGACCTGCTCCTCCGAAAGCTCTACAAAAAGGACCGCAAAAATGTTTTATTCAAATATTAAGAGTTCAAATAATTGATTAGAAGCTTTTCAACACAATTATACTGCAAAACCTCAATTTCTGTACTTTTTACTCAGTTAAAATTCCAACGGGTCCATTGAAAAGCCCATTTAGACCTGCTCGTCCGAAACCTCTACAAAAAGGACCGCAAAATGTTTTATTCAAATATTAGGAGTTCAAATAATAGCTTAGGAGTTTTTCAACACAATTATACTGCAAAACCTCAATTTCTGTACTTTTTACTTAGTTAAAATTCCAATGGGTCCATTGAAAGGCCCATTTCGACCCGCTCGTCCGAAACCTCTACAAAAGGACTGTAGAACAAGTTTTAATCATATATTTGGAGTTCAAATAATTCATTAGGAGCTTTTCAACACAATTATATTGCAAAACCTCAGTTTATGTACTTTTTACTCAGTTAAAATTCTAACGGGTCCATTGAAAGGCCCATTTCAACCCGCTCGTCCGAAACCTCTACAAAAAGGACTGCAAAACAAGTTTTCATCAAATTTTAGGAGTTCATGTAGTTGATTAGAATCTTTTCAACACAATTATATTGCAAAACCGCAATTTCTGTACTTTTTATTTAGTTAAAATTCCAACGGGTCCATTGAAAGGCCCATTTAGACCTGCTCGTCCGAAACCTCTACAAAAAGGACCGCAAAAATGTTTTATTCAAATATTAGGAGTTCAAATAATTGATTAGGATCTTTTCAACACAATTATACTGCAAAACCTCAATTTCTGTACACTTTACTTAGTTAAAATTCCAATGGGTCCATTGAAAGGCCCATTTCGACCCGCTCGTCCGAAACCTCTACAAAAAGGACTGTAGAACAAGTTTTAATCATATATTTGGAGTTCAAATAATTCATTAGGAGCTTTTCAACACAATTATATTGCAAAACCTCAGTTTATGTACTTTTTACTCAGTTAAAATTCCAACGGGTCCATTGAAAGGCCAATTTCAACCCGCTCGTCCGAAACCTCAACAAAAAGGACTGCAAAACAAGTTTTCATCAAATTTTAGGAGTTCATGTAGTTGATTAGAAGCTTTTCAACACAATTATATTGCAAAACCTAAATTTTTGTACTTTTTACTCAGTTAAAATTCCAACGGGTCAATTGAAAGGCCCATTTAGAACTGCTCGTCCGAAACCTCTACAAAAAGCACCGCAAAAATGTTTTATTCAAATATTAGGAGTTCAAATAATTGATTAGAAGCTTTTCAACACAATTATATTGCAAAACCTCAATTTCTGTACTTTTTACTTAGTTAAAATTCGAACGGGTCCATTGAAAGGCCCATTTAGACCTGCTCGTCCGAAACCTCTACAAAAAGGACCGCAAAAATGTTTTATTCAAATATTAGGAGTTCAAATAATTGATTAGGACCTTTTCAATACAATTATACTGCAAAACCTCAATTTCTGTACTTTTTACTTAGTTAAAATTCCAATGGGTCCATTGAAAGGCCCATTTCGACCCGCTCGTCCGAAACCTCTACAAAAAGGACTGCAAAACAAGTTTTAATCATATATTTGGAGTTCAAATAATTCATTAGGAGCTTTTCAACACAATTATATTGCAAAACCTCAGTTTATGTACTTTTTACTCAGTTAAAATTCCAACGGGTCCATTGAAAGGCCCATTTCAACCCGCTCGTCTGAAACCTCTACAAAAAGGACTGCAAAACAAGTTATCATCAAATTTTAGGAGTTCATGTAGTTGATTAGAAGCTTTTCAACACAATTATTTTGCAAAACCTCAATTTTTGTACTTTTTACTCAGTTAAAATTCCAATGGGTCAATTGAAAGGCCCATTTAGACCTGCTCGTCCAAAACCTCTACAAAAAGGACCGCAAAAATGTTTTATTCAAATATTAGGAGTTCAAATAATTGATTAGGAGCTTTTCAATACAATTATACTGCAAAACCTCAATGTCTGTACTTTTTACTTAGTTAAAATTCCAATGGGTCCATTGAAAGGCCCATTTCGACCCCCTCGTCCGAAACCTCTACAAAAAGGACTGCAAAACAAGTTTTAATCATATATTTGGAGTTCAAATAATTCATTAGGAGCTTTTCAACACAATTATATTGCAAAACCACAGTTTATGTAATTTTTACTCAGTTAAAATTCCAACGGGTCCATTGAAAGGCCCATTTCAACCCGCTCGTCCGAAACCTCAACAAAAAGGACTGCAAAACAAGTTTTCATCAAATTTTAGGAGTTCATGTAGTTGATTAGAAGCTTTTCAACACAATTATATTGCAAAACCTCAATTTTTGTACTTTTTACTCAGTTAAAATTCCAACGGGTCAATTGAAAGGCCCATTTAGACCTGCTCGTCCGAAACCTCTACAAAAAGGACCGCAAAAATGTTTTATTCAAATATTAGGAGTTCAAATAATTGATTAGGAGCTTTTCAACACAATTATATTGCAAAACCTCAATTTCTGTACTTTTTACTTAGTTAAAATTCCAATGGGTCCATTGAAAGGCCCATTTCGACCTGCTCGTCCGAAACCTCTACAAAAACGACCGCAAAAATATTTTATTCAAATATTAGGAGATCAAATAATTGATTAGGATCTTTTCAACACAATTATACTACAAAACCTCAATTTCTGTACTTTTTACTTAGTTAAAATTCCAATGGGTCCATTGAAAGGCCCATTTCAACCCGCTCGTCCGAAACCTCTACAAAAAGGACCGCAAAAATGTTTTATTCAAATATTAGGAGTTCAAATAATTGATTAGGAGCTTTTCAACACAATTATACTGTAAAACCTCAATTTCTGTACTTTTTACTTAGTTAAAATTCCAATGGGTCCATTGAATGGCCCATTTCGACCCGCTCGTCCGAAACCTCTACAAAAAGGACATCAAAACAAGTTTTAATCATATATTTGGAGTTCAAATAATTCATTAGGAGCTTTTCAACACAATTATATTGCAAAACCTCAGTTTATGTACTTTTTACTCAGTTAAAATTCCAACCGGTCCATTGAAAGGCCCATTTCAACCCGCTCGTCCGAAACCTCTACAAAAAGGACTGCAAAACAAGTTTTCATCAAATTTTCGGAGTTCATGTAGTTGATTAGAAGCTTTTCAACACAATTATATTGCAAAACCTCAATTTTTGTACTTTTTACTCAGTTAAAATTCCAACGGGTCAATTGAAAGACCCATTTAGACCTGCTCGTCCGAAACCTCTATAAAAAGGACCGCAAAAATGTTTTATTCAAATATTAGAAGTTCATGTAATTTATTAGGAGCTTTTCAACACAATTATATTGCAAAACCTCAATTTCTGTACTTTTTACTCAGTTAAAATTCCAACGGGTCAATTGAAAGGCCCATTTAGACCTGCTCGTCCGAAACCTCTACAAAAAGAACAACAAAAAGGTTTTATTCAAATATTAGGAGTTCAAATAATTGATTAGGAGCTTTTCAACACAATTATATTGCAAAACCTCAATTTCTGTACTTTTTACTCAGTTAAAATTTCAACGGGTCCATTGAAAAGCCCATTTAGACCTGCTCGTCCGAAACCTCTACAAAAAGGACCGCAAAAATGTTTTATTCAAATATTAGGAGTTCAAATAATTGATTAGAAGCTTTTCAACACAATTATACTGCAAAATCTCAATTTCTGTACTTTTTACTTAGTTAAAATTCCAACGGGTCCATTGAAAAGCCCATTTAGACCTGCTCGTCCGAAACCTCTACAAAAAGGACCGCAAAATGTTTTATTCAAATATTAGGAGTTCAAATAATTGCTTAGGAGCTTTTCAACACAATTATACTGCAAAACCTCAATTTCTGTACTTTTTACTTAGTTAAAATTCCAATGGGTCCATTGAAAGGCCCATTTCGACCCGCTCGTCCGAAACCTCTACAAAAAGGACTGCAAAACAAGTTTTAATCAAATATTAGGAGCTCAAATAATTCATTAGGAGCTTTTCAACACAATTATATTGCAAAACCTCAGTTTATGTAATTTTTACTCAGTTAAAATTCCAACGGGTCCATTGAAAGGCCCATTTCAACCCGCTCGTCCGAAACCTTTACAAAAAGGACTGCAAAACAAGTTTTCATCAAATTTTAGGAGTTCATGTAGTTGATTAGAAGCTTTTCAACACAATTATATTGCGAAACCTCAATTCTTGTACTTTTTACTTAGTTAAAATTCCAACGGGTCAATTGAAAGGCCCATTTAGACCTGCTCGTCCGAAACCTCTACAAAAAGGACCGCAAAAATGTTTTATTCAAATATTAGGAGTTGATGTAATTGATTAGGAGCTTTTCAACACAATTATATTGCAAAACCTCAATTTCTGTACTTTTTACTCAGTTAAAATTCCAACGGGTCAATTGAAAGGCCCATTTAGACCTGCTCGTCCGAAACCTCTACAAAAAGGACAGCAAAAACGTTTTATTCAAATATTAGGAGTTCAAATAATTGATTGGGAGCTTTTCAACACAATTATATTGCAAAACCTCAATTTCTGTACTTTTTACTAAGTTAAAATTCCAACGGTTCCATTGAAAGGCCCAATTAGACATCCTCGTCCGAAACCTCTACAAAAAGGACCGCAAAAATGTTTTATTCAAATATTAGGAGTTCAAATAATTGATTGGGAGCTTTTCTACACAATTATATTGCAAAACCTCTACAAAAAGGACCGCAAAAATGTTTTATTCAAGTATTAGGAGTTCAAATAATTGATTGGTAGCTTTTCAACACAATTATATTGCAAAACCTCAATTTATGTACTTTTTACTCAGTTAAAATTCCAACGGGTCCATTGAAAGGCCCAATTAGACATCCTCGTCCGAAACCTCTACAAAAAGGACCGCAAAAATGTTTTATTCAAATATTAGGAGTTCAAATAATTGATTAGGAGCTTTTCAACATAATTATATTGCAAAACCTCAATTTCTGTACTTTTTATTTAGTTAAAATTCCAACGGGTCAATTGAAAGGCCCATTTAGACCTCCTCTTCCGAAACCTCTACAAAAAGGACCGCAAAAAGGTTTTATTCAAATAATAGGAGTTCAAATAATTGATTAGGAGCTTTTCAACACAATTATATTGCAAAACCTCAATTTCTGTACTTTTTACTCAGTTAAAATTCCAACGGGTCCATTGAAAAGCCCATTTAGACCTGTTCGTCCGAAACCTCTACAAAAAGGACCGCAAAATGTTTTATTCAAATATTAGGAGTTCAAACAATTTATTAGGAGCTTTTCAACACAATTATATTGCAAAACCTCAATTTCTGTACTTTTTACTCATTTAAAATTCCAACGGGTCCATTGAAAGGCCCATTTCGACTCGCTCGTCCGAAACCTCTACAAAAAGGACTGCAAAACAAGTTTTAATTAACTTTTAGGAGTTCATGTAATTGATTAGGAGATTTTGAACACAATTATATTGCAAAACCTCAATTTCTGTACTTTTTACTCAGTTAAAATTCCAACGGGTCCATTGAAAGGACCATTTCGACCCGCTCGTCCGAAACCTCTACAAAAAAGACCGCAAAACAAGTTTTAATCAAATATTAGGAGTTCAAATAATTGATTAGGAGATTTTCAACACAATTATATTGCAAAACCGCAATTTCTGTACTTTTTACTCAGTTAAAATTCCAACGGGTCCATTGAAAGGCCCATTTCGACCCGCTCGTCTGAAACCTCTACAAAAGGACTGCAAAACAAGTTTTAATCAAATATTAGGAGTTCAAATAATTGATTAGGAGCTTTTCAAAAAAATTATATTACAAAACCGCAATTTTTGTACTTTTTACTCAGTTAAAATTCTAACGGGTCAGTTGAAAGGCCCATTTAGACCCGCTCGTCCGAAACCTCTACAAAAAGGACCGCAAAAAGGTTTTATTCAAATAATAGGAGTTCAAATAATTGATTAGGAGCTTTTCAACACAATTATATTGCAAAACCTCAATTTCTGTACTTTTTACTCAGTTAAAATTCCAACGGGTCCATTGAAAAGCCCATTTAGACCTGCTCGTCTGAAACCTCTACAAAAAGGACCACAAAAATGTTTTATTCAAATATTAGGAGTTCAAATAATTGATTAGGAGCTTTTCAACACAATTATACTGCAAAACCTCAATTTCTGTACTTTTTACTTAGTTAAAATTCCAATGGGTCCAATGAAAGGCCCATTTCAACCCGCTCGTCCGAAACCTCTACAAAAAGGACTGCAAAACAAGTTTTAATCAAATTTTAGGAGTTCATGTAATTGATTAGGAGCTTTTCAACACAATTATATTGCAAAACCGCAATTTCTGTACTTTTTACCCAGTTAAAATTCAACCGGGTCAATTAAAAGGCCCATTTAGACCTGCTCGTCCGAAACCTCTACAAAAAGGACCGCAAAAAGGTTTTATTCAAATAATAGGAGTTCAAATAATGGATTAGGAGCTTTTCAACACATTTATATTGCAAAACCGCAATTTCTGTACTTTTTACTCAGTTAAAATTCCACCGGGTCAATTGAAAAGCCCATTTAGACCTGCTCGTCCCAAACCTCTACAAAAAGGACCGCAAAAAGGTTTTACTCAAATAATAGGAGTTCAAATAATTGATTAGGAGCTTTTCAACACAATTATATTGCAAAAACTCAATTTCTGTACTTTTTACTCAGTTAAAATTCCAACGGGTCCATTGAAATGCCCATTTAGACCTGCTCGTCCGAAACCTCTACAAACGGACCGCAAAAATGTTTTATTCAAATATTAGGAGTTCAAATAATTGATTAGGAGATTTTCAACACAATTATATTGCAAAACTGCAATTTTTGTACTTTTTACTCAGTTAAAATTCCATCGGGTCCATTGAAAGGCCCATTTCGACCCGCTCGTCCGAAACCTCTACAAAAAGGACTGCAAAACAAGTTTTAATCAAATTTTAGGAGTTCATGTAATTGATTAGGAGCTTTTCAACACAATTATATTGCAAAACCTCAATTTATGTACTTTTTACTCAGTTAAAATTCCAACGGGTCCATTGAAAGGCCCATTTAGACCTGCTCGTCCGAAACCTCTACAAAAAGGACCGAAAAAAGGTTTTATTCAAATAATAGGAGTTCAAATAATTGATTAGGAGCTTTTCAACACAATTATATTGCAAAACCTCAATTTCTGTACTTTTTACTCAATTAAAATTCCAACGGGTCCATTGAAAGGCCTATTTAGACCTGCTCGTCTGAAACCTCTACAAAAAGGACCGCAAAAATGTTTCATTCAAATATTAGGAGTTCATGTAATTGATTAGGAGCTTTTCAACACAATTATATTGCAAAACCTCAATTTCTGTACTTTTTACTCAGTTAAAATTCCAACGGGTCAATTGAAAGGCCCATTTAGACCTGCTCTTCCGAAACCTCTTCAAAAAAGACCGCAAAAAGGTTTTATTCAAATATTAGGAGTTCAAATAATTGATTAGGAGCTTTTCAACACAATTATATTGCAAAACCTCAATTTTTGTACTTTTTACCCAGTTAAAATTCCAACGGGTCCATCGAAAAGCCCATTTAGACCTGCTCGTCCAAAACCTCTACAAAAAGGACCGCAAAAATGTTTTATTCAAATATTAGGAGTTCAAATAATTGATTAGGAGCTCTTCTACACAATTATACTGCAAAACCTCAATTTCTGTACTTTTTACTCAGTTAAAATTCCAACGAGTCCATTAAAAAGCCCATTTAGACCTGCTTGTCCGAAACCTCTACAAAAAGGACCACAAAAATGTTTTATTCAAATATTAGGAGTTCAAATAATTGATTAGGAGCTTTTCAACACAATTATACTGCAAAACCTCAATTTCTGTACTTTTTACTTAGTTAAAATTCCAATGGGTCCATTGAAAGGCCCATTTCGACCCACTCGTCCGAAACCTCTACAAAAAGGACTGCAAAAGAAGTTTTAATCATATATTTGGAGTTCAAATAATTCATTAGGAGCTTTTCAACACAATTATATTGCAAAACCTCAGTTTATGTACTTTATACTTAGTTAAAATTCCAACGGGTCCATTGAAAGGCCCATTTCAACCCGCTCGTCCGAAACCTCTACAAAAAGGACTGCAAAACATGTTTTATTCAAATATTAGGTGTTCAAACAATTTATTAGGAGCTTTTCAACACAATTATATTGCAAAACCTCAATTTCTGTACTTTTTACTCAGTTAAAATTCCAACGGGTCCATTGAAAGGCCAATTTCAACCCGCTCGTCCGAAACCTCAACAAAAAGGACTGCAAAACAAGTTTTCATCAAATTTTAGGAGTTCATGTAGTTGATTAGAAGCTTTTCAACACAATTATATTGCAAAACCTAAATTTTTGTACTTTTTACTCAGTTAAAATTCCAACGGGTCAATTGAAAGGCCCATTTAGAACTGCTCGTCCGAAACCTCTACAAAAAGCACCGCAAAAATGTTTTATTCAAATATTAGGAGTTCAAATAATTGATTAGAAGCTTTTCAACACAATTATATTGCAAAACCTCAATTTCTGTACTTTTTACTTAGTTAAAATTCGAACGGGTCCATTGAAAGGCCCATTTAGACCTGCTCGTCCGAAACCTCTACAAAAAGGACCGCAAAAATGTTTTATTCAAATATTAGGAGTTCAAATAATTGATTAGGACCTTTTCAATACAATTATACTGCAAAACCTCAATTTCTGTACTTTTTACTTAGTTAAAATTCCAATGGGTCCATTGAAAGGCCCATTTCGACCCGCTCGTCCGAAACCTCTACAAAAAGGACTGCAAAACAAGTTTTAATCATATATTTGGAGTTCAAATAATTCATTAGGAGCTTTTCAACACAATTATATTGCAAAACCTCAGTTTATGTACTTTTTACTCAGTTAAAATTCCAACGGGTCCATTGAAAGGCCCATTTCAACCCGCTCGTCTGAAACCTCTACAAAAAGGACTGCAAAACAAGTTATCATCAAATTTTAGGAGTTCATGTAGTTGATTAGAAGCTTTTCAACACAATTATTTTGCAAAACCTCAATTTTTGTACTTTTTACTCAGTTAAAATTCCAATGGGTCAATTGAAAGGCCCATTTAGACCTGCTCGTCCAAAACCTCTACAAAAAGGACCGCAAAAATGTTTTATTCAAATATTAGGAGTTCAAATAATTGATTAGGAGCTTTTCAATACAATTATACTGCAAAACCTCAATGTCTGTACTTTTTACTTAGTTAAAATTCCAATGGGTCCATTGAAAGGCCCATTTCGACCCGCTCGTCCGAAACCTCTACAAAAAGGACTGCAAAACAAGTTTTAATCATATATTTGGAGTTCAAATAATTCATTAGGAGCTTTTCAACACAATTATATTGCAAAACCACAGTTTATGTAATTTTTACTCAGTTAAAATTCCAACGGGTCCATTGAAAGGCCCATTTCAACCCGCTCGTCCGAAACCTCAACAAAAAGGACTGCAAAACAAGTTTTCATCAAATTTTAGGAGTTCATGTAGTTGATTAGAAGCTTTTCAACACAATTATATTGCAAAACCTCAATTTTTGTACTTTTTACTCAGTTAAAATTCCAACGGGTCAATTGAAAGGCCCATTTAGACCTGCTCGTCCGAAACCTCTACAAAAAGGACCGCAAAAATGTTTTATTCAAATATTAGGAGTTCAAATAATTGATTAGGAGCTTTTCAACACAATTATATTGCAAAACCTCAATTTCTGTACTTTTTACTTAGTTAAAATTCCAATGGGTCCATTGAAAGGCCCATTTCGACCTGCTCGTCCGAAACCTCTACAAAAACGACCGCAAAAATGTTTTATTCAAATATTAGGAGATCAAATAATTGATTAGGATCTTTTCAACACAATTATACTACAAAACCTCAATTTCTGTACTTTTTACTTAGTTAAAATTCCAATGGGTCCATTGAAAGGCCCATTTCAACCCGCTCGTCCGAAACCTCTACAAAAAGGACCGCAAAAATGTTTTATTCAAATATTAGGAGTTCAAATAATTGATTAGGAGCTTTTCAACACAATTATACTGTAAAACCTCAATTTCTGTACTTTTTACTTAGTTAAAATTCCAATGGGTCCATTGAATGGCCCATTTCGACCCGCTCGTCCGAAACCTCTACAAAAAGGACATCAAAACAAGTTTTAATCATATATTTGGAGTTCAAATAATTCATTAGGAGCTTTTCAACACAATTATATTGCAAAACCTCAGTTTATGTACTTTTTACTCAGTTAAAATTCCAACCGGTCCATTGAAAGGCCCATTTCAACCCGCTCGTCCGAAACCTCTACAAAAAGGACTGCAAAACAAGTTTTCATCAAATTTTCGGAGTTCATGTAGTTGATTAGAAGCTTTTCAACACAATTATGTTGCAAAACCTCAATTTTTGTACTTTTTACTCAGTTAAAATTCCAACGGGTCAATTGAAAGACCCATTTAGACCTGCTCGTCCGAAACCTCTATAAAAAGGACCGCAAAAATGTTTTATTCAAATATTAGAAGTTCATGTAATTTATTAGGAGCTTTTCAACACAATTATATTGCAAAACCTCAATTTCTGTACTTTTTACTCAGTTAAAATTCCAACGGGTCAATTGAAAGGCCCATTTAGACCTGCTCGTCCGAAACCTCTACAAAAAGAACAACAAAAAGGTTTTATTCAAATATTAGGAGTTCAAATAATTGATTAGGAGCTTTTCAACACAATTATATTGCAAAACCTCAATTTCTGTACTTTTTACTCAGTTAAAATTTCAACGGGTCCATTGAAAAGCCCATTTAGACCTGCTCGTCCGAAACCTCTACAAAAAGGACCGCAAAAATGTTTTATTCAAATATTAGGAGTTCAAATAATTGATTAGAAGCTTTTCAACACAATTATACTGCAAAATCTCAATTTCTGTACTTTTTACTTAGTTAAAATTCCAACGGGTCCATTGAAAAGCCCATTTAGACCTGCTCGTCCGAAACCTCTACAAAAAGGACCGCAAAATGTTTTATTCAAATATTAGGAGTTCAAATAATTGCTTAGGAGCTTTTCAACACAATTATACTGCAAAACCTCAATTTCTGTACTTTTTACTTAGTTAAAATTCCAATGGGTCCATTGAAAGGCCCATTTCGACCCGCTCGTCCGAAACCTCTACAAAAAGGACTGCAAAACAAGTTTTAATCAAATATTAGGAGCTCAAATAATTCATTAGGAGCTTTTCAACACAATTATATTGCAAAACCTCAGTTTATGTAATTTTTACTCAGTTAAAATTCCAACGGGTCCATTGAAAGGCCCATTTCAACCCGCTCGTCCGAAACCTTTACAAAAAGGACTGCAAAACAAGTTTTCATCAAATTTTAGGAGTTCATGTAGTTGATTAGAAGCTTTTCAACACAATTATATTGCGAAACCTCAATTCTTGTACTTTTTACTTAGTTAAAATTCCAACGGGTCAATTGAAAGGCCCATTTAGACCTGCTCGTCCGAAACCTCTACAAAAAGGACCGCAAAAATGTTTTATTCAAATATTAGGAGTTGATGTAATTGATTAGGAGCTTTTCAACACAATTATATTGCAAAACCTCAATTTCTGTACTTTTTACTCAGTTAAAATTCCAACGGGTCAATTGAAAGGCCCATTTAGACCTGCTCGTCCGAAACCTCTACAAAAAGGACAGCAAAAATGTTTTATTCAAATATTAGGAGTTCAAATAATTGATTGGGAGCTTTTCAACACAATTATATTGCAAAACCTCAATTTCTGTACTTTTTACTAAGTTAAAATTCCAACGGTTCCATTGAAAGGCCCAATTAGACATCCTCGTCCGAAACCTCTACAAAAAGGACCGCAAAAATGTTTTATTCAAATATTAGGAGTTCAAATAATTGATTGGGAGCTTTTCTACACAATTATATTGCAAAACCTCTACAAAAAGGACCGCAAAAATGTTTTATTCAAGTATTAGGAGTTCAAATAATTGATTGGTAGCTTTTCAACACAATTATATTGCAAAACCTCAATTTATGTACTTTTTACTCAGTTAAAATTCCAACGGGTCCATTGAAAGGCCCAATTAGACATCCTCGTCCGAAACCTCTACAAAAAGGACCGCAAAAATGTTTTATTCAAATATTAGGAGTTCAAATAATTGATTAGGAGCTTTTCAACATAATTATATTGCAAAACCTCAATTTCTGTACTTTTTATTTAGTTAAAATTCCAACGGGTCAATTGAAAGGCCCATTTAGACCTCCTCTTCCGAAACCTCTACAAAAAGGACCGCAAAAAGGTTTTATTCAAATAATAGGAGTTCAAATAATTGATTAGGAGCTTTTCAACACAATTATATTGCAAAACCTCAATTTCTGTACTTTTTACTCAGTTAAAATTCCAACGGGTCCATTGAAAAGCCCATTTAGACCTGCTCGTCCGAAACCTCTACAAAAAGGACCGCAAAATGTTTTATTCAAATATTAGGAGTTCAAACAATTTATTAGGAGCTTTTCAACACAATTATATTGCAAAACCTCAATTTCTGTACTTTTTACTCATTTAAAATTCCAACGGGTCCATTGAAAGGCCCATTTCGACTCGCTCGTCCGAAACCTCTACAAAAAGGACTGCAAAACAAGTTTTAATTAACTTTTAGGAGTTCATGTAATTGATTAGGAGATTTTGAACACAATTATATTGCAAAACCTCAATTTCTGTACTTTTTACTCAGTTAAAATTCCAACGGGTCCATTGAAAGGACCATTTCGACCCGCTCGTCCGAAACCTCTACAAAAAAGACCGCAAAACAAGTTTTAATCAAATATTAGGAGTTCAAATAATTGATTAGGAGATTTTCAACACAATTATATTGCAAAACCGCAATTTCTGTACTTTTTACTCAGTTAAAATTCCAACGGGTCCATTGAAAGGCCCATTTCGACCCGCTCGTCTGAAACCTCTACAAAAGGACTGCAAAACAAGTTTTAATCAAATATTAGGAGTTCAAATAATTGATTAGGAGCTTTTCAAAAAAATTATATTACAAAACCGCAATTTTTGTACTTTTTACTCAGTTAAAATTCTAACGGGTCAGTTGAAAGGCCCATTTAGACCCGCTCGTCCGAAACCTCTACAAAAAGGACCGCAAAAAGGTTTTATTCAAATAATAGGAGTTCAAATAATTGATTAGGAGCTTTTCAACACAATTATATTGCAAAACCTCAATTTCTGTACTTTTTACTCAGTTAAAATTCCAACGGGTCCATTGAAAAGCCCATTTAGACCTGCTCGTCTGAAACCTCTACAAAAAGGACCACAAAAATGTTTTATTCAAATATTAGGAGTTCAAATAATTGATTAGGAGCTTTTCAACACAATTATACTGCAAAACCTCAATTTCTGTACTTTTTACTTAGTTAAAATTCCAATGGGTCCAATGAAAGGCCCATTTCAACCCGCTCGTCCGAAACCTCTACAAAAAGGACTGCAAAACAAGTTTTAATCAAATTTTAGGAGTTCATGTAATTGATTAGGAGCTTTTCAACACAATTATATTGCAAAACCGCAATTTCTGTACTTTTTACCCAGTTAAAATTCAACCGGGTCAATTAAAAGGCCCATTTAGACCTGCTCGTCCGAAACCTCTACAAAAAGGACCGCAAAAAGGTTTTATTCAAATAATAGGAGTTCAAATAATGGATTAGGAGCTTTTCAACACATTTATATTGCAAAACCGCAATTTCTGTACTTTTTACTCAGTTAAAATTCCACCGGGTCAATTGAAAAGCCCATTTAGACCTGCTCGTCCCAAACCTCTACAAAAAGGACCGCAAAAAGGTTTTACTCAAATAATAGGAGTTCAAATAATTGATTAGGAGCTTTTCAACACAATTATATTGCAAAAACTCAATTTCTGTACTTTTTACTCAGTTAAAATTCCAACGGGTCCATTGAAATGCCCATTTAGACCTGCTCGTCCGAAACCTCTACAAACGGACCGCAAAAATGTTTTATTCAAATATTAGGAGTTCAAATAATTGATTAGGAGATTTTCAACACAATTATATTGCAAAACTGCAATTTTTGTACTTTTTACTCAGTTAAAATTCCATCGGGTCCATTGAAAGGCCCATTTCGACCCGCTCGTCCGAAACCTCTACAAAAAGGACTGCAAAACAAGTTTTAATCAAATTTTAGGAGTTCATGTAATTGATTAGGAGCTTTTCAACACAATTATATTGCAAAACCTCAATTTATGTACTTTTTACTCAGTTAAAATTCCAACGGGTCCATTGAAAGGCCCATTTAGACCTGCTCGTCCGAAACCTCTACAAAAAGGACCGAAAAAAGGTTTTATTCAAATAATAGGAGTTCAAATAATTGATTAGGAGCTTTTCAACACAATTATATTGCAAAACCTCAATTTCTGTACTTTTTACTCAATTAAAATTCCAACGGGTCCATTGAAAGGCCTATTTAGACCTGCTCGTCTGAAACCTCTACAAAAAGGACCGCAAAAATGTTTCATTCAAATATTAGGAGTTCATGTAATTGATTAGGAGCTTTTCAACACAATTATATTGCAAAACCTCAATTTCTGTACTTTTTACTCAGTTAAAATTCCAACGGGTCAATTGAAAGGCCCATTTAGACCTGCTCTTCCGAAACCTCTTCAAAAAAGACCGCAAAAAGGTTTTATTCAAATATTAGGAGTTCAAATAATTGATTAGGAGCTTTTCAACACAATTATATTGCAAAACCTCAATTTTTGTACTTTTTACCCAGTTAAAATTCCAACGGGTCCATCAAAAAGCCCATTTAGACCTGCTCGTCCGAAACCTCTACAAAAAGGACCGCAAAAATGTTTTATTCAAATATTAGGAGTTCAAATAATTGATTAGGAGCTCTTCTACACAATTATACTGCAAAACCTCAATTTCTGTACTTTTTACTCAGTTAAAATTCCAACGAGTCCATTAAAAAGCCCATTTAGACCTGCTTGTCCGAAACCTCTACAAAAAGGACCACAAAAATGTTTTATTCAAATATTAGGAGTTCAAATAATTGATTAGGAGCTTTTCAACACAATTATACTGCAAAACCTCAATTTCTGTACTTTTTACTTAGTTAAAATTCCAATGGGTCCATTGAAAGGCCCATTTCGACCCACTCGTCCGAAACCTCTACAAAAAGGACTGCAAAACAAGTTTTAATCATATATTTGGAGTTCAAATAATTCATTAGGAGCTTTTCAACACAATTATATTGCAAAACCTCAGTTTATGTACTTTATACTTAGTTAAAATTCCAACGGGTCCATTGAAAGGCCCATTTCAACCCGCTCGTCCGAAACCTCTACAAAAAGGACTGCAAAACAAGTTTTCATCAAATTTTAGGAGTTCATGTAGTTGATTAGAAGCTTTTCAACACAATTATATTGCAAAACCGCAATTTCTGTACTTTTTACTTAGTTAAAATTCTAACGGGTCCATTGAAAGGCCCATTTAGACCTGCTCGTCCGAAACCTCTACAAAAAGGACCGCAAAAATGTTTTATTCAAATATTAGGAGTTCAAATAATTGATTAGGAGCTTTTCAACACAATTATACTGCAAAACCTCAATTTATGTACTTTTTACTTAGTTAAAATTCCAATGGGTCAATTGAAAGGCCCATTTCGACCCGCTCGTCCGAAACCTCTACAAAAAGGACTGCAAAACAAGTTTTAATCATATATTTGGAGTTTAAATAATTCATTAGGAGCTTTTCAACACAATTATATTGCAAAACCTCAATTTATGTACTTTTTACTCAGTTAAAATTCCAACGGTTCCATTGAAAGGTCCATTTCAACCCGCTCGTCCGAAACCTCTACAAAAAGGACTGCAAAACAAGTTTTCATCAAATTTTAGGAGTTCATGTAGTTGATTAGAAGCTTTTCAACATAATTATATTGCAAAACCTCAATTTTTGTACTTTTTACTCAGTTAAAATTCCAACGGGTCAATTGAAAGGCCCATTTTCACCTGCTCGTCCGAAACCTCTACAAAAAGGACCGCAAAAATGTTTTATTCAAATATTAGGAGTTCATGTAATTTATTAGGAGCTTTTCAACACAATTATATTGCAAAACCTCAATTTCTGTACTTTTTACTCATTTAAAATTCTAACGGGTCCATTGAAAGGCCCATTTCGACCCGCTCGTCCAAAACCTCTACAAAAATGACGGCAAAACAAGTTTTAATCAAATTTTAGGAGTTCATGTAATTGATTAGGAGCTTTTCAACACAATTATATTGCAAAACCTCAATTTATGTACTTTTTACTCGGTTAAAATTCCAACGGGTCCATTGAAAGGCCCATTTCGACCCGCTCGTCGAAACCTCTACAAAAAGGACTACAAAACAAGTTTTAATCAAATTTTAGGAATTCATGTAATTGATTAGGAGCTTTTCAACACAAGTATATAGCAAAACCTCAATTTCTGTACTTTTTACTTAGTTAAAATTCCAACGGGTCCATTGAAAGGCCCATTTAGTCCTGCTCGTCTGAAACCTCTACAAAAAGGACCGCAAAAATGTTTTATTCAAATATTAGGAGTTCAAATAATTGATTAGGAGCTTTTAAACACAATAATATTGCAAAACCACAATTTCTGTACTTTTTACTCATTTAAAAATCCAATGGGTCCATTGAAAGGCCCATTTCGACCTGCTCGTCTGAAACCTCTACAAAAAGGACTGCAAAACAAGTATTAATCAAATTTTAGGAGTTCATGTAATTGATTAGGAGCTTTTCAACACCAGTATATTGCAAAACCTCAATTTCTGTACTTTTTACTCAGTTAAAATTCCAACGGGTCTGTTGAAAGTCCCATTTCGACCCGCTCGTCCGAAACATCTACAAAAAGGAATGCAAAACAAGTTTTAATCAAATTTTAGGAGTTCATGTAATTGATTAGGAGCTTTTCAAAACAATTATATTGCAAAACGTTAATTTCTGTACTTTTTACTTAGTTAAAATTCCAACGGGTCCATTGAAAGGCCCATTTAGACCTGCTCGTCCGAAACCTCTACAAAAAGGAACGCAAAAAGGTTTTATTCAAATATTAGGAGTTCAAATAATTGATTTGGAGCTTTTCAACACAATTATATTGCAAAACCTCAATTTCTGTACTTTTTACTCAGCTAAAATTCCAACGGTTCCATTGAAAAGCCCATTTAGACCTGCTCGTCCGAAACCTCTACAAAAAGGACCGCAAAAATGTTTTATTCAAATACTAGGAGTTAAAATAATTGATTAGGAGCTTTTCAACACAATTATACTGCAAAACCTCAATTTCTATACTTTTAACTTAGTTAAAATTCCAACGGGTCCTTTGAAAGGCCCAATTTGACCCGCTCGTCCGAAACCTCTACAAAAAGGACTGCAAAACATGTTTTAATCAAATATTAGGAGTTCAAATAATTCATTAGGAGCTTTTCAACACAATTATATTGCAAAACCTCAATTTATGTACTTTTTACTCAGTTAAAATACCAACGGGTCCATTGAAAGGCCCATTTCGACCCGCTCGTCCGAAACCTCTACAAAAAGGACTACAAAACAAGTTTTAATCAAATTTTAGGAATTCATGTAATTGATTAGGAGCTTTTCAATACAATTATATTGCAAAACCGCAATTTCTGTACTTTTTACTTAGTTAAAATTCCAACGGGTCCATTGAAAGGCCCATTTAGACCTGCTCGTCCGAAACCTCTACAAAAAGAACCGCAAAACAAGTTTTAATCAAATATTAGAGTTCAAAAAATTGATTAGGAGCTTTTCAACACAATTATATTGCAAAACCTCAATTTATGTACTTTTTACTCATTTAAAATTACAACGGGTCCATTGAAAGGCCCATTTCGACCCACTCGTCCGAAACCTCTACAAAAAGGACTGCAGAATAAGTTTTAATCAAATATTAGGAGTTCAAATAATTCATTAGGAGCTTTTCAACACAATTATATTGCAAAACCTCAATTTATGTACTTTTTACTCAGTTAAAATACCAACGGGTCCATTGAAAGGCCCATTTCAACCCGCTCGTCCGAAACCTCTACAAAAAGGACTACAAAACAAGTTTTAATCAAATTTTAGGAATTCATATAATTGATTAGGAGCTTTTCAACACAATTATATTGCAAAACCGCAATTTCTGTACTTTTTACTCAGTTAAAATTCCAACGGGTCCATTGAAAGGCCCATTTCGACCCGCTCGTCTGAAACCTCTACAAAAAGGACTGCAAAACAAGTTTTAATCAAATTTTAGGAGTTCATGTAATTGATTAGGAGCTTTTCAACACAATTATATTGCAAAACCGCAATTTCTGTACTTTTTACTCAGTTAAAATTCCAACGGGTCCTTTGAAAAGCCCATTTAGACCTGCTCGTCCGAAACCTCTACAAAAAGGACCGCAAAAATGTTTTATTCAAATATTAGGAGTTCAAATAATTGATTAGGAGCGTTTCAACACAATTATATTGCAAAACCTCAATTTCTGTGTTTTTTACTAGTTAAAATTCCAGCGGGTCCGTTGAAAGGCTCAATTCGACCCGGTCGTCCGAAACCTCTACAAAAATGACTACAAAACAAGTTTTAATCAAATTTTAGGAGTTCAAATAATTCATTAGGAGCTTTTCAACACAATTATATTGCAAAACCTCAATTTCTGTACTTTTTACTCAGGTCAAATTCCAACGGGTCCATTGAAAGGCCCATTTCAACCCGCTCGTCCGAAACCTCTACAAAAAGGACTGCAAAACAAGTTTTAATCAAATTTTAGGAGTTCATGTAATTGATTAGGAGCTTTTCAAAACAATTATATTGCAAAACCTCAATTTTCGTACTTTTTACTCAGTTAAAATTCCAACGGGTCCATAGAAAGGCCCATTTAGACCTGCTCGTCCAAAACCTCTACAAAAAGGACCGCAAAAATGTTTTATTCAAATATTAGGAATTCAAATAATTGATTAGGAGCTTTTAAACACAATTATATTGCAAAACCTCAATTTCTGTACTTTTTACTCATTTAAAATTCCTACGGGTCCATTGAAAGGCCCATTTTGACCCGCTCGTCCGAAACCTCTACAAAAAGGACTGCAAAACAAGTTTTAATCAAATTTTAGGAGTTCATGTAATTGATTAGGAGCTTTTCAACACATGTATATTGCAAAACCTTAATTTTTGTACATTTTACTCAGTTAAAATTCCAACGGGTCCATTGAAAGGCCCATTTAGACCTGCTCGTCTGAAACCTCTACAAAAAGGACTGCAAAACATGTTTTATTCAAATATTAGGAGTTCATGTAATTTATTAGGAGCTTTTAAACACAATTATATTGCGAAACCTCAATTTTTGTACTTTTTACTCATTTAAAATTCCAACGGGTCCATTGAAAGGCCCATTTAGACCTGCTCGTCCGAAACCTGTACAAAAAGGACCGCAAAAATGTTATATTCAAATATTAGGAGTTAAAATAATTGATTAGGAGCTTTTCAACACAATTATATTGCAAAACCTCAATTTCTGTACTTTTTACTCAGTTAAAATTCCAACGGGTCCGTTGAAAGGCCCAATTCGACCCGCTCATCCGAAACCTCTACAAAAAGGACTGCAAAACAAGTTTTAATCAAATATTAGGAGTTCTGTAACACCCCAATTTTGGGCTTGGAAGTTTTGGGTGTTGACCGGGTCGGTCGAATTGCGGTTCGAATATATATATAAGGGTGATTTTTAGGAAAGCCTGGTTCGGGTTGCATTAAATATATGGAAAAATATCTTAAAATCCTCTTTTATTATATATAATAAAATGGTGAAATCAATTTTACAAAATGAGGTTTGGAAGTGAGACATTTTGGGTTAGTGACTAAAATGAAAATTTTGAAAACTTGGTGACTGTTTTAAAAAGGGTTGAAACTTTGAATATTTAAGGAGCTATTTACCCAAGAAGAGTTTCTCCAGATTTTTCATAATATTAAACAATTTATTAATGGTTTTTAATTAAATGTAAAAGGAGGGAAAAGATATTTTGTTAGCTTAACTAAATTTTCTCAAAAATTTCCATTTCTTTTCTCTCAACTCTTCTCCAGAAAATTTCCCTCTGATTTTGACATCCAAAGATGAGATTTCAATCTTCATTTGATCTCTAATCATTTCTACATCAAAACCTTAGCATTTGCTTATTGGATTTTCAAGAATCTTAGTTTCAAAAAGGGAGAAATTCACATTTAGAGGTATGAACGTCCTTCTCCTCTAAATACTCAGTTCTTTACTGAAATTCCCAAGTTCTCAATCCTTGATTTGTGTTTTATTAAAGGTTTTGTAGTTGTGTTCTTAATCTTGGCTTTAAAATGCAAGATTTGGTTAATGTAGAGCATTGAAGTGCATAAAGGGCAGCAAGGAGGTCAAGAATCCAAGTGAAGAACTAAGCTCATGTATGGTGAATGTTTTCCTAACACTATTAGCTTTTGGGCATTTGGCAATGGGAACCTAAATTGTTGTTTTGGGAGATGTTTTGGACTCCCTAAGTTGGTTTTATGCTTTTGGTGATGTTGAGACTTGTAAATGGCCTTTTGAGGTTGGTTTGGTGTTTTTGATGTTTGTATGGTTTTCAATATAGGATGCATGCCTATAGAATTGGGTTTTTCCTTATTTGATGCCATGATTGAGATTGGTTGATGCTAATATGTTCATTGAGTGTATAATGACTTGTGTGTACGATTTGGTGGTCTTTGGAATGCGTTTGATGGGTCAATTGTGTAATAAACCAGCTAAAATTCTGCAATCTGGGCAGCCTGTTTCGAAACAGGTGCTACCGTTTTGGAACAGAGGGCCTGAAATGGCCTTGGCATTTCGGAACGGGTAGAACCGTTTCGGAACGGTTTTGCCACTGCCAAGCCCTGTTCCGGAACTTCTTTAGGAACAGTCCCGCGTTTCGGAACGGATCATCCCTGTTCCGAAACACCCGACCGTTGGGCACTGAAATTGACGGTTAATTGTTTTGCAATCTTTGCGTTTTGGTCCTGAACTTGGTCTATCCAATTGAATGAGTTTGGGATGTCCGTTTGTGTTGAAATTTGGCAGAGAAGCTTGAAACATGACTAATTTCATAATGGTAACTGAAAGGTTGGTCAAGTCCTTATAGTTTTTAGAATATGCATTTTGGTCCCTAAATTCATAATTTGTGCAATCGAACCCCTAAATGTTTCCTGATTGTGGTGATCTCTGAGTTTGCTGATCTTATGAACATATCTAGGGTTAACATGCATTTAGACAAGATTAAAAAAAAAGGGTCGCTAATCAAGGTTGACTTTCGGGTTGACTTTGGTTTTCCCTGTGTAAACTTCTTAATTCGGTTCAACCGTCTAGGCCGGGTTAAGGGGGTTACATTTGGTGGTATCAGAGCTGAGTTCTCGATGTATTTGGGAATGGTTATGTGGGTGATGAGTGTATGTATGCTTTGTATGCTTGTTGAATGAAGCGTGTTGTGTGAATTGTAAGTATGTTACAACTGTGATGAATGCTGTGGTGAAGCATGTTAGAGGGACCCATTGCCAAATCAAAGCTAATGTAATGATTTGTTTGGAAATGAGCTTGAGTACTTGGATTGCTTACCTTGCTGAGCCTGACTTTGTTTATTGCATTCTGATTTCATTGTTTAGTGAATGACACCTTGTAGAGAAACGAGGATTAATACGCGAGCTATGGCTCAAAATGAGAATGAGGAGAATGCTGAAAATGTGGTGGATTTACCTCCTCCGCCTGGTTGTGGTGGTGCTGGGGGTGAAGGAGCTGCTGCTGGTGCTGGTGCTGGGGTCGCTGGACCTGAAGCTGGTCAGGGGCAAGATGTACCTGACATGACAGTGTTGATTCAAGCTATTGCTGGAGCTTTTCGAGCGGCAGTAGCTGAAGCTCAAGGAGCTGGGCATCAGGGAGATGCTAATGTGAGACTACCTTTGGAACGCTTGCGCAGTCTGGGAGGGACTGAGTTCAGGGGTTTGTCTGCTGAAGGTTCTGAGTCTTGGCTGGAAAGTACCAAGAGAATCTTGGGGCAAATGAATTGTTCTGATGTGCAGAAGTTGGGCTGTGTGGTATCGTTGTTGCAGGACGTTGCATACACTTGGTGGACAACCACTATCTCTGGGATGGCGGATGCTGATGTGACATGGACGTTCTTTCAGAACATTTTCAAGAGAAGGTATCTGGGTGTGAGGTATTTGGATGAAAAGAAAAGGGAATTCATGTCTCCTACTTAAGGGAGCTTGACAGTGGCTGAGTACGAGGTTCAGTTTGTCCGACTTAGTCAGTACGCACCTGAGCTTATTCCTGACGAGCGGGAGAGGTGTGAACGGTTCCGTTATGGTTTGGTGACAGAAGTGAAGACTTATATGCTGGCTGCTGAGTATAATGATTTTGATGTGCTGGTTGGTAGGGCAAAAGACATTGAGATGAATTTGAGTTTATCTTCTAGAGGTGTTGGTGGTTCTAGTGCTGGTAAGCGAGTTGCTGAGTATAGTTCCGGTGGTCGACGGAACAAGAGGGGACGTGATCGGAAGTATCAGTCTTCAGCTAAGCGAGGTGGTGGAGGGCAAGGTGCGCTTGTTCAGGGAGACAAGGCAAGAGCTGATCCGAACACATGTTGGACATGTGGGTCGCGTGGTCATTTGAGGCGTGATTGTCCTCGAGCTACCAGGGAGGTGCAGGCTCCTGTTGGGGCGACTGGTAACTCGTGCTGGAACTGTGGATCAGCGGATCACATGAGGAGGGAGTGTCTTCTGTTGGCCAGTGGTGGCCAAGGACGTGCTCCTGGAGTTGTTGCACCACATAGAGGTCGTGGGCGCGGCCGTGGTAATTTCCAGCGTAGAGAGGAAGGTGGACGGAATGTGGCTCATGTTGTAGCTGTTCAGCCTGAGGGTGGTGGTCAGGCCAGAGTGTATGTCCAGAGGGAGGGGAGAAATGACACGAATGTGATCGCAGGTACTTTCACTTTGCAATCCTTGTCATTACTTTCCTTGATTGATTCTGGATCTACACACTCATATATATTGCGTGAGCATGCTGAATTGCTTGGTTTGCCTGTTGAGTCTTTGGATGTTGGTATGCGTGTCACTAGTTCTTTTGGCGAGACTGTTGTGACTCGAAAGCTTTATAGAAGATGTCCTTTGGTTGTGCAAGATCATGTTTTTCAAGTTGATCTTATGGAATTGCCTTTCTATGGTTTTGATGTAATCCTTGGTATGGATTGGCTTGTTGAGCATCGAGCTGTAGTGGATTGTGAGAGTAAGTGAGTTTCGTTGAAGCTTGCGGATGATTATGAGGTAGTGGTGGTTGGTGAGAATGTGAAGTTTCTTGCCAATGTGGTGTCTACATTGGAGGCGAGTCGGATGCTGAGGCAAGGTTGTGAAGCTTATCTCGCTTTTGTGATGAATCCTAGCTCTAAGGAGTTGCGTGTGCAAGATATCAGGACTGTGCGAGAGTTTCCTGGTGTGTTTCCTGAGGAGTTGCCTGGATTGCCTCCTAATCGCGAAGTGGAGTTTGGGATTGAGTTGTATGAAAACACGACTCCAGTGTCCATTACCCCTTATCGAATGGCGCCTAAGGAGTTGAAAGAGCTGAAGACGCAACTGCAAGAGTTGCTTGATCGTGGTTTCATTCGGCCGAGTGTGTCACCTTGGGGTGCACCGGTCTTATTTGTGAAGAAGAAGGATGGCACTATGAGAATGTGCATTGATTATCGTCAACTTAACAAGTTGACTATCAAGAATCGGTATCCATTGCCGAGAATTGATGATCTTTTTGATCAATTTCGGGGAGCAGCTGTGTTCTCTAAGATTGACTTAAGGTCAGGGTATTACCAGTTGAAGGTGAAGGATGTGGATGTGCCAAAGACAGCTTTCAGGACGAGGTATGGGCATTATGAGTTCCTTGTGATGCCGTTTGGTTTGACGAATGCTCCTGCAGCTTTCATGGACATGATGAATCGAGTATTTCATGAATACTTGGATAAATTTGTAGTGGTATTCATTGATGTTATCCTTGTGTACTCGCGTACTGAGGAGGAGCATGACGGGCATCTAAGAATTGTGTTGCAAGCTTTGTTGGAGAATCAGCTTTATGCCAAGCTGAGCAAGTGTGAGTTTTGGCTTAGAAAAGTGGTGTTTCTTGGTCATGTGGTTTCTGCTGAGGGGATTCGTGTTGATCCTCAGAAGATTGAGGCATTGATGAATTGGAAGCCTCCTAAGTCTGTTCATGAAGTCCGTAGTTTCCTTGGTTTGGCGGGATACTATCGGAGATTCGTGGATGGGTTTTCAAAGATTGCTGCACCTTTGACGAAGTTGTTGCAGAAGGATGTTAAGTATGAGTGGACGGAAGCGAGACATCAGGCTTTTGAGAAGCTTAAGGCAGCTTTGACGCAAGCTCCAATCTTGGTTCAACCTGAATCAGGGAAAGAGTTTGTGGTGTATAGCGATGCGTCCTATGTTGGTTTGGGATGTGTGTTGATGCAAGAGGGTAAGGTGGTGGCTTATGCGTCGCGGCAGTTGAAGGTGGATGAGCGCAATTATCCTACGCATGACATTGAGTTGGCTGCAGTGGTTTTTGCTTTGAAAATCTGGAGACATTATCTGTATGGTGAGAAGTGTACTGTGTACACGGATCACAAGAGTTTGAAGTATCTGATGTCTCAGAAGGAGTTGAATCTTAGGCAACGACGTTGGGTGGAGTTGCTCAAGGATTATGATTTGACGATCGAGTATCACCCGGGTAAGGCTAATGTTGTAGCGGATGCCTTGAGTAGGAAAGTAGCTGTTGAGTTGAGGGCTATGTTTGCCAGTTTGAGTATTTCGCGTGATGGTGGTCTTGTGGCTGAATTGCAAGTGAAACCATCTTTGGTTCAGTTGTTTAAGGAAAACAGTTGTTGGATGATTCCTTGGTACCGCATGTTCAGGACATTGCGGAGGATAGGCCTTCGGATTTCTGTTTTAATGATGATGGAGTGTTGTGCTTTGGGAGTCGGATAGGAGTGCCCAATGATGCTGAGTTGAGGCGTACTATTCTGACTGAAGGTCATAGTAGTCCTTTTGCTATGCACCCTGGTAGTACTAAGATGTATCGTGATCTTCGTGATGAGTACTATTGGGTGGGTTTAAAGAAAGATGTTGCTGAGTTTGTAAGCAAGTGCATGGTGTGTCAGCGAGTTAAGGCTGAGCATCAGTTTCCTTCAGGGTTGTTGGAACCGTTGCGGATTCCTGAGTGGAAGTGGGAAATGATTACCATGGATTTTGTATCTGGGTTGCCTTTGTCGCCATCGAAGAAGAATTCGGTATGGGTGATTGTGGATCGCCTGAAGAAGTGTGCGCATTTCTTGCCTGTGCATACTACGTATACTTTGGATAAGCTTGCGGAGCTGTATATTGCTGAGATTGTGCGGCTGCATGGTGTGCCAAAGTCGATTGTGTCGGATAGGGATCTGAGGTTTACATCGCGTTTCTGGCAGTGCTTGCATCAGGCTTTGGGTACGCGGTTGAATTTCAGTACATCTTATCATCCGTAGTCGGATGGACAGTCCGAGCGTGTTATCCAGGTGTTGGAGGATATGTTGAGGTGCTGCGTGATTGAGTTTCAGGGCTCTTGGGAGAAACATTTGCCTTTGGTGGAGTTTGCCTATAATAATAGTTATCAGGCAAGTATTCAAATGGCACCTTATGAAGCTTTGTATGGGAGGAAGTGTAGGACTCCTCTTTGTTGGGCTGAAACGGGTAAGAAGTTGGTTTCGATGCCAGCTTTGTTGAAAGGAACCACCGAGAAGGTGAAGCTCATTTGTGAGCGCTTGAAGGCAGCTTCTGATCAGCAAAAGTCTTACGCGGATCTGAAGCGTAAGGAGATTGAGTATGCGGTGGGTGACCGTGTGTTTTTGAAGGTTTCTCCTTGGAAAAAGGTGATGAGGTTTGGCCGAAAGGGTAAGTTAAGCCCTAGGTACATTGGACCATACGAGGTGGTTGAGCGTGTGGGTCCTGTTGCGTACAAGTTGAGGCTACCGCAAGAGTTGGAGAAGATTCATGATGTGTTTCATGTTTCTATGCTTCGGAAGTATAGATCAGATCCTTCCCATGTGATGCCTGTGGAAGAAGTGGAATTGAATCCGGATTTGGCTTATGATGAGGAACCGGTGAAGATTCTGGATTCAGATAGTAAGGTTCTTCGAGGCAAGACCATTGAGTTGGTAAAGGTGTTGTGGAAACATCGTGGTGTTGAAGAAGCCACGTGGGAGCGGAAGGATGACATGTTGAAGCAGTTTCCGTACCTCTTTCCTTCAGGTAAATTTCGAGGACGAAATTTCTTAAGGGGGGAGAGTTGTAACACCCTAATTTTGGGCTTGGAAGTTTTGGGTTTGGACCGGGTCGGTCGGATTGCGGTTCGAATATATATATATAAGGGTGATTTTAAGGAAAGCCTGGTTCGGGTTGCATTAAAAATATCTTAAAATCCTCTTTTATTATATATAACAGAATGGTGAAATCAATTTTACAAAATGAGGTTTGGAAGTTAGACATTTTGGGTTAGTGACTAAAATGAAAATTTTGAAAATTTGGTGACTGTTTTAAAAAGGGTTGAAACTTTGAATCTTTAAGGAGCTATTTACCCAAGAAGAGATTCTCCAGATTTTTCTTAATATTAAACAATTTATTAATGGTTTTTAATTAAATGTAAAAGGAGCGAAAAAAATATTTTGTTATCTTAACTAACTTTTCTCAAAAATTTCCATTTCTTTTCTCTCAACTTTTCTCCAGCAAATTTCCCTCTGATTTTGACATCCAAAGATGAGATTTCAATCTTCATTTGATCTCTAATCATTTCTACATCAAAACCTTAGCATTTGCTTATTGGATTTTCAAGAATCTTGGTTTCAAAAAGGGAGAAACTCACATTTAGAGGTATGAACGTCCTTCTCCTTTAAATACTCAGTTCTTTACTGAAATTCCCAAGTTCTCAATCCTTGATTTGTGTTTTATTAAAGGTTTTGTAGTTGTGTTCTTAATCTTGGCTTTAAAATGCAAGATTTGGTTAATTTTTGATGAAATTCGTATGAAATGATTGGGTACTGTTTTGAGATGTGTTTTTAATGAAAATTGGATGTATATTGATGAGAAATTGAGGTTTAATCAATGCAATCCCGAATACGTTGATTTTCCTAAGTTTTGCTTGAGTTTTTGATGGTTTTTGGAGTGATCTTGATGTTCTGCTATAGCTGGAGGTATGAGGACGTGATTAGATCCTTTTTGGATGTTAATTGAGGTTTAAGAATGATTGGAATTGGTGGATCTTGGCTGGGTAGTGTTGTAGTGATGTTTGGATGTGATTTCGGTTGTGTTTGGTAGCCGAAATGTTAGTGTTGTTGAGAGCAGCGAGTTTAGGTGTCTTGGTTGAAGATATTAATGCATGATGATGCATTAATCCTCTGCTTTGATGTGTTAAAAACAAGGGAGACATCTTCGGATCCTTGTGGAGTTGATCCGGAAGCTTGATTGGTGTTTCGGCAAGTTGCAAAACGAAATCGGTGAGTGAAGTTTGGTTTTCAGCTTTGAAACCAATGTTTTGAAGGTTTGGGTGCTTAGTTAAATTCTAAACAACTTAGCTAAGCTCAAGAGTAAGTTTTCGAAAAAACTCTCTTGTTGATGAGCCATGAGATGGTTGAATGCAAAGTGATTTGTTGCATGTTTAAATTCTGTTTTTGAAAGCATATTTTAGCGTGTTTATTGCTGGTTTTATAAGCCATGTGTTGAAGGATGCTCAAGGTAAGAGATCCTTGGTTTTACTTTGATAAATATGATTTCAATGCATAGTGATGCATGTGGATTTAATGGCTTTGTTAAATGCTTTAAAACAATGGATTAATGTTGTTAAATGATGTATATTGGCAAGTGATGTGGTTGGTTTAAAAATGCTTGAATCGGATATAGTTAGCCGGCTATAGGATTAGGTGCACCGTGAATAAAGTCGCCTTGGATGTCGAGGGGTTGTGATTGTACCATGCTCCATCCAAGTACACTAACGAGATGGTTAAAGACACCATGGTGGTTAAAAGTCCATGAGTGGGTCTTGTGTTAAGGTCATAATGGTGGTTAAAATTCCATGTGTGGACCTTGTGTATGGTAAGATCACAATGGTGGCTTAAAGTCCATGTGTGGATCTTGTGTTGTATGTCCCATGATCTTGTTAGTGATGTTATACAACTACCAATGAGTGATGTGGAGGGGTTGTGATTGTACCATAGTCTCCATCACGGGTGTTGAGGGGTTGTGATTGTACCATGCTCCACCTTGATATTGGTAGTGTGTATGAAGCGTATGGGACAACGCTTGTAATCCGCGTATCCGATTGTCGTTTGTGTTTTGAGTTTGAGAAAGGTTATGGATTATCACTTGAAAGCCAATATGACATGTTAATGATTTGAAGCATGAAATGCTTGGTTTATATACATATGTGCACGATCAAATGATGTTTGAACTAAAGGTTTTGAAACGGAGTTTTTGGTTAATGCATTATTGTGATGTTTTAAATGAGCATTCCTCACTAAGCTATGTGGTTACACTCTTTCTTTTCTTAAACCAATAATGCAGAGCATTGAAGTGCATAAAGGGCAGCAAGGAGGTCAAGAATCCAAGTGAAGAACTAAGCTCATGTATGGTGAATGTTTTCCTAACACTATTAGCTTTTGGGCATTTGGCAACGGGAACCTAAATTGTTGTTTTGGGAGATGTTTTGGACTCCCTAAGTTGGTTTTATGCTTTTGGTGATGTTGAGACTTGTAAATGGCCTTTTGAGGTTGGTTTGGTGTTTTTGATGTTTGTATGGTTTTCAATATAGGATGCATGCCTATAGAATTGGGTTTTTCCTTATTTGATGCCATGATTGAGATTGGTTGATGCTAATATGTTCATTGAGTGTATAATGACTTGTGTGTACGATTTGGTGGTCTTTGGAATGCGTTTGATGGGTCAATTGTGTAATAAACCAACTAAAATTCTGCAATTTGGGCAGCCTATTTCGGAACAGGTGTTACCGTTTCGGAACAGAGGGCCTGAAATGGCCTTGGCGTTACGGAACGGGTGGAACCGTTCCGGAACGGTTTTGCCACTCCCAAGCCCTGTTCCGGAACTTGTTTCAGAACGGTCCCGCGTTTCGGAACGGATCATCCCTGTTCCGAAACACCCGACCGTTGACGGTTAATTATTTTGCAATCTTTGCGTTTTGGTCCTGAACTTGGTCTATGAAATTGAATGAGTTTGGGATGTCCGTTTGTGTTGAAATTTGGCAGAGAAGCTTGAAACATGACTAATTTCATAATGGTAACTGAAAGGTTGGTCAAGTCCTTATAGTTTTTAGAATTTTCATTTTAGTCCCTAAATTCATAATTTGTGCAATCGAACCCCTAAATGTTTCCTAATTGTGGTGATCTCTGAGTTTGCTGATCTTATGAACATATGTAGGGTTAACATGCATTTAGACAAGATTAAAAAGAAAAAAAAAAGGGTCTCTAATCAAGGTTGACTTTCGGGTTGACTTTGGTTTTCCCTGTGTAAACTTCTTAATTCGGTTCAACCGTCTAGGCCGGGTTAAGGGGGTTACAAGTTCAAATAATTCATTAAGAGCTTTTCAACACAATTATATTCCAAAACCTCAATTTCTGTACTTTTTACTCAGTTAAAATTCCAACGAGTCCATTGAAAGGCCCATTTCGACCCGCTCATCCGAAACCTCTACAAAAAGGACTGCAAAACATGTTTTAATCAAATTTTAGGAGTTCATGTAATTGATTAGGAGCTTTTCAACACAAGTATATTGCAAAACCTCAATTTTTGTACTTTTTACTCAGTTAAAATTCCAACGGGTCCATTGAAAGGCCCATTTAGACCTGCTCGTCCGAAACCTCTACAAAAAGGACCGCAAAAATATTTTATTCAAATATTAGGAGTTAAAATAATTGATTAAGAGCTTTTAACCGCAATTATATTGCAAAATCTCAATTTCTGTACTTTTTACTCATTTAAAATTCTAACGGGTCCATTGAAAGGCCTATTTCGACCCGCTCGTCCGAAACCTCTACAAAAAAGACTGCAAAACAAGTTTTAATCAAATTTTAGGAGTTCATGTAATTTATTAGGAGCTTTTCAAAACAATTATATTGCAAAACCTCAATTTCCGTACTTTTTACTCAGTTAAAATTCCAACGGGTCCATTGAAAGGCCCATTTAGACCTGCTCGTCCGAAACCTCTACAAAAAGGACCGCAAAAATGTTTTATTCAAATATTATGAGTTCAAATAATTGATTAAGAGCTTTTCAACACAATTATATTGCAAAACCTCAATTTCTGTACTTTTTACTCATTTAAAATTCCAACGGGTCCATTGAAAGGCCCATTTTGACCCGCTCGTCCGAAACCTCTACAAAAAGGACTGCAAAACAAGTTTTAATCAAATGTTAGGAGTTCATGTAATTGATTAGGAGCTTTTCAACACAATTATATTGCAAAACCTCAATTTATGTACTTTTTACTCAATTAAAATTCCAACGGGTCCATTGAAAGGCCCATTTAGACCTGCTCGTCCGTAACCTCTACAAAAAGGACCGCAAAAATGTTTTATTCAAATATTAGGAGTTCAAATAATTGATTAGGAGCTTTTAAACACAATTATATTGCAAAACCTCAATTTCTGTACTTTTTACTCATTTAAAATTCCTAAGGGTCCATTGAAAGGCCCATTTCGACCCGCTCGTCCGAAACCTCTACAAAAAGGACTGCAAAACAAGTTTTAATCAAATTTTAGGAGTTCATGTAATTGATTAGGAGCTTTTCAACACAAGTATATTGCAAAACCTTAATTTTTGTAGATTTTACTCAGTTAAAATTCCAACGGGTCCATTGAAAGGCCCATTTAGACCGGCTCGTCCGAAACCTCTACAAAAAGGACTGCAAAACATGTTTTATTCAAATATTAGGAGTTCATGTAATTGATTAGGAGCTTTTAAACACAATTATATTGCGAAACCTCAATTTTTGTACTTTTTATTCATTTAAAATTCCAATGGGTCCATTGAAAGGCCCATTTAGACCTGCTCGTCCGAAACCTGTACAAAAAGGACCGCAAAAATGTTTTATTCAAATATTAGGAGTTAAAATAATTGATTAGGAGCTTTTCAACACAATTATATTGCAAAACCTAAATTTCTGTACTTTTTACTCAGTTAAAATTCCAACGGGTGCGTTGAAAGGCCCAATTCGACCCGCTCGTCCGAAACCTCTACAAAAAGGATTGCAAAACAAGTTTTAATCAAATATTAGGAGTTCAAATAATTCATTAAGAGCTTTTCAACACAATTATATTCCAAAAACTCAATTTTTGTACTTTTTACTCAGATAAAATTCCAACGGGTCCATTGAAAGGCCCACTTCAACCCGCTCATCCGAAACGTCTACAAAAAGGACTGCAAAACATGTTTTAATCAAATTTTAGGAGTTCATGTAATTGATTAGGAGCTTTTCAACACAAGTATATTGCAAAGCCTCAATTTCTGCACTTTTTACTCAGTTCAAATTCCAACGGGTCGATTGAAAGGCCCATTTAGACCTGCTCGTCTGAAACCTCTACAAAAAGGACTGCAAAAATGTTTTATTCAAATATTAGGAGTTAAAATAATTGATTAAGAGCTTTTCAACGCAATTATATTGCAAAATCTCAATTTGTGTACTTTTTACTCATTTAAAATTCCAACGGGTCCATAGAAAGGCCTATTTCGACCCGCTCGTCCGAAACCCCTACAAAAAGGACTGCAAAACAAGTTTTAATCAAATTTTAGGAGTTCATGTAATTGATTAGGAGCTTTTCAAAACAATTATATTGCAAAACCTCAATTTCCGTACTTTTTACTCAGTTAAAATTCCAACGGGTCCATTGAAAGGCCCATTTAGACCTGCTCGTCCGAAACCTCTACAAAAAGGACCGCAAAAATGTTTTATTCAAATATTAGGAGTTCAAATAATTGATTAAGAGCTTTTCAACACAATTATACTGCAAAACCTCAATTTCTGTACTTTTTACTCATTAAAAATTCCAACGGGTCCATTGAAAGGCCCATTTCGACCCGCTCGTCCGAAACCTCTACAAAAAGGACTGCAAAACAAGTTTTAATCAAATGTTAGGAGTTCATGTAATTGATTAGGAGGTTTTCAACACAATTATATTGCAAAACCTCAATTTTTGTACTTTTTACTCAATTAAAATTCCAACGGGTCCATTGAAAGGCCCATTTAGACCTGCTCGTCCGTAACCTATACAAAAAGGACCGCAAAAATGTTTTATTCAAATATTAGGAGTTCAAATAATTGATTAGGAGCTTTTAAACACAATTATATTGAAAAACCTCAATTTTATACTTCTTACTCAGATAAAATTCCAACGGGTCCATTGAAAGGCCCATTTAGACATGCTCGTCCGAAACCTCTACAAAAACGACCGCAAAAAGGTTTTATTCAAATATTAGGAGTTCAAATAATTAATTAGGAGCTTTTTAACACAATTATATTGCAAAAACTCAATTTATGTACTTTTTACTCATTTAAAATTCCAACGGGTCCATTGAAAGGCCCATTTAGACCTGCTCGTCCGAAACCTCTACAAAAAGGACCGCAAAAATGTTTTATTCAAATATTAGGAGCTCAAATAATTGATTAGGAGCTTTTGAACAAAATTATATTGCAAAACCTCAATTTATGTACTTTTTACTCAGTTAAAGTTCCAACGGGTCCATTGAAAGGACCATTTCGGCACTCTCGTTCGAAACCTCTACAAAAAGGACCGCAAAACAAGTTTTAATCAAATTTTAGGAGTTGATGTAATTGATTAGAAGCTTTTCAACACAATTACATTGCAAAACCTCAATTTATGTACTTTTTACTCAGTTAAAGTTCCAACGGGTCCATTGAAAGGACCATTTCGGCCCTCTCGTTCAAAACCTCTACAAAAAGGACCGCAAAACAAGTTTTAATCAAATTTTAGGAGTTCATGTAATTGATTAGAAGCTTTTCAACACAATTACATTGCAAAGCCTCAATTTCTGCACTTTTTACTCAGTTCAAATTCCAACGGGTCCATTGAAAGGCCCATTTAGACTTGCTCGTCCGAAACCTCTACAAAAAGGACTGCAAAAATGTTTTATTAAAATATTAGGAGTTCAAATAATTGATTAAGAGCTTTTCAACGCAATTATATTGCAAAATCTCAATTTGTGTACTTTTTACTCATTTAAAATTCCAACGGGTCCATTGAAAGGCCTATTTCGACCCTCTCGTCCGAAACCCCTACAAAAAGGACTGCAAAACAAGTTTTAATCAAATTTTAGGAGTTCATGTAATTGATTAGGAGCTTTTCAAAACAATTATATTGCAAAACCTCAATTTCCGTACTTTTTACTCAGTTAAAATTCCAACGGGTGTGGGATGGCTCTCTTTTCTCTCTCAATTTTCTCTGGGTTTTCTTGGTTCTTGCTTGTGCCGGTTTTCATGGTGGATTCTTTTTTTCCACCATTTCCCCTCCCCCTTTCGGCGTTTATTCTGCCGTGTATGCAAGTTTTCAGCCAACCCTTGGAATGCGGGAAGAATATTCAGGGAGTCATCTCACCCCAGCCTTTTACTTTTTTCAATTTTATTAGCATAAGTTTGTTTTATACCTTATCTCTATCTCATATTTTTTCGCAGGTTTTTATCATCACGATTTCCCTTATCTCCTTGGGAATCGGGATGGGAATCCCAATGGTTTTTTCTCTCTCATCTCAACCACCGATTTTAGATTGTTTATTTTCTTTTCTGTCTTTTATTATCTTTCCCCGGATTATATCTTTTTGGCATCTACCCTATTACTTTATTTTATGGTCACTCTTTGATTTTTATATCTGGATCTGTAGATTTATTTCCATTTTTGAGGGTTTTCTCCGCCGCCGGGGTCGTACTTTGTCGAAGCCCGCTCAGAAAACCTCAGATCTGGGTTGTATCTTTAGCCTCCTCTTTCGCATATCCAGATCTGGATTTCAAGATCTGTTGACCCTCTATCTTCCATTTCCGATCAGCTTTAAAAGGAAATCGCCAAACCCATTAGGTCTGATCATCCTTTTCCCCTTCTTTTTTCTTGTTTCTTTATATATGTTGTTCTTTTCTAATCCGTTGTTCTTTTTTCCTTTGAGGATCTATCCGTCGTTCGTCTCCGTTTGTGGCTTTCCGTCTTCCCCAAGCCGTCTGCAAAAGGCTCTTTGCATGCAGATCCTTTTCCCCATCGGCTTGACATATCTCAGAATCTTACTCCTTCCCTCTTTTTTATCAGTTTTTATTTCTCTTTTCCTTCTTATCCTTTTTTCTTTTCTCTTAACAATCCTTCCTTTTTTTGGCAGATCAAAGATTTTGGTAGTTTTCGCCATTTCTCTCGACTGGTTGTTTGTCATCTTGCTGGTTTTGGTCGATCTGCAAGCTTTTATGTGGGCTTTTTTGGAGACCACCGTCCACCGCCGCAATAAAGTTTCCCCAAAACCTTTCTGTGATTTAAGGCTTTCTAATATTTTTTATATTCTGTTTTATTTATCTTTTATTCTTCTAATTTCCTTGGTTGGATCTCTATCACAGGTACCTTAGGTTTTGCTAGTCTGCAAACCTCGTTGTTGCTTTTCCATCTGTTAGGGTGGTGGCTACGATCGTTATTCCTTAGTCGGCTAGGGTTTTCTTCTCCCCCTTTTTCTAATTTCATTTTATATTTGATTTATATTTCTTTATTAATCCTTTTTTTCTCCTATTTCCAGATTAGCCTATCTTTCCTTTCCAAAAGGGAGGTCTTTTTTGTTTCCCTATATCAAAACTGTTGGTATGTCACCCTCTGGCTCACCTTTAGTTTTACTGTCTGTCCTCCTTTGTCTGATTTAACATCTCATCTGTTGTTTAATACCCCTTTTTTATGCTGGTTATATAGGTTAAGAGTTTTCTATCTCTTCCTAAACTGTTTATATTCAATTGTCATTACACGATTAATTTTTTTTAGTGTTTATCCTCTGTCGCTCCTCAATATTGCAATTACTGTTTTCTCATATTCATCTTTGATAAATACTCGGTCTTATAAATTATCTATTACTTTATATCTTATTCAAGCCCCTACAGGGAATATACAACAAGCCCATCTTATGGGAACACATGATCTAAACTATTATTGCAATAAAATATTCTCTACATTCATCTCTTTTTACTATCTTTACTGTGGTTTTAATGCTCCTGTTCATCTATCTAATTACACTCTTTGGTTTAATGGTTACAAGTTTCACAATTTCTTAGCATCTAATAAAATCTATTCTCATCATGTTTCTTTCCTACACTACTTTTATGTTATGGGTTGTAATATACTTATCGGAATTTTCTTCATGCTGACTCACACCTTACAATGTATAACTAGGAATGTCTTAACTAATCCTTTTACAGTGGTCAATATTACCCTAGTAAACTATCGGATTGATTTGTGTAATGCTCATCTTTTCATAGGCCTTCTTTTCTTGAATCTTATTCATATTTAGTATTTGTATTCTATGTTCATCAGTATAAGCAATGGTCAATATTCTAATATTAGAACTGAATTGTTGCTACAAACCTCAATAAATTTCATTATGGCTTTTTATTCCAATAATTCTCATGTTAATCACTCTATTTCAAACTTAAAATCCATTATAGCTTTGCATGTTTTATTTTTGAATACTTGGATCTTGTGTATCACTAATTTTATCATTTGTTTTCTTGTTACTTATTATGATTGTTTTATTTTTGATCTTCTCTTTGAAGGGCCTTTCTATGATTCATCACCGGAGGCTTTATTACAAGCCATTCTACGGAAATTAAAGGAAAACCGAATACCCCCTTCTCCTGCTGGGTTACATCTTCACCTTAATCTGCTTAATTTTCATGTTATTTTTTTATCCCCCTATATTTTTTTGCTCGTTTGGTTTGTATTAAGTTTCTTATCCCCGTTTCTTCCTTCCCTTGGGTCTGTAATTAATTTCCCCTGTTTTCCTTTTCTGCTTTCCTTTTATTTCTTCTATGCTTTTAATTGCTTTCTAGTTTATATCATTATTGCTATGTATGGTTTAAATTACTTGCTATATGTGTGCTGCTCTGTAAGTGATATTGATTTCCTGTTATGTTCGTTTAATACCCCTCTTCTCTACACCTTATTAGGTGAATTTTCACTAGCCCACTTTTGGGATTCTGTCCAAATCCTTTCTGTAAGGATTCTTGAACTCGAACTTCAACTTTACTTTAAGGAATTCTCAATTTTATTCACCCTGACTTCTCAATATATAGTTCCTAATCTCTCCCACGAACATCCTTTTCAACCTTGCTCAAAATCTCCGAATTACCTCATTATCTACCCTTCTTTAATAAATTCTATTAATCTTTTTAGGTTTTCCAAATTCCAATTTCTTTTAATTATATTAAATTCAACTTTCCCCTTTTATATTGTTTCTTTAATTCCTAATAAATACCCTTTCAAACTAAATTTAAATATAGTCAAAAAGCCCATTAACTTTTCGCTATTATTACTATGTTTACTTCTCTCAAACTTCTTATCTATATCATTTCACTTAATTCACGCTCCTGACTTAGTAACATCCACAAAATTACTGAAATTTTCTTTCAGCCGTTACAAAATAAATCCCCCTTCAATAGTCCTACCATCTAATTTTTCAAGCTTCCAATATCTAATTTTTAAAAGTTTTACTCTCACAAAAAATTTCTTTTTGTTATTTCATCATTCAATTACTTTATACATTCAATTTGTTAATCAAATCCCCTTCTTATTACCATTAAATAATTACCATAATTTTTTTAAATCTTCAACTTTCCTTTCTTTAATAACTCCCGTTACTTTTTTAATAATTATATTTTCCTTTTCAATTCAGGAAAGTAATTCAAATAATACATCTGCTATTTTCAGGAAATCTTATCAATCACAATCGTCATTCTCCCAAATTCCCTTCTTTTATCCTACTTTCCATAAATTCCACACCTTTACTATTCAATCTCTCTCTATATATTCATATCTCAATTCTCCCAAGCTACCACAACTTACTATACAATTGCCTTCTTCATACTCTCGTATTACCGCAATGGCTTCCTCCTCATCCATCCCCCAACTCAACTCGATCAGTCTCACCAGTGACGAATCCAAGTTACTCTATACTCCTGAATTTGAGTTTATCAAGGAGGATCCGAAACTCTTCATCGTTGGTCGCTTCATATCTTCCAAACCATTAGAAATCTCTGCTGTTATTACTGCCTTTGAAGGTATCTGGAAGCCTAATGAAGTTGTTTCTTTCTCAGTGTTACATGACAACTTTCTCAAGATCAAGTTTAAAGAAGTTAAGAATGTTTATGAAATTCTAAATCGAGGTCCTTGGCTATACAAGGATGAATGGCTTGCAGTCACTGAATACGATCCAGCCAAATCCTTAAATGACTACAACTTCAACACAATGCGAATCTGGATCAGAATCTTCTCCCTTCCTGATTCTCTTTTTGCTGATATAGAGCGATCCCATCTGGTAGGACAAGCCTTAGGCTCGATGGTAGGCAATGTTCTCCGAACGGATACCCGCCAAGTGGATGGGAATATGGTGGAGTTCCTCCGTGTTGAAATCTTTCTCAACATAACAAGACCAGTTACTCGATTTGTATTCATTGGATCTGGTGAGAACACAATAATGTGTCGCCTTCAATATGAACGACTACCAACTCTCTGCCCAGGATGTGGAATAATCAGTCATACCTTAGAAAACTGCCCCAGCCGATCTTCTCTCAAACCTAACAATCTGCAATACGGAGATTGGCTCCGTTACCTTCCTCCTAGACGCCGTCCAGTTGGAATTCGTGGGCGCATCAGTAATGTTGAACAGATTCCGAACCCAAACATTCCTCCAGTTAATGGTATAATTCTTTCAACCATTAAATTTATAACTGATTTTACTTACTCTTTTTTATCAAATTCCATTTTAAACTTCTCATTCCCTAATTTTTTTTGTAGCAAATCCTACAAATAATCCAGCTATCCCGATCAATCCTACAGGCCCCCCTAACAACCAGAACAACTTGGGTAAATCACGTCACTCTTTTATCTTTCCTATTACAAAAAGTTACAAATCTCTAATAGTACTCTTATTTCAATTTAAAGGTGCCCTAAATGAAGGCGACTCCGCCTCATTCACGGAACAAGTTACTGAAGAAGCTCAAAATGTCGATATGACAATGGAAGATGGCCCTAATACAAGCAATGATCCCCCTGCTGATCCGAAACAAAAGGCTCCTCTTGAGGCCCAACCCTTGAATACCATCTACCCAATTCCGGAAGATGGTTCTGATGATGATTGGGAAACCAATGATGACTATGGTGTTCCCAGCCCTACTGCTGAACAAATCAAAAAATTTGACTCTGAATCGAGTAAGCCTTCTAAACCCACTGATCCATTTTTCAATGAATTTAATCAGTGGTTGCTTAAAACTTACCCAAATGATGCAGCCCCTGCACCTGCTCCTGTTCCAGCTCCTGTACCAGCCCCCGTACAGACCCAAAATAACCGAGGCATGAAACGCCGCTCACCAATTCAAGTATCGCTCCCGCCGAAAAAATCCAAACAATCAGGATCTACTCCAAAAGCTGGGATGAGTAGCTCGAAAAACTCTCCGGCGGCGGCTGAATCCCAGCCCCGCCGAGCAAAATGAAGATCCTATGCTGGAACTGTCAGGGTCTTGGACAATCCCCGACGGTTCAACATCTCAAGTCCTATGTCCAACGTACCAATCCTAATATTATCTTTCTTTGTGAAACCAAGTTGAATAATGCGGAATGTAACCGCTTATGTCTTTCATTAGGTATGTTAGACATTATTTCTATTCCCCCCTCGGAAGGGTGTTCCGGAATTTCTATATTCGCCGCAAATGATATTAATATAAATCTAATTTCCTACTCGCTGCGTCATATCCACATTCAAATTATGTATAATAACAACTCTATGTTTTTCACTGGAATGCATGGATTTTCAGAAACTAGCCAAAAATATAAAACGTGGGATTTAATTGATTCCTTATACACGTCCACCAAAGATAAACCTTGGCTTATTGGAGGAGATCTTAATGAGATTTTAACCGATTCAGAAAAACAAGGGGGTCCCCGTAGAGCTAGATCCCAAATCAAAAATTTCCGGAACTGTTTAATCCGAAATAACCTTTTCGATTGTAAACCAACCTCGGGATGGTTTACATGGACAAAGGTAGGTCCTGTAACCCCTGTTATTCATGAAAGACTTGACCGTTTCATAGCTAACTATGCTTGGAAAGATCTCTTCCCTAATTATCGAATAAATACAGAATACGTCGCTAAATCTGACCACTGTTTCCTTCTTATGGAAATTGATAAACCAACTACCATACGTAAATCTCAAATTCCCAAAAATTTCAGATTTGAAAATTGTTGGGCTAATAATAAAGATAACATACAAACTATCAAAAGGGCCTGGACTGACACCCCCGGAACGACCATTAATAAAATCCAAGCGGTAGGAACATACTTAGAAGACTGGCAAAACCAACAACGCTTTAAATCAACAGGACGAATTAAATTCCTTACCAAAAAAATTAACAAACTTCTCTGTCGCCCCTTGACAGCTACTAATAAACAAACTTATTTAAATTATAGAATGGAATTAAATAAACTATTAACGGAACAAGAAGCTTATTGGGCTCAAAGATCTCGAACTCTTTGGCTATCCCAAGGGGACAAAAATACCAAATTCTTCCATGCCAGAGCTTCTAATCGTAATAAGAAAAATTCCATCATAGGACTTTTTGATGCCAATTCCAACTGGTGTACCTCGGAATCTGAAATTATGGATATAGCTTCGAATTATTTAAAAAACCTTTTTACTAATTCTAATCCCAAACTTTCGGAAACTATTCTTGATAATATCCATCCCTCCATTAATTCTTCAATGAATGAAAGTCTCCTCAAGCCGTTCAATAGAGAGGAAATTCTACATGCTTTTAAAAGTATTGATCCTAGGAAGGCTCCTGGTGCCGATGGTCTACCCAGTAGTTTCTTTCGACAACACTGGGACACAGTTGGTGAAGATGTCCTTAATCTTTGTATGGATCTTTTAAATGGCAAGATAGATATGTCCTTAGTTAACAAAACCATTCTAGTGCTAATTCCCAAAAATAATGATCCAACATCCATGAAACAACTCAGACCAATTAGCCTATGTACCGTTCTCTACAAAATTGTTGCCAAAACAATTGTAAATAGAATGAAACAGGCCATACCTCTCTGTATTAGTTCCAATCAAGCTGCATTTGTCCAGGGTCGCAACATCTCTGATAATATCCTTGTTGCGCATGAAATTATTCACAACATCAATGCTGGAGCAACTAAATCCTCGCAAGGAGCTGCTCTCAAACTGGATATGGAAAAAGCTTTCGATAGAGTTGAATGGTCTTTCCTGGCAAATATTATGTCACGCATGGGCTTTGCATCCAACTGGATTGATCTTATAATGCGTTGTATATCTACTGTCTCCTTCTCAGTTAAAATTAATAACTCCTTTTCACCCACCTTCCTACCTCAACGTGGTCTCCGTCAGGGGGACCCTCTATCCCCTTTTCTTTTCCTTTTCTGTAGTCAGGGTCTCTCGGCTTACTTAGCGGCCGCTCAACAAACTAATATACTTCCAGGTCTAGGCGCTGGTAAGCATGGGCCCAAAGTTAACCACCTTCTTTTTGCAGATGATTGCATGGTATTTATAAATACCAATCATTCGGAAGCATCCCGTCTGAAAAATGCTCTCCAAGTATATGCTAATGCATCTGGTCAAGCAATAAACTTTGAGAAATCAACAATCTTCTACAACCCACGTACACCGTCTGCAACAAGAAATATACTTAATAGTATCCTACAAGTACGCGAAGTTTCTAACCCTGGAGTATACTTAGGTATCCCGCTCCTCATAGGGAAAAATAAAACTGAATCTTTAGGCTTTGTTCGAGATAAAGTACATGATCGACTCTCTAGCTGGGACAAACACCTTCTATCCTTTAGTGGTAGAGAGATTTTTATCAAAGCTGTTTTACAATCTCTCCCACAATATGTGATGTCTTGCTATCTTCTACCACACAATATCATTGACGACATGACTACATCAATCCGCCAATACTGGTGGACCGGAAAATCCAACAAAAAAGGTTGCACATGTTACCGTGGAACCGGATTTGTTTACCCAAATCCGCTGGTGGAATGGGTTTCAAAGACCTACATGATTTCAACATTGCCCTTCTGGGCAAGCAAATTTGGAAACTAATTTGTGAACCAGATTCCTTATTAGGACAAATATACCGATCCAAATATTTCCCTTCAGGTAATATTCTGGATGCACCGAAACCTAGTAGGGGTTCTTTTGCCTGGCAAGGTATATACAACGCCCTTCAGCGCCTTTTCCCTGGCTTTCTTCATCGCCCTGGTATTAACAGTAATATCAGAATACACAAAGATATTTGGGGTGGATCTTCCCCGATTGAGCTAACTGGGGATTATGAAATTTCTGATGAATTTCATATCCGTTGTCGGGATTTCATGATCCGCAATCAAACTGCCTGGGATATAGTGAAATTGAACAATTATTTCAATCCAATTGACGCGAATGCCATTCTGCGTATCCCTATCATTAATGATCATAGGGATTCTATTTTATGGTCCCCCAATGACTCAGGCATCTATTCGGTTCGTTCTGGATACATTTTCTTACAACGCTCCTTTTCCCAACCATCGCCACCTTCTCGGTTATGGAAATTTTTATCTAAGATAAAAGCTTTACCCAAAGTCAAAACTTTTGGCTGGCGTATGGCATCAGATGCACTACCAGTTGGTTCTAAAATGCAAGCTTTTTCCCCTAATTCAGGACCATGTTCTATCTGTGGTTGTCAATCGGAATCGATTCTCCATGCGCTTCGTGACTGCCCTGGGGCATCTGAAGCCTTGCAAATTAGTGGTATCCCTATCTCTCTTTATAAGAGTCAAGCCCCTTCGTCCCTACAATGGTTAGAGGAAGCTGCCTCTACAATTTCCTCTGAAAAATTTGCTCTCTTCCTAACCGTTTTATGGAACATTTGGAACAGACGTAATGATTGGGTTCACAACCACCATCTACAACCCTCATGGCTAATTGCTGTTAATTCAATTAGCCTACATGATGAATTTTGTAAATCTTTAATCTCAACAGAACCATCTCCATCCATGATCTCTAATCCCTCCTGTTCTCCTCCATCTAATTTTATCAAAATTAATGTGGATGGCGCTTTTAACCCTTCAACTCGTGCAGCAGCCGTCGGCGTTGTTGCTCGTGACCCTGCCGGAGCTGTCGTGGGTGGTCTCGCTTTCCCTCTCGGTAGCCGCCAGGACGCTATCACCAGTGAGGGAGAAAGCATCCTTGCTGGTCTCACCTTGGCCCGTTCCCATGGATGGAAGCGTATCATGATCGAAACGGATTGCGCTTCTCTTGCAAACAGGATCAACAATCCTGCTCAGGATCTATCAACTATGGGACCAATCATTCTACAGATACAAGCTGCTCTTCTCGATTTCGACTTTACTTCAATTTCTTTTGTACGCCGAGAGGCAAATGTAATAGCCCATACGTTGGCTTCTTTTTCTTTGAACTCAATGACTTCTACGTCATTTGATCTGGATATTCCTCATTGTATCCATCATCTTGTAACAAATATTTCTTGATTAATAATATTTTGGGCACTCTTTTCCCCTTTTTAGGGTCCTCTAGCTTTGCTTGAAGGACAATAGTAGGGGTTTTTAACGAGGCCTTTTCTTCAAAAAAAATTCCAACGGGTCCATTGAAAGGCCCATTTAGACCTGCTCGTCCGAAACCTCTACAAAAAGGACCGCAAAAATGTTTTATTCAAATATTAGGAGTTCAAATAATTGATTAAGAGCTTTTCAACACAATTATACTGCAAAACCTCAATTTCTGTACTTTTTACTCATTAAAAATTCCAACGGGTCCATTGAAAGGCCCATTTCGAACCGCTCGTCCGAAACCTCTACAAAAAGGACTGCAAAACAAGTTTTAATCAAATGTTAGGAGTTCATGTAATTGATTAGGAGGTTTTCAACACAAATATATTGCAAAACCTCAATTTGTGTACTTTTTACTCAATTAAAATTCCAACGGGTCCATTGAAAGGCCCATTTAGACCAGCTCGTCCGTAACCTATACAAAAAGGACCGCAAAAATGTTTTATTCAAATATTAGGAGTTCAAATAATTGATTAGGAGCTTTTAAACACAATTATATTGAAAAACCTCAATTTTATACTTTTTACTCAGATAAAATTCCAACGGGTCCATTGAAAGGCCCATTTAGACCTGCTCGTCCGAAACCTCTACAAAAACGACCGCAAAAAGGTTTTATTCAAATATTAGGAGTTCAAATAATTGATTAGGAGCATTTTAACACAATTATATTGCAAAAACTCAATTTATGTACTTTTTACTCATTTAAAATTCCAACGGGTCCATTGAAAGGCCCATTTAGACCTGCTCGTCCGAAACCTCTACAAAAAGGACCGCAAAAATGTTTTATTCAAATATTAGGAGCTCAAATAATTGATTAGGAGCTTTTGAACATAATTATATTGCAAAACCTCAATTTATGTACTTTTTACTCAGTTAAAGTTCCAACGGGTCCATTGAAAGGACCATTTCGGCCCTCTCGTTCGAAACCTCTACAAAAAGGACCGCAAAACAAGTTTTAATCAAATTTTAGAAGTTCATGTAATTGATTAGAAGCTTTTCAACACAATTACATTGCAAAACCTCAATTTCTGTACTTTTTACTCAGTTAAAATTCCAACGGGTCCATTGAAAGGCCCATTTAGACTTGCTCGTCCGAAACCTCTACAAAAAGGACCGCAAAAATGTTTTATTCAAATATTAGGAGTTCAAATAATTGATTAGAAGCTTTTCAACACAATTACATTGCAAAACCTCAATTTCTGTACTTTTTACTCAGTTAAAATTCCAACGGGTCCATTGAAAGGCCCATTTAGACCTGCTCGTCCGAAACCTCTACAAAAAGGACCGAAAAAATGTTTTATTCAAATATTAGGAGTTCAAATAATTGATTAGGAGCTTTTCAACACAATTATATTGCAAAACCTCAATTTCTGTACTTTTTACTCAGTTAAAATTCCAACGGGTCCATTGAAAGGCCCATTTAGACCTGCTCGTCCGAAACCTCTACAAAAAGGACCGCAAAAATGTTTTATTCAAATATTAGGAGTTCAAATAATTGATTAGGAGCTTTTCAACACAATTATATTGCGAAACCACAATTTCCGTACTTTTTACTGGGTTAAAATTCCAACGGGTCCATTGAAAGTCCCATTTCGACCCTCTCGTCCGAAACCTCTACAAAAAGGACCGCAAAACAAGTTTTAATCAAATTTTATGAGTTCATGTAATTGATTAGGAGCTTTGCAACACAGTTATATTGCAAAACCTTAATTTCTGTATTTTTTACTCAGCTAAAATTCCAACGGGTCCATTGAAAGGCCCATTTAGACATGGTCGTCCAAAACCTCTACAAAAAGGACCGCAAAAATGTTTTATTCAAACATTAGGAGTTCAAATAATTGATTAGGAGCTTTTAAACACAATTATATTGAAAAACCTCAATTTTGTACTTTTTACTCAGATAAAATTCCAACGGGTCCATTGAAAGGACCATTTAGACCTGCTCGTCCGAAACCTCTACAAAAAGGACCGCAAAAAGGTTTTATTCAAATATTAGGAGTTCAAATAATTGATTATGAGCTTTTCAACACAATTATATTGAAAACCCTCAATTTTGTACTTTTTACTCAGATAAAATTCCAACGGGTCCATTGAAAGGCCCATTTAGACCTGCTCGTCCGAAACCTCTACAAAAAGGACCGCAAAAATGTTTTATTCAAATATTAGGAGTTCAAATAATTGATTAAGAGCTTTTCAACACAATTATACTGCAAAACCTCAATTTCTGTACTTTTTACTCATTAAAAATTCCAACGGGTCCATTGAAAGGCCCATTTTGAACCGCTCGTCCGAAACCTCTACAAAAAGGACTGCAAAACAAGTTTTAATCAAATGTTAGGAGTTCATGTAATTGATTAGGAGGTTTTCAACACAAATATATTGCAAAACCTCAATTTTTGTACTTTTTACTCAATTAAAATTCCAACGGGTCCATTGAAAGGCCCATTTAGACCAGCTCGTCCGTAACCTATACAAAAAGGACCGCAAAAATGTTTTATTCAAATATTAGGAGTTCAAATAATTTATTAGGAGCTTTTAAACACAATTATATTGAAAAACCTCAATTTTATACTTTTTACTCAGATAAAATTCCAACGGGTCCATTGAAAGGCCCATTTAGACCTGCTCGTCCGAAACCTCTACAAAAACGACCGCAAAAAGGTTTTATTCAAATATTAGGAGTTCAAATAATTGATTAGGAGCATTTTAACACAATTATATTGCAAAAACTCAATTTATGTACTTTTTACTCATTTAAAATTCCAACGGGTCCATTGAAAGGCCCATTTAGACCTGCTCGTCCGAAACCTCTACAAAAAGGACCGCAAAAATGTTTTATTCAAATATTAGGAGCTCAAATAATTGATTAGGAGCTTTTGAACATAATTATATTGCAAAACCTCAATTTATGTACTTTTTACTCAGTTAAAGTTCCAAAGGGTCCATTGAAAGGACCATTTCGGCCCTCTCGTTCGAAACCTCTACAAAAAGGACCGCAAAACAAGTTTTAATCAAATTTTAGGAGTTCATGTAATTGATTAGAAGCTTTTCAACACAATTACATTGCAAAACCTCAATTTCTGTACTTTTTACTCAGTTAAAATTCCAACGGGACCATTGAAAGGCCCATTTAGACCTGCTCGTCCGAAACCTCTACAAAAAGGACCGCAAAAATGTTTTATTCAAATATTAGGAGTTCAAATAATTGATTAGAAGCTTTTCAACACAATTACATTGCAAAACCTCAATTTCTGTACTTTTTACTCAGTTAAAATTCCAACGGGTCCATTGAAAGGCCCATTTAGACCTGCTCGTCCGAAACCTCTACAAAAAGGACCGAAAAAATGTTTTATTCAAATATTAGGAGTTCAAATAATTGATTAGGAGCTTTTCAACACAATTATATTGCAAAACCTCAATTTCTGTACTTTTTACTCAGTTAAAATTCCAACGGGTCCATTGAAAGGCCCATTTAGACCTGCTCGTCCGAAACCTCTACAAAAAGGACCGCAAAAATGTTTTATTCAAATATTAGGAGTTCAAATAATTGATTAGGAGCTTTTCAACACAATTATATTGCGAAACCACAATTTCCGTACTTTTTACTGGGTTAAAATTCCAACGGGTCCATTGAAAGGCCCATTTCGACCCTCTCGTCCGAAACCTCTACAAAAAGGACCGCAAAACAAGTTTTAATCAAATTATATGAGTTCATGTAATTGATTAGGAGCTTTGCAACACAGTTATATTGCAAAACCTTAATTTCTGTATTTTTTACTCAGCTAAAATTCCAACGGGTCCATTGAAAGGCCCATTTAGACATGCTCGTCCAAAACCTCTACAAAAAGGACCGCAAAAATGTTTTATTCAAACATTAGGAGTTCAAATAATTGATTAGGAGCTTTTAAACACAATTATATTGAAAAACCTCAATTTTGTACTTTTTACTCAGATAAAATTCCAACGGGTCCATTGAAAGGACCATTTAGACCTGCTCGTCCGAAACCTCTACAAAAAGGACCGAAAAAAGGTTTTATTCAAATATTAGGAGTTCAAATAATTGATTATGAGCTTTTCAACACAATTATATTGAAAACCCTCAATTTTGTACTTTTTACTCAGATAAAATTCCAACGGGTCCATTGAAAGGCCCATTTAGACCTGCTCGTCCGAAACCTCTACAAAAAGGACCGCAAAAATGTTTTATTCAAATATTAGGAGTTCAAATAATTGATTAAGAGCTTTTCAACACAATTATACTGCAAAACCTCAATTTCTGTACTTTTTACTCATTAAAAATTCCAACGGGTCCATTGAAAGGCCCATTTTGAACCGCTCGTCCGAAACCTCTACAAAAAGGACTGCAAAACAAGTTTTAATCAAATGTTAGGAGTTCATGTAATTGATTAGGAGGTTTTCAACACAAATATATTGCAAAACCTCAATTTTTGTACTTTTTACTCAATTAAAATTCCAACGGGTCCATTGAAAGGCCCATTTAGACCAGCTCGTCCGTAACCTATACAAAAAGGACCGCAAAAATGTTTTATTCAAATATTAGGAGTTCAAATAATTGATTAGGAGCTTTTAAACACAATTATATTGAAAAACCTCAATTTTATACTTTTTACTCAGATAAAATTCCAACGGGTCCATTGAAAGGCCCATTTAGACCTGCTCGTCCGAAACCTCTACAAAAACGACCGCAAAAAGGTTTTATTCAACTATTAGGAGTTCAAATAATTGATTAGGAGCATTTTAACACAATTATATTGCAAAAACTCAATTTATGTACTTTTTACTCATTTAAAATTCCAACGGGTCCATTGAAAGGCCCATTTAGACCTGCTCGTCCGAAACCTCTACAAAAAGGACCGCAAAAATGTTTTATTCAAATATTAGGAGCTCAAATAATTGATTAGGAGCTTTTGAACATAATTATATTGCAAAACCTCAATTTATGTACTTTTTACTCAGTTAAAGTTCCAAAGGGTCCATTGAAAGGACCATTTCGGCCCTCTCGTTCGAAACCTCTACAAAAAGGACCGCAAAACAAGTTTTAATCAAATTTTAGGAGTTCATGTAATTGATTAGAAGCTTTTCAACACAATTACATTGCAAAACCTCAATTTCTGTACTTTTTACTCAGTTAAAATTCCAACGGGTCCATTGAAAGGCCCATTTAGACCTGCTCGTCCGAAACCTCTACAAAAAGGACCGCAAAAATGTTTTATTCAAATATTAGGAGTTCAAATAATTGATTAGAAGCTTTTCAACACAATTACATTGCAAAACCTCAATTTCTGTACTTTTTACTCAGTTAAAATTCCAACGGGTCCATTGAAAGGCCCATTTAGACCTGCTCGTCCGAAACCTCTACAAAAAGGACCGAAAAAATGTTTTATTCAAATATTAGGAGTTCAAATAATTGATTAGGAGCTTTTCAACACAATTATATTGCAAAACCTCAATTTCTGTACTTTTTACTCAGTTAAAATTCCAACGGGTCCATTGAAAGGCCCATTTAGACCTGCTCGTCCGAAACCTCTACAAAAAGGACCGCAAAAATGTTTTATTCAAATATTAGGAGTTCAAATAATTGATTAGGAGCTTTTCAACACAATTATATTGCGAAACCACAATTTCCGTACTTTTTACTGGGTTAAAATTCCAACGGGTCCATTGAAAGGCCCATTTCGACCCTCTCGTCCGAAACCTCTACAAAAAGGACCGCAAAACAAGTTTTAATCAAATTTTATGAGTTCATGTAATTGATTAGGAGCTTTGCAACACAGTTATATTGCAAAACCTTAATTTCTGTATTTTTTACTCAGCTAAAATTCCAACGGGTCCATTGAAAGGCCCATTTAGACATGCTCGTCCAAAACCTCTACAAAAAGGACCGCAAAAATGTTTTATTCAAACATTAGGAGTTCAAATAATTGATTAGGAGCTTTTAAACACAATTATATTGAAAAACCTCAATTTTGTACTTTTTACTCAGATAAAATTCCAACGGGTCCATTGAAAGGACCATTTAGACCTGCTCGTCCGAAACCTCTACAAAAAGGACCGCAAAAAGGTTTTATTCAAATATTAGGAGTTCAAATAATTGATTAAGAGCTTTTCAACGCAATTATATTGCAAAATCTCAATTTGTGTACTTTATACTCATTTAAAATTCCAACGGGTCCATTGAAAGGCCTATTTCGTCCCGCTCGTCCGAAACCCCTACAAAAAGGACTGCAAAACAAGTTTTAATCAAATTTTAGGAGTTCATGTAATTGATTAGGAGCTTTTCAAAACAATTATATTGCAAAACCTCAATTTCCGTACTTTTTACTCAGTTAAAATTCCAACGGGTCCATTGAAAGGCCCATTTAGACCTGCTCGTCTGAATCTTCAACAAAAAGGACCGCAAAAATGTTATATTCAAATATTAGGAGTTCAAATAATTGATTAAGAGCTTTTGAACACAATTATACTGCAAAACCTCAATTTCTGTACTTTTTACTTATTTAAAATTCCAACGGGTCCATTGAAAGGCCCATTTCGACCCGCTCGTCCGAAACCTCTACAAAAAGGACTGCAAAACAAGTTTTAATCAAATTTTAGGAGTTCATGTAATTGATTAGGAGCTTTTCAACACAATTATATTGCAAAACCTCAATTTTTGTACTTTTTACTCAATTAAAATTCCAACGGGTCCATTGAAAGGCCCATTTAAACCTGCTCGTCCGTAACCTATACAAAAAGGACCGCAAAAATGTTTTATTCAAATATTAGGAGTTCAAATAATTTATTAGGAGCTTTTAAACACAATTATATTGAAAAACTTCAATTTTATACTTTTTACTCAGATAAAATTCCAACGGGTCCATTGAAAGGCCCATTTAGACCTGCTCGTCCGAAACCTCTACAAAAACGACCGCAAAAAGGTTTTATTCAAATATTAGGAGTTCAAATAATTGATTAGGAGCTTTTTAACACAATTATATTGCAAAAACTCAATTTATGTACTTTTTACTCATTTAAAATTCCAACGGGTCCATTGAAAGGCCCATTTAGACCTGCTCGTCCGAAACCTCTATAAAAAGGACCGCAAAAATGTTTTATTCAAATATTAGGAGCTCAAATAATTGATTAGGAGCTTTTGAACACAATTATATTGCAAAACCTCAATTTATGTACTTTTTACTCAGTTAAAGTTCCAACGGGTCCATTGAAAGGACCATTTCGGCCCTCTCGTTCGAAACCTCTACAAAAAGGACCGCGAAACAAGTTTTAATCAAATTTTAGGAGTTCATGTAATTGATTAGAAGCTTTTCAACACAATTACATTGCAAAACCTCAATTTCTGTACTTTTTACTTAGTTAAAATTCCAACGGGTCCATTGAAAGGCCCATTTAGACATGCTCGTCCGAAACCTCTACAAAAAGGACCGCAAAAATGTTTTATTCAAATATTAGGAGTTCAAATAATTGATTAGAAGCTTTTCAACACAATTACATTGCAAAACCTCAATTTCTGTACTTTTTACTCAGTTAAAATTCCAACGGGTCCATTGAAAGGCCCATTTAGACCTGCTCGTCCGAAACCTCTACAAAAAGGACCGCTAAAATGTTTTATTCAAATATTAGGAGTTCAAATAATTGATTAGGAGCTTTTCAACACAATTATATTGCAAAACCTCAATTTCTGTACTTTTTACTCAGTTAAAATTCCAACGGGTCCATTGAAAGGCCCATTTAGACCTACTCGTCTGAAACCTCTACAAAAAGGACCGCAAAAATGTTTTATTCAAATATTAGGAGTTCAAATAATTGATTAGAAGCTTTACAACACAATTATATTGCGAAACATCAATTTATGTACTTTTTACTGGGTTAAAATTCCAACGGGTCCATTGAAAGGCCCATTTCGACCCTCTCGTCCTAAACCTCTACAAAAAGGACCGCAAAACAAGTTTTAATCAAGTTTTAGGAGTTCATGTAATTGATTAGAAGGTTTTCAACACAATTACATTGCAAAACCTCAATTTCTGTACTTTTTACTCAAATAAAATTCCAACGGGTCCATTGAAAGGCCCATTTAGACCTGCTCGTCCGAAACCTCTACAAAAACGACCACAAAAAGGTTTTATTCAAATATTAGGAGTTCAAATAATTGATTAGGAGCTTTTCAACACAATTATATTGCAAAACCTCAATTTCTGTACTTTTTACTTATTTAAAATTCCAACGGGTCCATTGAAAGGCCCATTTCGACCCGCTCGTCCGAAACCTCTACAAAAAGGACTGCAAAACAAGTTTTAATCAAATTTTAGGAGTTCATGTAATTGATTAGGAGCTTCTCAACACAATTATATTGCAAAACCTCAATTTTTGTACTTTTTACTCATTTAAAATTCCAACGGGTCCATTGAAAGGCCCATTTTCGACCCGCTCGTCCGAAACCTCTACAAAAATGACTACAAAACAAGTTTTAATCAAATTTCAGGAGTTCATGTAACTAATTAGGAGATTTTCAACACAATTATATTGCAAAACCTCAATTTTTGTACTTTTTACTTAGTTAAAATTCCAACGAGTCCATTGAAAGGCCCATTTCGACCCGCTCGTCCGAAACCTCTACAAAAAGGACTGCAAAACAAGTTTTAATCAAATATTAGGAGTTCAAATAATTGATTAGGAGCTTTTCCACACAATTATATTGCAAAACCGCAATTTCTGTACTTTTTACTTAGTTAAAATTCAAACGGGTCCATTGAAAGGCCCATTTCGACCCGCTCGTCTGAAACCTCTACAAAAAGGACTACAAAACAAGTTTTAATCAAATTTTAGGAGTTCATGTAATTGATTAGGAGCTTTTCAACACAATTATATTGCAAAACCTCAATTTCTGTACTTTTTACTCAGTTAAAATTCCAACGGGTCCATTGAAAGGCCCATTTAGACCTGCTCGTCCGAAACCTCTACAAAAAGGACCGCAAAAATGTTTTATTCAAATATTAGGAGTTCAAATAATTGATTAGGTGCTTTTAAACACAATTATATTGCAAAACCGCAATTTTTGTACTTTTTACTCAGTTAAAATTCCAACGGGTCCATTAAAAGCCCCATTTAGACCTGCTCGTTCGAAACCTCTACAAAAAAGACCGCAAAAAGGTTTTATTCAAATATTAGGAGTTCAAATAATTGATCAGGAGCTTTTCAACACAATTTTATTGCAAAACGTCAATTTCTTTACTTTTTACTCATTTAAAATTCCAACGGGTCCATTGAAAGGCCCATTTCAACCCGCTCGTCCGAAACCTCTACAAAAAGGACCGCAAAAAAAGTTTTAATCAAATATTAGGAGTTCAAATAATTGATTAGGAGCTTTTCAACACAATTACATTGCTAAACCGCAATTTCTGTACTTTTTACTAAGTTAAAATTCCAACGGGTCCATTGAAAGGCCCATTTAGACCTACTCGTCCGAAACCTCTACAAAAAGGACCGCAAAAATGTTTTATTCAAACATTAGGAGATCAAATAATTGATTAGGAGCTTTTAAACACAATTATATTGAATAACCTCTATTTTATACGTTTTACTCAGATAAAATTCCAACGGGTCCATTGAAAGGCCCATTTCGACCCGCTCGTCCGAAACCTCTACAAAAAGGACCACAAAAGTGTTTTACTCAAACATTAGGAGTTCAAATAATTGATTAGGAGCTTTTAAACACAATTATATTGAATAACCTCTATTTTATACGTTTTACTCAGTTAAAATTCCAACGGGTCCGTTGAAAGGCCCATTTCGACCCGCTCGTCCGCAACCTCTACAAAAAGGACTGCAAAACAAGTTTTTAATCAAATTTTAGGAGTTCATGTAATTGATCAGGAGCTTTTCAACACAATTATATTGCCAAACCTCAATTTCTGTACTTTTTACTCAGTTAAAATTCCAACGGGTCCATTGAAAGGCCCATTTCGACCCGCTCGTCCGAAACCTCTACAAAAAGGACTACAAAAAACGTTTTAATAAAATTTTATGAGTTCATGTAATTGATTAGGAGCTTTTCAACACAGTTATATTGCAAAACCTCAATTTCTGTACTTTTTACTCAGCTAAAATTCCAACGGGTCCATTGAAAGGCCCATTTAGACATGCTCGTCCAAAACCTCTACAAAAAGGACAGCAAAAATGTTTTATTCAAACATTAGGAGTTCAAATAACTGATTAGGAGCTTTTAAACACAATTATATTGAAAAACCTTAATTTTGTACTTTTTACTCAGATAAAATTCCAACGGGTCCATTGAAAGGCCCATTTAGACCTGCTCGTCCGAAACCTCTACAAAAAGGACCGCAAAAAGGTTTTATTCAAATATTAGGAGTTCAAATAATTGATCAGGAGCTTTTCAACACAATTTTATTGCAAAACGTCAATTTCTTTACTTTTTACTCATTTAAAATTCCAACGGGTCCATTGAAAGGCCCATTTCAACCCGCTCGTCCGAAACCTCTACAAAAAGGACCGCAAAAAAAGTTTTAATCAAATATTAGGAGTTCAAATAATTGATTAGGAGCTTTTCAACACAATTACATTGCCAAACCGCAATTTCTGTACTTTTTACTAAGTTAAAATTCCAACGGGTCCATTGAAAGGCCCATTTAGACCTACTCGTCCGAAACCTCTACAAAAAGGACCGCAAAAATGTTTTATTCAAACATTAGGAGTTCAAATAATTGATTAGGAGCTTTTAATCACAATTATATTGAATAACCTCTATTTTATACGTTTTACTCAGATAAAATTCCAACGGGTCCATTGAAAGGCCCATTTCGACCCGCTCGTCCGAAACCTCTACAAAAAGGACCACAAAAGTGTTTTATTCAAACATTACGAGTTCAAATAATTGATTAGGAGCTTTTAAACACAATTATATTGAATAACCTCTATTTTATACGTTTTACTCAGTTAAAATTCCAACGGGTCCATTGAAAGGCCCATTTCGACCCGCTCGTCCGCAACCTCTACAAAAAGGACTGCAAAACAAGTTTTTAATCAAATTTTAGGAGTTCATGTAATTGATTAGGAGCTTTTCAACACAATTATATTGCCAAACCGCAATTTCTGTACTTTTTACTCAGTTAAAATTCCAACGGGTCCATTGAAAGGCCCATTTCGACCCGCTCGTTCGAAACCTCTACAAAAAGGACTACAAAAAACGTTTTAATAAAATTTTATGAGTTCATGTAATTGATTAGGAGCTTTTCAACACAGTTCTGTTGCAAAACCTCAATTTCTGTACTTTTTACTCAGCTAAAATTCCAACGGGTCCATTGAAAGGCCCATTTAGACATGCTCGTCCAAAACCTCTACAAAAAGGACAGCAAAAATGTTTTATTCAAACATTAGGAGTTCAAATAATTGATTAGGAGCTTTTAAACACAATTATATTGAAAAACCTTAATTTTGTACTTTTTACTCAGATAAAATTCCAACGGGTCCATTGAAAGGCCCATTTAGACCTGCTCGTCCGAAACCTCTACAAAAAGGACCGCAAAAAGGTTTTATTCAAATATTAGGAGTTCAAATAATTGATTATGAGCTTTTCAATACAAATATATTGCAAAACCTCAATTTCTGTACTTTTTACTCAGTTAAAATTCCAACGGGTCCATTGAAAGGCCCATTTAGACCTGCTCATTCGAAACCTCTACAAAAATGACCGCAAAAATGTTTTATTCAAATATTAGGAGTTCAAATAATTGATTAGGAGCTTTTCAACACAATTATATTGCAAAACCTCAATTCTGTACTTTTTACTCAGTTAAAATTCCAACGGGTCCATTGAAAGGCCCATTTAGACCTGCTCGTCCGAAACCTCTACAAAAAGGACCGCAAAAATGTTTTATTCAAATATTAGGAGTTCAAATAATTGATTAGGAGCTTTTCAACACAATTATATTGCGAAACCACAATTTCCGTACTTTTTACTGGGTTAAAATTCCAACGGGTCCATTGAAAGTCCCATTTCGACCCTCTCGTCCGAAACCTCTACAAAAAGGACCGCAAAACAAGTTTTAATCAAATTTTAGGAGTTCATGTAATTTATTAGAAGGTTTTCAACACAATTACATTGCAAACCTCAATTTCTGTACTTTTTACTCAAATAAAATTCCAACGGGTCCATTGAATGGCCCATTTAGACCTGCTCGTCCGAAACCTCTACAAAAAGGACCGCAAAAATGTTTTATTCAAATATTAGGAGTTCAAATAATTGATTAGGAGCTTTTAAACACAATTATATTGAAAACCCTCAATTTTGTACTTTTTACTCAGATAAAATTCCAACGGGTCCATTGAAAGGCCCATTTAGACCTGCTCGTCCGAAACCTTTACAAAAAGGACCGCAAAAAGGTTTTATTCAAATATTAGGAGTTCAAATAATTGATTAGGAGCTTTTCAATACAATTATATTGCAAAACCTCAATTTCTGTACTTTTTACTCAGTTAAAATTCCAACGGGTCCATTGAAAGGCCCATTTAGACCTGCTCGTCTGAAACCTCTACAAAAAGGACCACAAAACAAGTTTTAATCAAATTTTAGGAGTTCATGTAATTGATTAGAAGCTTTTCAACACAATTACATTGCAAAACCTCAATTTCTTTACTTTTTACTCAGTTAAAATTCCAACGGGTCCATTGAAAGGCCCATTTAGACCTGCTCGTCCGAAACCTCTACAAAAAGGACCACAAAAATGTTTTATTCAAATATTAGGAGTTCAAATAATTGATTAGGAGCTTTTCAACACAATTATATTGCAAAACCTCAATTTCTGTACTTTTTACTCAATTAAAATTCCAACGGGTCTAATGAAAGGCCCATTTCGACCCTCTCGTCTGAAACCTCTACAAAAAGGACCGAAAAACTAGTTTTAATCAAATTTTAGGAGTTGATGTAATTGATTAGGAGCTTTTCAACACAATTATATTGCAAAATCGCAATTTCTGTACTTTTTACTCAGTTAAAATTCCAACAGGTCCATTCAAAGGCCCATTTCGACCCGCTCGTCCGAAACCTCTACAAAAAGGACCGCAAAACAAGTTTTAATCAAATATTAGGAGTTCAAATAATTGAATAGGAGCTTTTCAACACAATTACATTGCCGAACCGCAATTTCTGTACTTTTTACTCAGTTAAAATTCCAACGGGTCCATTGAAAGGCCCATTTAGACCCGCTCGTCCGAAACCTCTACAAAAAGGACTGCAAAACAAGTTTTAATCAAAACTTAGGAGTTCATGTAATTGATTAGGAGCTTTTCAACACAATTATATTGCAAAACCTCAATTTCTGTACATTTTACTCAGCTAAAATTCCAACGGATCCATTGAAAGGCCCATTTAGATCTGCTCGTCCGAAACGTCTACAAAAAGGACCGCAAAAATGTTTTATTCAAATATTAGGAGTTTAAATAATTGATTAGGAGCTTTTAAAAACAATTATATTGAAAAACCTGAATTTTGTACTTTTTACTCAGATAAAATTCCAACGGGTCCATTGAAAGACCCATTTAGACCTGCTCGTCCGAAACCTATACAAAATGGACCACAAAAAGGTTTTATTCAAATATTAGGGTTTCAAATAATTTATTAGGAGCTTTTCAACACAAATATATTGCAAAACCTCAATTTCTGTACTTTTTACTCAGTTAAAATTCCAACGAGTCCATTGGAAAGCCCATTTAGACCTGCTCGTCCGAAACCTCTACAAAAAGGACCGCAAAAATGTTTTATTCAAATATTAGGAGTTCAAATAATTGATTAGGAGCTTTTAAACACCATTATATTGAAAAACCTCTATTTTACACTTTTTACTCAGATAAAATTCCAACGGGTCCATTGAAAGGCCCATTTAGACCTGCTCGTCTAAAACCTCTACAAAAAGGTTTTATTCAAATATTAGTAGTTCAAATAATTGATTAGGAGCTTTTCAACACAATTATATTGCAAAACCTCAATTTCTGTACTTTTTACTCAGTTAAAATTCCAACGGGTCCATTGAAAGGCCCATTTCGACCCGCTCGTCTGAAACCTCTACAAAAAGGACCACAAAACAAGTTTTAAACAAATTTTAGGAGTTCATGTAATTGATTAAAAGCTTTTCAACACAATTACATTGCAAAACCTCAATTTCTGTACTTTTTACTCAGTTAAAATTCCAACGGGTCCATTGAAAGGCCCATTTCGACCCGCTCGTCTGAAACCTCTACAAAAATGACCACAAAACAAGTTTTAATCAAATTTTAGGAGTTCATGTAATTGATTAAAAGCTTTTCAACAGAATTACATTTCAAAACCTCAATTTCTGTACTTTTTACTCAGTTAAAATTACAACGGGTCCATTGAAAGGCCCATTTAGACTTGCTCGTCCGAAACATCTACAAAAAGGACCTCAAAAATGTTTTATTCAAATATTAGGAGTTCAAATAATTGATTAGGAGCTTTTAAACACAATTATATTGCAAAAGCTCAATTTCATACTTTTTCCTCAGATAAAATTCCAACGGGTCCATTGAAAGGCCCATTTAGACCTGCTCGTCCGAAACCTCTACAAATAGGACCACAAAAAGGTTTTATTCAAATATTAGGAGTTCAAATAATTGATTAGGAGCTTTTCAACACAATTATATTGCAAAACCTCAATTTATGTAATTTTTACTCATTTAAAATTCCAACGGGTCCATTGAAAGGCCCATTTCGACCCGCTCGTCCAAAACCTCTACAAAAAGGACCGCAAAACAAGTTTTAATCAAATATTAGGAGTTCAAATAATTGATTAGGAGCTTTTGAACACAACTATATTGCAAAGCCTCAATTTCTGTACTTTTTACTCAGTTAAAATTCCAACGGGGACCCTCTATCGCCTTTTCTCTTTTTAATATGCTCCCAAGGGCTCTCAGCGGCCCTCGAGGCTGAACAACATTCGGGACGTCTAATTGGGTTGCAAGCTAATAGACGTGGCCCAAAAATTAACCATCTGCTCTTTGCGGATGATAGCATTGTCTTTGTCCGTAACTGCCCAGGGGAAATAGACCATTTGAAGGAGATTCTCCGGCTGTATGAGGCATCCTCCGGTCAGTCAGTCAACTTTTCGAAGTCGACTGCCTTTTGAAGCCCCCTCTGTTCAAGGGACTTCACACATGCACTACAACACACCCTTGGCATCCGTTTGGTCGATGACCCTGGAACCTACCTAGGAGTCCCTCTGCTCATCGGGAGGAATCGAACGGCCAGTCTTGGTTTCATTAGAGACAAGGTCAATTCTCGCATGACTAAATGGGATACTAACTTGCTGTCATACAGTGGGCGTGAGATTCTCATAAAATCAGTGGCGCAAGCTTTGCCTCAATATGTCATGTCATGTTACTTGCTCCCACAGAACATTGTGGATGATGCGACACGATCAATCCGCCGTTACTGGTGGACGGGCAGAAGTAACAAAAAAGGATGGCCAATGCTCTCCTGGGATACTATGTGCACCCCCAAAGCCGTGGGGGGCATGTGTTTTCGTGATCTACGGGACTTTAATATTGCCCTCCTTTGGAAACAAATATGGCGGCTAATCCACTCACCCGACTCCTTACTCGCTCGGGTCCTCAAATCACGTTATTATCCCTCTGGGAATATTATGGAGGCAAAAGTTGATCACCGAGCCTCCTATGCCTGGCGAGGTATATGGCAGGCTCTGCAACAATTACATTCCGGTTTCTTCTGGAGACCTGGAATTGATAGTCGTCTGCGCATCCATCGTGATAATTGGGGTGGATCCAGTGGGCTCTCCTTCTTTGGAAGTTATCAAGATAATGAGGAAATACCCTTGCGATGCGGAGATTTTATGATTCGTCATCTTAATGCATGGGATGAACATAAAGTACGTCAATATTTTGACGACGACGACGCAGACAACATATTGCACGTACCAATATCTGATGCCCAACGCGATACCTTGCTATGGGGCTTTCATGATACAAATATATATTCCGTACGCTCTGGGTACCTATTCTTACGTAGGCCCCCACGACCTATTGAGCGTCCGAACCCTCTATGGAAGATTATTGCTAAATCCAACACACTCCCGAAGGTCCGCACCTTTGGGTGGCGGGTAGGACGGGGAGCGTTACCCACAGGGGACCGCCTTGCGACTATAGGATTAGGTACGGGCATGTGTCCGTTCTGCACTTCGACACTCGAATCTGCGCTTCATGCTTTCAGAGACTGTAGGATTAGGTACCAACCACCTTGATTTATAATATATTTTGGGCACTCTTTTCCCCTCCTAGGGCCTACTGGGTTAGCCCAATTAGGGTTAGTGGGGTTTTTAATGAGGCCCTTTCTTCAAAAAAAAATTCCAACGGGTCCATTGAAAGGCCCATTTCGACCCGCTCGTCCGAAACCTCTGCAAAAAGGACCACAAAACAAGTTTTAATAAAATTTTAGGAGTTCATGTAATTCATTAGAAGCTTTTCAACACAATTACATTGCAAAACCTCAATTTCTGTACTTTTTACTCAGTTAAAATTCTAACGGGTCCATTAAAAGGCCCATTTCGACCCGCTCGTCTAAAACCTGTACAAAAAGGACCACAAAACAAGTTTTAATCAAATTTTAGGAGTTTATGTAATTGAATAAAAGCTTTTCAACACAATTACATTGCAAAACCTCAATTTCTGTACGTTTTACTCAGTTAAAATTCCAACGGGTCCATTGAAAGGCCCATTTAGACATGCTCGTCCGAAACCTCTACAAAAAGGACAGAAAAATGTTTTATTCAAATATAAGGAGTTCAAATAATTGATTAAGAGCTTTTAAACACAATTATATTTTGAAAACCTCAATTTTATACTTTTTACTCAGATAAAATTCCAACGGGTCCATTGAAAGGCCCATTTAGACCTGCTAGTCCGAAACCACTACAAAAAGGACCGCAAAAAGGATTTCTTCAAATATTAGGAGTTCAAATAATTGATTAGGAACTTTTCAACACAATTATTTTGCGAAACCTCAATTTATGTACTTTTTACTCAGTTAAAATTCCAACGGGTCCATTGAAAGGACCATTTCGACCCGCTCGTCCGAAACCTCTACAAAAAGGACCACAAAACAAGTTTTAATAAAATTTTAGCAGTTCATGTAATTGATTAGAAGCTTTTCAACACAATTACATTGCAAAACCTCAATTTCTGTACTTTTTACTCAGTTAAAATTCCAACGGGTCCATTGAAAGGCCCGTTTAGACCTGCTCGTCCGAAACCTCTACAAAAAGGACCGCAAAAATGTTTATTCAAATATTAGGAGTTCAAATAATTGATTAGGAGCATTTCAACACAATTATATTCCAAAACCTCAATTTTTGTACTTTTTACTCAATTAAAATTCCAACGGGTCCATTGAAAGGCCCATTTCGTCCCGCTCGTCTGAAACCTCTACAAAAAGGACCACAAAACTAGTTTTTATCAAATTTTAGGAGTTCATGTAATATATTTTGGGCACTCTTTTCCCCTCCTAGGGCCTACTGGGGACCGCCTTGCGACTATAGGATTAGGTACCAACCACCTTGATTTATAATATATTTTGGGCACTCTTTTCCCCTCCTAGGGCCTACTGGGTTAGCCCAATTAGGGTTAGTGGGGTTTTTAATGAGGCCCTTTCTTCAAAAAAAAATTCCAACGGGTCCATTGAAAGGCCCATTTCGACCCGCTCGTCCGAAACCTCTGCAAAAAGGACCACAAAACAAGTTTTAATAAAATTTTAGGAGTTCATGTAATTCATTAGAAGCTTTTCAACACAATTACATTGCAAAACCTCAATTTCTGTACTTTTTACTCAGTTAAAATTCTAACGGGTCCATTAAAAGGCCCATTTCGACCCGCTCGTCTAAAACCTGTACAAAAAGGACCACAAAACAAGTTTTAATCAAATTTTAGAAGTTTATGTAATTGAATAAAAGCTTTTCAACACAATTACATTGCAAAACCTCAATTTCTGTACGTTTTACTCAGTTAAAATTCCAACGGGTCCATTGAAAGGCCCATTTAGACATGCTCGTCCGAAACCTCTACAAAAAGGACAGAAAAATGTTTTATTCAAATATAAGGAGTTCAAATAATTGATTAAGAGCTTTTAAACACAATTATATTTTGAAAACCTCAATTTTATACTTTTTACTCAGATAAAATTCCAACGGGTCCATTGAAAGGCCCATTTAGACCTGCTTGTCCGAAACCACTACAAAAAGGACCGCGAAAAGGATTTCTTCAAATATTAGGAGTTCAAATAATTGATTAGGAACTTTTCAACACAATTATTTTGTGAAACCTCAATTTATGTACTTTTTACTCAGTTAAAATTCCAACGGGTCCATTGAAAGGACCATTTCGACCCGCTCGTCCGAAACCTCTACAAAAAGGACCACAAAACAAGTTTTAATAAAATTTTAGGAGTTCATGTAATTGATTAGAAGCTTTTCAACACAATTACATTGCAAAACCTCAATTTCTATACTTTTTACTCAATTAAAATTCCAACGGGTCCATTGAAAGGCCCATTTCGACCCGCTCGTCTGAAACCTCTACAAAAAGGACCACAAAACTAGTTTTAATCAAATTTTAGGAGTTCATGTAATTGATTAAAAGCTTTTCAACACAATTACATTGCAAAACCGCAATTTCTGTACTTTTTACTCAGTTAAAATTCCAACGGGTCCATTGAAAGGCCCATTTCGACCCGCTCGTCTAAAACCTCTACAAAAAGGACCACAAAACAAGTTTTAATCAAATTTTAGGAGTTCATGTAATTGATTAAAAGCTTTTCAACAGAATTACATTGCAAAACCTCAATTTCTGTACGTTTTACCTGCTCGTCCGAAACATCTACAAAAAGGACCGCAAAAATGTTTTATTCAAATATAAGGAGTTCAAATAATTGATTAGGAGCTTTTAAACACAATTATATTGCAAAAGCTCAATTTCATACTTTTTACTCAGATAAAATTCCAACGGGTCCATTGAAAGGCCCATTTAGACCTGCTCGTCCGAAACCTCTACAAAAAGGACAACAAAAAGGTTTTATTCAAATATTAGGAGTTCAAATAATTGATTAGGAGCTTTTCAACACAATTATATTGCAAAACCTCAATTTATGTAATTTTTACTCATTTAAAATTCCAACGGGTCCATTGAAAGGCCCATTTCGACCCGCTCGTCCGAAACCTCTACAAAAATGACCGCAAAACAAGTTTTACTCAAATATCAGGAGTTCAAATAATTGATTAGAGCTTTTGAACACAACTATATTTCAAAGCCTCAATTTCTGTACTTTTTACTCTGTTAAAATTCCAACGGGTCCATTGAAAGGCCCATTTCGACCCGCTCGTCCGAAACCTCTGCAAAAAGGACCACAAAAAAAGTTTTAATAAAATTTTAGGAGTTCATGTAATTGATTAGAAGCTTTTCAACACAATTACATTGCAAAACCTCAATTTCTGTACTTTTTACTCAGTTAAAATTCCAACGGGTCCATTGATAGGCCCATTTCGACCCGCTCGTCTGAAACCTCTACAAAAAGGACCACAAAACAAGTTTTAATCAAATATTAGGAGTTCATGTAATTGATTTGAAGCTTTTCAACACAATTACATTGCAAAACCTCAATTTCTGTACTTTTTACTCAGTTAAAATTCCAACGGGTCCATTGAAAGGCCCATTTATACATGCTCGTTCGAAACCTTACAAAAAGGACCGCAAAAATGTTTTATTCAAATATTAGGAGTTCAAATAATTGATTAGGAGCTTTTCAACACAATTATATTGCAAAACCGCAATTTCTAAACTTTTTACTCAGTTAAAATTCCAACAGGTCCATTGAAAGGCCCATTTAGACCTGCTCGTCCGAAACCTCTACAAAAAGGACCGCAAAAAGGTTTTCTTCAAATATTAGGAGTTCAAATAATTGATTAGGAACTTTTCAACACAATTATATTGCGAAACCTCAATTTCTGTACTTTTTACTCAGTTAAAATTCCAACGGGTCCATTGAAAGGACCATTTCGACCCGCTCGTCCGAAACCTCTACAAAAAGGACCACAAAACAAGTTTTAATAAAATTTTAGGAGTTCATGTAATTGATTAGAAGCTTTTCAACACAATTACATTGCAAATCCTCAATTTCTGTACTTTTTACTCAGTTAAAATCCAACGGGTCCATTGATAGGCCCATTTCGACCCGCTCGTCTAAAACCTCTACAAAAAGGACCACAAAACAAGTTTTAATCCAATTTTAGGAGTTTATGTAATTGATTAAAAGCTTTTCAACCCAATTACATTGCAAAACCTCAATTTCTGTACGTTTAACTCAGTTAAAATTCCAACGGGTCCATTGAAAGGCCCATTTAGACCTGCTCGTCCGAAACATCTACAAAAAGGACCGCAAAAATGTTTTATTCAAATATAAGGAGTTCAAATAATTGATTAGGAGCTTTTAAACACAATTATATTGCAAAAGCTCAATTTTATACTTTTTACTCAGATAAAATTCCAACGGGTCCATTGAAAGGCCCATTTAGACCTGCTCGTCCGAAACCTCTACAAAAAGGACCACAAAAAGGTTTTATTCAAATATTAGGAGTTCAAATAATTGATTAGGAGCTTTTCAACACAATTATATTGCAAAACCTCAATTTCTGTAATTTTTACTCATTTAAAATTCCAACGGGTCCATTGAAAGGCCCATTTCGACCCGCTCGTCCGAAACCTCT